>LS914354.1:282873-299156 GCA_900490955.1 Micoletzkya japonica
TCAACAAGTATGTATGCATATTCCTGCATCAATCTTTCCTTTTTCTGGATTCACCTAGCTTCCAGCCACTACTCTTCTCTTTCCCTCCCTCCCTCTCCTTCTCCCCCCCTCCCCCCTACACTCCACCCATCAGAAACACACACACACACACATACACACCCCACTCGTCCGAGGAGCGTAGCTCTCTGCTGACTACCATAATTCGCGCTTGATTTCGCGCCCTGCGATTTGGCGGCGGCAAATTCAAATTCCTCCTGCGTGTTCATTAAATAGAAGCGTGGGTTCGCATGCGCGCTTCCTCATATGTAATGATGAGAGAGAAAGATGAGAGGAGGAGGAGATGAGATTGGACGAGATGAAATAATGAGAATAACTGCACTAGGCGGCACGCGAACTTGCCACTGACTTGCCCTTTTTTCCCAATATTTCCCTAATATTTCATGATATTTGCATATTTCGAGGCCTTACTGCGGTTCGTGGTGCTCTGCTGTTGTGGGAAAGTGTAGTAGAGAGTGGGTATCATAATGATGCCTCAGGCTATGATGGGATAGTAACTTCGATCAATACGGGGTTGAGCGGTCAAAACACAACCCACCTACGCCGCCCCTACTAGAGAAGCGATGTGTTTGTGGAGGTTTTTCCACTTCCTATCCCCTAAATACCCCGCTATTGCGCCCTTACAAGCCCGAAATTTGTAGCGCAACTCTTCCGCCGCAGATTGAACATTTGTCGTTCTAGTCAGAAGCTCAGCCTTAGGATGCTCAGCCCATCTAAGCCTTCAGTTCTCGATAGCGTCTACGCTTTTCTCTAGAAGTGGCCTCTATCTGAATCCACCCCGAACTTGTCAAATTACGCCTTGTTTCATGCTTCATAGATGCCTAACTCTTCCCCCCCCCCCCCGTGTTCTGACAACAGTGAAAATGCTAAGCGAACGAGATGCATGCCCCGAAAAATAACCCGGATTTCGGTAGGAACTCTCTCGCACGGAAAACAACCGTATTCTAAGCATTTCGGGTCGTTCGCATAACATGCAGAACACTGTGATTCCACCAGTTTCATGCCAAAATTACTCTTAATGCTGCCTGGAACCGGCGAAGAAGAGCGGAACCGTGGCCTGCTTAATAACCGGGCGGTGAAGCCTCCCTATGAGCAATCTAGGAAGCGGATGCATTCGTTGGTTCGTCTTCGCTTTTTCTCGTCTGTTCCATTTACTCATTGTCAGAAGCGTATCTCCGCTTTTTTTCTCTGGTAATGCGTGCATTATCTTCTTCTGTCGTATCCGAAAATAATGCCTTCAACGATACAGTAAAAAGAAAGTATTAGAGAGAGCAAAAAAGAGAGCGAGAATGCTCTCAGAGCATATCCTTCGTGGGCCTTTTCCGTTATGGAATACATGAGGGGAGCGATTTTCATAATCTTTAGGAGGACTTGTGATCCTGATTGGCCGGGTTTCATCAGACAAATTGTTATACTTTCTTGAGCTTCACGGACCGCCAAAGGTTCATCGACCCAAACCGCGAATTGTCCCCGCGAAGCTTCATCATAGTTCGCCCTGAGGCGAAACCCGACCGGCTTATTGTGAGGGAATTCGCGCTACCCACGAAAGCCCATCCCAGATCACGGGTCCAAAGTCCGGTTACACCGGCAAAGCCCTATGAAGTTCACAAATTTTCTTCATCATGCCACTTCTCTAGACATTCAGATTGGTATCACTTGAATTCGCGGTCTTCCGCCAGTTCTCATCATTCCAATTCACCACCAGAAAGCGAAAGCGCTACGGAGAATGTGTAGGCACAGTAGGAACGACGTTTGCTGACGGAACTTTCTTGTCAATAATATCTAGATGGGGTAGACGCGGACCCGTTTACCCAGCAAGACTTGAAACTCAACTCCTCCCCCCCTTAAGGGTCCACCTCCTCACCGTGAGATATTCTCCCCAAATGTCTCTAAGGCATCTCTTTCTCTTCCCCCTCCCCCACCTTTCATCTCCTCATTTGTCATTATTATAAGGCTTCTCGCCCCCGAATTATTCCGCTCCAGTCGCCAGTCCCCTGCCTATTCCGTCTCGCATCATAACAGTGTGCCCACGGACGGGGTTCGTTTCAGACCCTTGTTCGAACCATAGCCGACTCAGTTTTACATAAATAAAATAAGCTCATAATTAGAGTCGATCAGTGTCTCACACTGTTTCTGACAGCAGTACAAATGGTAAGCGAACGAGATGGCGAAAAATAACCCTGATTTCGGTAGGAAGTCTCGCATGGAAAACACCGTATCCAGAGCATTTTGACTCGTTCACCTAACATTTAGAACATTGTGGTCTCTTCGTTTTTCAAGACTCCAGTGCACTATGAATCGGCAACTACTATAACTTGCCTGTACTTATGGTCTTCAATGCCCTCAAATGAACTTCATCCCGTCTATTTAAGCTAGACATGTCTTCGCATTGCTGCCCTGAAGCCTCGTCTGGAGAGATGCACTTGTCAGGCCAATTCTTCCGTCTAATTTGAACGAGGCGAAGCTTGCCGGCTGTCGCGTTGCGAGAATATACGCTCATTACTTCTGGTTCATGATCGATTTCCCGACTCACTTGGATTACTGTAGATGCACACAATGTTCTAAATGTTAAGTGAACGAGTCGAAAAGTATGGCATACAATGTTTTCCACGCGAAAGTTCCTACCGAAATTAGGGTTATTTTGTGGCATCTCGTTCGCTTAACATTTACACCGCCCGTCAGAACACTGTGTACAGTATAAAACGCCTAACGAGTGCTCTGCGTACTCTTTTTCTATCCCTACTCTTTGCTTTTTACCGGTCTATCTATCGCTAACTCTAACCGAGTTGAGACATTCGCTAGCATAATAACTTCACTGTACTCTACAGCTTACTGTGACTCGCCAACAATATTCATAATTCAGAACCCCCGAAAAGCATGCCATAGTAACGGTTCACATGTGTTCCATAATCCATCTAGGCGTTAGCCCCTTTGGCTAACACCAATCCTGCGCAGAGAGTTCCGCCTATGCGATCAAAGCATGTTTCACCGGGACTACAAAAGCTTTAGGATGGCATGATAGTAAATTTATTGTCAGGATCCATGCACAAATCATAATAATCTCTAGCCATTGGACCTTCTCTCTAGCTATTGCAGCCTGAATGTTGTTCGGAGTAGGCAGCGCCCCCCTTTGTCCTTTTCTTGCCCGTACGCGGAACCAACCCCTCATCTTCGCTTCGCTCTCGTAAACGAATTAGGGTGGCCCACGTGTAGGACGGCAAGGCTCTGAAAGAACAACGACTCGCTGAAAGACGAAATTCTAGCATTTTATAGACCTTGAAAGATGCAAAACTGCTAAGATTGACGCGGTGAACTTTAGCTGTGAAATGTTGCCTTTTGTAGCCGTTAGTATCTCTGCTATCGGCGGCGAATTGTATCCTACAATCGCTTGATAATTAGCCTTCTTCATGTTTTGTAGCCTCCGGGCATATTCGATGGCCTGAACTTTGTTACAATTTCGCCTCGTTCGTATGCATGGTTGGGCGCGAAGATGAAAGTCACTTTTCAATATGTCACTACTCTCTCGCTCTTCGGAACATTGCATCGCCCGTGTGTTTACGTGGGACTTTAGACCCTTTTCGCACCTTTATAAGATCAATCTTTTTTTTTTAGAAACTAAGCCTAATTTGCATATCACAGCATTCCGACCTAAAGGGGAAGTGTCTAAGTAATAGCGAATTGGCAGCTAATTTTGAATTTATTCCACTACGGCTAGATGAATCTTAACAAAATTTTGGCAGCTCTTTGGACAGATGGGGAGGAGGAGCTTAAGTTTTTAAATTGGTGACTCGCAACGATGGTATTCTGATCTCATGATATTTACTATACCTGAGATTATCCTCGAATTATCGAAAATATTTGCTTAACCATGCCGCTTTCCCCCTACCTACACCCCTATTGCCCTTTACGGTTTCCGGTATTCGTGTCAAGTCGCGTGTATGAGATCTAGCCACTGCTACGGAAGCCCACTAGACTAGCGCCGATCCAGACGGAATCTTGCACTCTGCGTTTTCTCCGTTTGCGCCCTATTTATACCTTGTCGGCACATGATTAACAGGGCAGGATACTAGGTTTCAAAAAGAGTTTATATAACATGTTCGCACAACATTACACTTTTTGCTATAGATCGCGTATCATCTGGATTATCATGGATTGTGCGGATGGAACTGTTCCAATAGCTCTAGATAGTTTCAATCCCGAGCATTAGATATATGGATTGCCCCCAGGGGTATCTGTCCTTTTTCCCTTCTCCCAATCTATGAGCCCTACTGAGCACTACACGCAAGCCCGCAAATATTAGATAGATGGATGCTTATTAAGACGACAGGGTAGGGGGGAGAAAAAGATAATCTCTACTTGAGAAAGGGGGAAGGAGGAAAGAGGGGGGAGGGGGATTGAGAGATGGGCGGTTCAGTTCAGTCCCTCTGTTAGCTTCCTCGTTAGAGAGTTGAGCTCTCGTTGACCGACGGAACTCTTCCGTCAATAGTACTGTCACAGTGTTCTGACAACAGTTAAAATGTTAAGCCAACGAGACGAAAAATAACCATGATTTCGGTAGGAACTCGCGCACGGAAAACACCGCATCCTAAGCATTTTGGCTTGTTCGCTTACCATTTAGAACACTGTGCTGTGTCGCTTCCACTTCCATGCAAGATGGCCATAACCGCAGCGTGTAGATGGCCCTTTCATGGCCTTCTTTCGGATGGAGTGATCGGAAAGTATTGATCGCATCTCTAGCTGCAATGTAAATATTTTATTTATCATTGCCCCTCTAGTTCCCGCCATTCTCTCTTATCCTCGTGCTAATGCTCGTACCCTCTTCTACTCTTTACAACTCTGATTCTCTGCGCTCTCCCCGTTCCGCGTGCCCTCTCGCTCTTGCTCCGCGAGCACTAAGATATGCTTTCAGGCCCGACCCAGAGAAGAACAAAGCTCAAGCACGAGATCAGGTTGGCATTCCCCATGCGTTTATTGTACCTGTGTATTTTGCAAGATGCTATTATACTTGCTAAAGCAGAGCCGTACTCTAAAAGCCGGCTCGCTTTCCGGCGGTCTTCTGGGTATCTTATGTTCTACGCTGTCCTCATTAGTGCGCGTATTAGATTACACGCAATGAGCTTGTTATCCTGTGCAGCCAAAAGTACCAAATGAAATGCTCTTTTCTCTTAGCCATGGAGCGTACCAACGATGTGCATGCACTATCACCGACAGCCAGTCACAGAGTCACAGATAGCTGCGTCCGTGATATTTGAAAATGCTTAGAGAAGAGAAAGATTGAGATATAGACAGTGAAAATGTTTAAACAAGATCTTCCAAATTACGGGTAGTATATGCTTCGCTTGCTCGGACTAAACAAAATCTTGAGGCAGTCGTAGTTCGGTTCGCGAAACCGCTCAGCAATTCCCGGTAGGGCCACTTCCAGTCTGGATGATCTTGGGTAGGATCGCAAAGTCGTGGGGAGTGCCTCTCGCACTTTGCATAGCTCACTATGATTCCTATCATGTCCCCAGTTCATTGAAGAAAGCAGTAATTCCCCCCCCCCCCCTAAATATCACTGCTGAAACGTAAACCTCCAAGGTATCCGGTAGGTAAGTGCCAGCAGTGAAACCCTGTTCATACCTAAAACTCCTAGCTTACTGACCTTCCTTTAGCTAAGCACGACCCCTAGCTAAGGTCCTTAACTAAGAACGCTTAGCTAAGGCCCTTCAGGGCGCACTCTTGTCTGCGTTCGTTCACGTTTTCTTTCTCTCCATTTTCATAACATTATTAGCCGGAGGGTCTGGGCGGAAGAATGGAAAGAGGGGGAGAGGAGATGGTCTCTCGATAAATGGAAGCTTAGGGGAAACGAAGAACGAGAGGAATGCGCCCCGCGGCACCACAGCAAACGAGCCACTAACGGGACCACTTCCGCTTTAGTGAAGCACATAATTTGCATATCGATCACCTGTAGATACAGGTAATATGCAAATTTCAGGTTCACGCGGGAAGTTCAAATTCGAAAAATGGCGCGAAACTGCTCCGGCCCGCCGGACATGTCGTTTACCTTCTCCATACTGGCCATCGTGGCGACCTACGTCGTCGTCTTCCTCATTGCCTTCGTGGGCAACTTCACCATGTTCCTCATCCTGTGCAGGTACGGCGGATTTCGCGCGCAAATTTAAATTCGCCTTTTCGGACACCAGCGTGATCGTCGTCATATACGAGTGTAGCATCTGACGGAAAAAGATAGGAGCCTAACAAAGGCAGAGAATAAATAAAAAGCGGTAGTTGCTACGCTTTATAGTCTGAAAGAACCGTTGTTGGCTATTGTTTAGAGGATACGAAGCGTGTACTTTTGAAGCCTATGTTCCACATATGTTTCACATTCATAACCGTGCCACGAAACAACGAAACATGTCGTCGAAAAGTACACGATTCGTATCCTCTACTATTTTTTTGTTAGACCTTTGTATGCGATGCGCAATCGGACAATGACACACTAATGAGCCCCATTTACTCAGCGGAGCACTGTTAGTCCAGGGTACAACCTATTCACAGGCACGGCAAATACTTATAGGGATTGTCTTTATTCACGCACTCTCACGCACTCGTAAAATCATGCCATATTTGTGCAAGTGGCTCGCAAACGGTTGCGTAGTCTGTAGTGGTGGTGACGTCATAGTCGTGCCCATCTTCGCTCATTTAGCTCTTGAGAATGCACTCGAGCCAGGCAAACCGGTAGGTAGCATGCATGTATGCAGATCTCGTAAAGCACGTGACCTTACATTTTGGCCTCTGACAAACGGCCTACCTAGACTCTCCTTAGCATAATAAAGTGTCTTCCGAGAGGAGGAAGAGGTCGAATATTATACGCACGAGAAAGTGGTAGCACGTCGGTGCTGTGTTTTAATGAAGACGCATAGATAGTTTCGCGGAAAAAGTGCCGTGCAACCGACGCTTTTCTGCGAAGGTCCGATTTCCGAAAAATCCGCATGAAATTGCAACCCCCTAGATCACAAGTCCCGCATACTTTAGTACAAAACTTCCCGATTGACTCATCGCTTGAAGTACGTACCAATCTCCCTACATAGTGATGATGAAATCCGCAGTTTTGTTGCATATACGGGGGGGGCGAAATCTTGCATATTCGAGCCCTCGCTAATCCGCGCATCATCGCTATATCAAGAGGAAAAAGGAGCGATTGCATCATTAGCCCTGAGGGGGGAGATGGCACGTAGACATACAAACATGCATGATAGCCTCCGGCAAAGTCTTGCGCGCATTTGCCAGATTAGTCCAGCCACAGTGTATTTCTCGCTTTTTCTGCGCCCCATGAGACGTCCTGAATCATCTCATTTGGCGAATGTAAGGAAAAATGTGATTCCAAGGTATCTCGATAGCAGCTCAGAAAAGGAACGGGAAAATGGTTTGAAAGCGCATTGGAAATGGGAGGAAAGGGAAACGCGAAAAGCAGGAAAACACCACGCTTTTCAGGAATCAGATGGTCAAGGTGCGACGGGTGCACTCGCTTCTGCTCCACATGAACATTGCCCATCTGATGGTCACACTGTTTTATATGCCCAAGGAGATCCTGCACAACTACATGATAGCATGGAACGGCGGGGACATGGTAAGCTGTGGCTGCTCGAGTTGATATAATATTCAATATCTTTCCAAAATATTATACTAACATGAAAAAAACATGAAAATATATTAGCATTGTGTACACTCAGCGAAATTTCACCACCATACCGTACCTAGTGAATCATTCACCACACAAATATCACCAGCCCGCTGGTGAATTGTGCGCCTTTCACCAGCGGGCTAGTGAAATTTTTGTGGTGAATGATTCACTAGGTGCGGTATGGTGGTGAAATTTCGCTGAGTGTATAATGGCCTGGAACGGCTGGGGACGTGGTGAGTCGGGGGGTTATCGAGACAGATATAAATAGTAGAGAAAAGGGGAGGATATAATCGTTCCAGGCGTAACTTTTAAAAAAATCTGCTAAACAGCGTAACTCGTAACATTGAAAAATCTGCTAAACAGCGTAACTCGTAACATTGAATTATACGTTCCGTTTTCCTCGACTATAAACGAGCCACAATCTTCTCACGGTCATCATTTTGGCTTTAGCTAGCATTGCGCATTGGGCAAAAAGGTCACACTCCAACGGGCGTTGCATAATTCGAGGCGGGTTTATAGCGAGAAAACGATGAAAGATCGTTTTCGCTGGACTCGCACATGGGGTGTATGTAGGTGTTAGAACTGTCCCCCTGGCCAGGTTGTGGGTGAAGAATAACCATGCAAAAATTGAATATAGTGATCTTTTTCAGTTGTGCCGTGTGTGCAAGTTCTTCGACGTTTTCGGCATCTCGCTTTCGGCCAACATTCTCATCTGCATAAGGTATGATCTTTCCATCTCTAAAGTCTTGTTTCAGCTCCTGAACAAGGAAAAATATAAATATTTTAATTTAATAAGCTTTTCCAGCTCCCAAACTAGGGAAATTATAAATATTGCTGTTTCATAATCTATGCACCGTCTAGAGATCATCGCGTCCTCATCCAAACCTTTTCCCATCACTAATGCAAGCTGGTGTCATGATTGCGTGTGTGTCCATGAACTATTCACTCCTCAGGCAAACATTTTGGCTTCCCGCCAAAGCAAAGTTCAAAAACAGATTGGCGCCAAATTCAAATTTGCAGCCTGGACCGCTTCTACAGTATCTTCTTTCCGCTGTACGCGATGCGCGCGCGCCGCTCGGTCAACCACATGGTGGCTATTGCCTGGCTCGTCTCCATCCTAACCTCGGCGCCCCAGGTTGGCGAGCTTTCCCGCGCTTTTCAAATTCACATTTTTGCAGCGCCAAATTGAACCACCCCTTTTTTCCAGCTGTACCTGTTCCGGACCGCCTCGCACCCGTGCTTCCCGTGGTACACGCAGTGCGTCGCCCGCGACTTCATAGGTACGGAAGTTTTTTAAATTTTTTTTTTAATTTTTGAATTTCCCGCCCTTTGAATTCAATAAGATTTGCATAAACGATCCGTGTGCAGGCGAAATTTCGACGGGCGTCGTCTTCTACTTTTCCATCCTGAACATCGTTCAGGTCTACTTCCTGCCACTGGTAAGAGAGATCAAAGATCAAAAGATCAAAAATCAAAAGATCAAAGATCAAAAGATCAAAGACCAAAGTTCAGGTGGTAACGCTCGTGTGCTACTCGCTCATCCTGTTCAAGATTTCGTCCGGCGCCCGGGGCGTGGAAGGTCCGTTGTTTAGTGTGTTTTAGAAGAAGAAACGTTGCATATGTCGAGATCAATCAGCAAGCAGTACCCGTGATTGCTGATGTATGTCCGACGTACAGCATTAATCCTCTTTTTGGCAATACAAATACGCATACTTGCATTTGCGCAATGCTTGATTTACGTGACGTTCAGGAACGTGTCAGAACGGCAAGGCCTCCAGTAGCCTGCTCAGACGGAGTACCGCCGGGAATCTGGAACGGGCCCGAAGCCGGACACTACGGTAGGGCTGCGGTAGAACTTCGGAAAGTACAGTAATACCATCTTCATTAGAAGTAGTCATCGCATGCGGGCTGGCGCAGTTATTGGAGCACACAATGGTGGAAAACGCTAAACAGATAGAAAACGCGAGACGATTGGATAAGATTCAGAAAGGCACGTTGTAATATGAACAATTCGATTGCATCGGATTACCAGAACAGACAAAAAATGCACAATATATTCCGGACGTGAAACGTAATATTTCTGGACAGGATCTAGTATACCATGAGCAAAGTACGAATCGTTAAGGTCTTAACCCTAAAATATTGTAGCATTTATGAAATTGCCATAATATTTTCGTAATATTGAATTTAGGAATTTTACTGAATTTATTTATGCATTTCCAGGATGACCTTCATCATCGTCCTGGCCTTCCTGTGTTGCTGGACGCCGTATGCGATCGTCATGTTCCTCCACTTTACTACCAACATCCAGTGGTTCGTTTCCCGCGCAAATTTGAATTTGAATTTGGCGCCAAATTCAAACCGTTCCTTCCGTTCAGGATGCCCAAGGAGATCCGCAAGCTGATCTACGCCTTTGCCGTCTTCAACTCGGCCATAACGCCCTACCTCTACGGCTACTTCTCCTTCGATGTCAAGAAGGTTCGTTTGAAAGCGTTTTGGCGCCAAACGTTATTTGAATTTCGAATTGGCGGGAAAGCTGTGCATGTGCGTGGGCACGTAGATTGTACTCTCTCGCAATTCTGTGAGCAGACGAATCTCGTATGACCATCAATAATTAGTGGAGAAGAGGAGGAGAGGAGGGGGGGGGAGAGATTCTCGCTCGGGCATGTATGAAAAGATGTGCGGAGAATGACGTCTCCATCTAGCGAGGGACCGAATCCATAGTAGGCTATAGTTTTCCCTGGAAGACAAACTATTAAAATATATCTTCTTGTGCATAAGTATGAAACAGCAGGTGGAATATTTTATCAATAGGCTATGCGTTGGTGTGCTACGAATCGAAAATTGTCAGATTTGCGGTATAAATATTGCTCATGAAACATGTCATACTTCAACCATGGAACTAGGACGGGTGAAAAATGTTTTGTCCTAAATTTGAAATTTGCCCATTCCCGCCATTTCCAGGAACTCCGCCTGCTAGCCCGCTGCTCCCGGGCCTCCGTCTCCGAGCGGCACCTATCCCACAGCACGGCCATCCTCAGGTTTTTTAGCGCGCTTTTGTGGATTTGAATTTCGCGGGTGGCGGGAAATTTGAATATTCAAATTTGTAGAAACGCCTCGACCAGCTGCTCGGAGCGCGTGCGGACCAAGAGCGCGAGTGCGATGTGCGAGAAGGAGGAGACCGCCGGGACGGACTCGAGCGGGTCCAATGGACGTGGGCACTCCGTCAAGGTAGTTAGTATATTTAGGCATTTAATATGCTAATTTATGCAAATTTCCTTGAAAATTGGAATGCATGGTGCTCTGAAAAGTTCTCCGGCGATAGCAGACCATCATCTACACGGTAGATTTTGGTGCTTTTTACGCCGTCTTTTGCATTATCGGTAGCACACTTGTTCTACTACTTACACGACGTTCTGCCAGTCCGTTTTACATTCGCATTCCGAAATTGCGAATGTCTCTGCGTCTCTCCAATTTCCATGCTCTCTCGCCTCCACTCTCTTAATTTGCATAAGAAAGAATCTATTCTACACAGCATGACGTTGTGTACTTATGATTTTCAGAGTTATAATACTTCCAATGTCGTGCCTAAAGATGAAGGCGGGGTGAAGCGTATTTGGACACGCGACTCCGTGCCCTTACCGTCCACCATCCCCGCGCCGACCCTCTCGCGGCGCGGGGATGGTGGACGGTAAGGGCACGGAGTCGATCAGTTAATTAATTGTACTGAGGGTGCTGAAACCTAACCGAGCCGGCTTTCAGGGTCCCAAGCGCTCGGCCTGCATCCAGGACTCCGTGACGCTGGCCGTCTCGCCGCACAGCGTCTACCGGGAACACGTCTTCGTATAGGACCTACCGTACCCGGAACGTTCGCTGCGGGAGCCCCAAACATTCAAACCCGTTGCACTGCGCCTCTTACATATTGTATGGTTGAAGTTTACCATGCACTTGATTGATAGCCGGAGAGAGAGATTTGCCTTCTTTCTTGCCTTGACTAGTGCTTCAATTCTGATCAGGGTCCGTGAGTAATATTGAAAAGCATAATAATGACAATCATGCATACTATTTGTACGTTCGTTTTGGTGCCAATAAGTTAGACGATAGACACGGTTTGTTTCAATAGCCTAGTTTTTCTTCAATATTCACCGAAACATTTCAATTATGTCATTAGCCATGATGATGATCTCTTTATACGTGAATCTCAAAGCTCGTGCGGAACAGGTTACTCGGAATACGATAAAGAACTGGCAAAATGTTAGCCTCGTACGGGGCTCGAACCCGTGACATTCAGATTAAAAGTCTGACGCTCTACCAACTGAGCTAACGAGGCTCTGATACTCAACGTCGGGAGAGCACCTAAAAAGGAGAAGGAACAACGTTTGATAGCCTAGGGCGCTTTTGCCCATAGCAAGTACCGTGTGTCGTAGGGTTTGAAAGCCAAGCAACTTAATTGCTTTATCAGACCGAGAGATTGAGGTATAGCAGGAAAGAATAAAGAGAATCAGACGATAAATACTCAAATCGCGCTTGGTTTTCCACCCCTAGCACAACGTTCTGCTCCAAAGGGCAGATCATGCTTGCAAAAGGAGATAGGAGAGGTGGAGAGAGCATGGGATTGGAGAGACGCAGACACAGTCGCAATCGGGCGTAATTCGGGCTAGTATAATGTAGTGCCCCTAGTGTGTCTGTCATTATTGCTTGAGCACAAACATAGACTGAAAACCCGGAACCAAAAACCGAGCAAGACGTGCGATTCTCTCAATCTTTTCTTCAAAACCACCGATTTTCTGGCAGCCAGTTCTTGGCAATTGGAAAATACAACGATTCTGGTTCTAGAATGCAACGATTCTCAAGCATATACAAATACTCTGTGCGTAATTCTCTCACATCTGCACGTCGTGATATTCATCATGATCCATCGAAAACTACCGATATTTACACGTAAACTGTCGACGGGACAAGTCAGGGTGTTATAAATTTTTATTTTCTTTTCACAATTTTTTCGCTTTTTACAATTTTTGAAACTTTTTTTGAGTCAGAAGTGCATCATAAAAAAAGTTAGACAGTACGTAAAGAAAAGGTAATAACATCATACTAAACAGCCTATAGCTTGCAAAGTAGGAAAAAAACGTCCGGTTTAAACCATTGCGGTTGAAAGTAGCAAATACGTCACGCCAATGGTCCGGATGAGAGATAGAGATTGCGGTAGAGAACGGGAACTTCAAAACAAAGAAAAGGAGCAAAAACATCTAAACAACTCGTAGGTTACAACAGAGGTGCAATCGGGGGGGAGGGGGGGGGGTAGCGAACTGGTGGGGAGAATGGAGCCTGCGATTCGGGTCTTTGCGACGGATGCTATACACAAAGAGAGCAACCATAGAAACGGTCAAGATCGCTAGCCCGTACAATCAAGCATGGGGTGGGTCAGGGGGGGACTATCACAATTTTTTCGCCTTTTCCTTTTTTTCCGAGTCCACCGACTCTTCGAAATACAGCAAGCAAAGGGTTCTAGAGGATCGGAAACGGGCCGTTCATTTGAAAACCAGAAAAAAATCATATGAAGAAAGCCCGGTTCCGACGCGCAAATTGCATTCTATACATTAGATGTAGAGCGACACCTCAAACTACATCGAAAACGGGGATTGGTATAAATTAGAAGGCTAAAAACTAAGTTCAGTATAAACAAAAACGGGGGACATGCAACATACAAAACGGACTACAGTGTGAAATGTTCCGGAAATCATCGAATAAAAATGTGCGTGCTTTTGAGATTTTTTTCTCGCATTTTCCATCTTTTCTTCCGCCAAAACACGTGCAAACAACATTTGAAAAACTCAATTACTGCCTAATCGCATAACAGCAGGGGGGAAACTAGAGCTTATAAATCAAGGGTTAGCTGTACGTTAGTTACCGAAAACGTGCAAACTTACAAAAAAAGCTTAGAAAAGCGGAGAACTAATAAAATAACAAACATGCTTACTTATTTACTACAATATGAAAAATAAAAGGAAAAATGATCGGAAAGAGCGCGAGGTAGCCAATAATTAACGCGCTTTAAAACTAGCTAGGGGTTAGCTTGACAACGGGGAATCAGTCAAACGGGGTGAGGATGATAACGGTGAGGAAAGGTGGAGGGCGGAGGAGAGGACAGCGACGCGTCCGGAGGCGCGTCGCGTCTTCAGCTGATCAGCTTGCGCGCCAGCGTGTGTATGACGCGTGCTTGCCGCTTCATCACCGGGTTTTGCGTGCGCAGTTGGAACTCTGCAAAAACTCATGACGACTCATTTTCCTCTTTTCTTCCACTGCGTAATAATATTACATTTCGCACCACACTTGGATCGTTCGTTGCGCGACTACGAGCCGCGGGGCAGCACAAAATGCTTAGAATATTTGCCATTCGCCGCTATTCGGCATAGCAATTGATGGCCATCGCCAAAACGAGGTATAGTGGAATAAATAAACGGCGATCCATCAGTTTCTTCCGTTCGTTCCAAAATGAGTGCCTAATTCTCTCCTCACTTTTGCACACACTCTCTCGCCTTATATTCGGAATGCATTTTCCGACGGGGATCTTTTTAATCCCACCATATATATTTAGTTATTTCGTATAGTAAACGTGGAGCCAACCGTTCAGCGCGTCGCACAGAAGACTGATCACTTTGGGCACGTGAGCAACGATGCCCTCTTCGTAAGGCTGCAGCGCCTCCAGGATATGCTCGACGTATCTGCACGCAAGTTTTATTATTATTATTATTATTATTATTATTATTATTATTATTATTATTATTATTATTGACGAAAATGCTCCGTTACTAAACGCATACATAAAAGTAAATGTAATTTCAGCCCGGCAATAATCTGCCCACCTAAACTTGAGGTCCGTCTCCGTATCCAGCTTGTAGGAGAGTTGCTGGAGCAGGGACAGGAGGACCGGCTGCGACAGGCCTCCGTCGCCTCCTGGAGAGATCAAAGATCAAAGATAAGTCATTGTGTAAGATCAAAGGTCAACAGAGCGAAACCGTAGAAAAAGAGGCGTTGAAACGCCGTGATCAACTTCAGGAGCACTTAAAGGGCCCCTCCAGGCAATATCTACCATATGCATTTTTTGACATCATTGGATAGCCCGCAATGTCCTGAATCTCATCCTCTCTCCTTTTTAGTTGAAACTTCACCGTTGCCGAGAAAAAGCTGTGCAAAGATTTCTCTCGCTGTCTGCGTCTCTTCATTCCTCTCTTGTCTCCCACAATCAATCAACCGCTCTTAATTGGTTATCTCTTGGAATGAATGAGATGGGTGGAGGGAACCTTTAATAACTAAAACTGTCTTCCTAATCAAGCGCAATGTGTGCAAAATAATCAAAGCGTGCCCATCTGCTGTCCGTCTGTGCTATTCGGGTCTTTTTTCGTGGCCACTATTCTGAACATCCTCGATTCTGCAACAGTCGAAACCGCACGTAACCGCGCTCATAGATAACGCAGGAAGCATATTCATCAAAAGGAGGCGGCTGCTTGGACAGTAGAGTTGTGCGTGGTAGTTCCTGCGTTGCACGCATCATTGATAACCGCGACGCGTCTCGCCACCAAAAGCAGTGAAGCATACTGATCGAAACAACTCGCATGCGCATCTCTACTGGACAGCCCTTGGTGAAACACCTCGTCACTAGAGTTTGAAAACCAAGCGCGATTAGCGTATTTATCGTCTGACTCTCTTCATTCTTCACTGCTCCTCATCACTCTCTCGGTCTCATAATGCGATGAAAAGGCTTGTTTTTTTTTCAAACCCTACTCGTCACCAAGAATGCCCGGATAGCCAGCAACTCTCTACTAGGGACCGGGAAACGGGCCATGTTTTCGGTTACGCTTCATGTCCCTTTATAAACGACTACTATTGCCCATGCAGGCCAGGCCGGCGTACGAAACACAACCATGAAAATGGTCCGTTTTGGAGCCCGCGAATCGATACCATTTATCTAATTAAGCTAGTTTTCCGGAATTACGTTTCATTCTAGACGTATTAGGTAGAGAGATTCTGGCAAGGTTGACAGTGAAACGTAACCGGTGCAAAAACGGCTATCGGCATCGATTCGCGGGCTCTAGTCCGTTTCCCACTCGCTCCCTACTCTCCCTACTCGTGCAGCAATATCTACACTGACCATTACCGAACAGTTCGTCGGGGTCGATGGAGCGGCACACGAATTCGAGCTGCGACTCGTCCGCCTGGTTCAGCACCTGCAAATAGTAATAATAATAATAATAAAAATAAAAATAATATTTATCACCGCAAGTGTGTAACAGCAAATAAAGATGAAATAATGAAGAAAAATAGCCCCCCTCTATCAGGGGGGAAACTAACCCGATATACTAATGTTGGATATAGGCTAATGTTGTCTATCTAAGTAGCCTGATTCCTCACTAGTCGTATCGTATCCCCCAGTGGCCATGCTCATAGTGCCCTGCGTATTCCCCTCCTATATACTGCTTGTTGTCTATAGCTGTAGATCACCTCACGCTCTCGGAGCACGGGTATATAAGGCGAGTCTCCGCCATAGCTAGATCGCTTGTTC
>LS914354.1:314162-327808 GCA_900490955.1 Micoletzkya japonica
TTTTGCTCTTCGAACCGCTCGTTGGTTCTCGAAATTGCCCACTCATATTGTTTCGGCCCCCTCAATTCCTTCATTCAAATCTCGCCTATCACTTTCTCCCCTTGTCCCTCACTTCGCGTCGTGATTCCCTTGTCCCCCTTCCGATCTCTGTGAGTAAGGTTCCATTCTCGATAACCCGCCTCGGGCTGCTCGTCACACGGTCACTCTCTCACCGACTCCCTCCCGGTCACTCGCACACTCCCTCCACGTTCACCCATCGCATCCTCCCCTCAAGGATCGCAGACAAGACTCAAGCAGCACCACACTCCATGGGAAGGATGGGCCTGAGAAGCAGAGATCACCCCCCCCCTCCCCCTCTTTCGTCCACCACATTATACCCCCACGTGTCTCCTGTGAAATCACTATTATACCTATTCGTTTCGTTTCGGTAAACCCGATGATAAAAATAAAATAACAACGATGTGTTGTACCATTCCCTGTGCACCAAAACACTTTCTTTTTGTGCCAGCCTGTCGTTGTACCAGAGAGCACCAGCAAAGGCCGTGCTAGAGCGCTGCAGAATCGGGTCCTTTTCGTGGCCATGCTTCATGTATAATAGTGCAAAAATTATGCCGAAATCGGTGATCGATAGCCGTGCAAGGGGAAGCCCGATTCGACGGCTCCGGGGCCGGAAAGTAGCATAGTATGATGACCAACCGTGGTGCTGGTCCACGTCGCGGACGTCGAAGGGCGCGACGGCGATGAGCGGGTGGTAGAAGCCGATCTGAGTGACGGAAGAGAAGGAGGGCGTGCCGCAGGCAGAGTGCTCCAGGGCGATGCAGAACATGTTCTGCAAAAGGGGTATTGTATCAACTATTCTTATTCGCACTTCCTTGTGATATGCATAAACTATCTATCTATCTATCTATCTATCTACCTACCACCTCTACCATGCCACATACGTGTGGCCAGGGTTATCGGTAGAGATCTGCAATCGAGTCCTTTTAGCCAACATGTTTCATGCATTTTGGTCACGAGAACTGTCGTGGTTATAACTGATGCATGAAACATAAGCATCAAAAAGACTCGATTGCACAACTCTAGTGTACACCTCCCGAATCGAGAGTCCGACCGCCGAATTTCTGGGGTTATGTTTCATGAATGATAGACATGAAGAAAGTTTCTCTTGTTATGACCAATGCCTGAAACCTAACCATGGAAAAAGGTCTAATTCGATTACATGGAGGCGATTCGGGGATTTTTTTATTATCGGGTGGTAGCCCCCGCCTAACAAAACGGCGCAAAGGGGGTACATTTAACAAAATGTACCCCTTTGCGCACCTAAATAGAGGTCCTTTTGTTTGTAATGCTAATATTATTCTTCCTGTGATTACTCTTCACTCTTTTTTTCTTTTTTTGTTTGTTTTTTATCTCGCGTTTCTATGTAAATGCATAAAATATCTATCTATCAAATGAGAGGCCTACCGCCCGACAGTTGGGTCGGTGCACGTACTATTCCTTCATATTTGCTCTCCTCAAAAGGCCGACATTCTTCGGGCACTACTTTTTTTGTCGATTTCGTAGCTGCGAACACGTTCCAACACGTTAAAAAAGAGGGGAAAACAGGAGAAAAGATAGCAACGTACCGCGCCGTCAATGTCAGTCAGGCAGACGAATCGGGCAAAGGGGTCGACCTGAACCGGGGGGGGCATTTGGTAGAGTACAGCTCACGATTAGAGCTCGCGCGAATCGATACCGATAGCCGATTTTCATTTTCCGGTTACGTTTCACTACCAACATTGTCAGAATCCCATCTCGTAATACGTATGGAGTGAAACATAACCCCTGGAAAAGGGGTGCCGAATTGGTTTAACTGGTATCGATTCGCGGGCTCTACTCACGATGTCTCTGATTAGCTAGAGATTTTTTTGTTGTGATTAGATCACGATCACCCAAACGACCCAACTCCCTCCTCTATCACTGACCACTGCACGCTAGGAACCTCACTGTTGCTCTCAAATCTGACCTCCTCCCAATTGCAGCAAAAAAACGCAATATTTATCGCAAATAAAGAGGAAAACAAGAAGAAGAAGAAGAAGAAGCCTAACCTGGACGATGAACTTGCCGAGCCTGAGGGACGATTCGATCTGCAGCTTGCCGATGCAAGACCAATTCTCGCACTCGTACAGGTGAAGCTGCAAATATAGATCATTCATTGCCTGAGGGCCACCATACTACCTATTAGTTTGTTAGCGAGATTTCTCTATCGAATACTGACAAACAACAGGTAAATAATATAGAAATGTAAAAAAAACAAGCAATTCAAAACCTGCAGGCCCTCCTCATCCGAGACGAGGCAAAAGCGCCAGAACTGCTCCCTGGAACGATTTTCTGCTGTAAGCGTGGAGCGCAATTCTAACCATATAAGTTTTGATAATCATACCCACTACTGCTTTAAAAGTCCATCATAACGATGTATGAATCACGATCATTGAAATGACCTATCTACAGTACTCTCCAGGCAACTCACAGGGCATCGACGTTATCCAGAAAGAAGAGGTCCTTCAACGGCGACGTCATCGCGGGCGTCCAGTTGTGCGCGAACTTGAGATTGGACGACTCGATGATGTAGAAGGAGACCTGATCGGCAGGGGTTAAATAATACCAATGCTTGAAATTATTTTCGCGGTACGGGTCATTTTTCGGATGCTGTAGGGTACCCATGTAAATATCGAGAATTTAGCATAACGGTGGGGGTAATTTCGCAAATTACTGTATTTTTCCCCTGCCTGATCGAGTAAACTATTACAGAACAAGCCTGATTATCATAGCAACTCATCTTGAAACATAATAATCGAAAACAGAGCATAAACGCGCATAATTCAAATTACTTTTGTTGTAGGCAGGGGAAAAATACTGTATTTGATTATATTTTTCGGGGTCAGACATCTCCCGCCCGCAAAACCGTACGTATTTTACTATGAAATGACTCATATTGCTGTTCCAAATTCTCGATTTACATGAACATCCTACCGCTGCTAGAAAATTAACCCTACCGGAAAATAAATTTCAAATACGAGTATTTGGCCCCTGGTTGTAGGGTTAACCGTGGCATGGTAGCATAGGTGCGCACGGTTGAAGGTACCGTGGTTGGGTGACTTACTGCAAATTTTTTTCCTGTATTGGTTAGCTCACTGCAAAATAATATCTTATTGTTAGAGAAATTGTGCGAGTATGGGAGGACCACTGCAGTAAGTTACCGGCAGACCCTGCCCACATATGCATGGTAGCCATGTAAATCGGAAATTTACTAACAGAATGTCATCTGGTATAATCATTGCAAATGGTACGCTTTCCTAGCGTAAAGTCGCAAACTGCCTACCGTAGCTCTATCGATACCGTAACCCTCGCTTACCTTCCCCGACACGTCTCCCACCGCCACAGCTGTCGCATCGGGCGATATGCAGAAGGTGGTTATGGGCTGAAAGAGATGGCATTATTGGCGATATATTATTTTTGGAAATTTTTGAAAAATATTAAAGGGACTATGAAATGATAGACATTACTAAGTCAAGTTATAGATTCGATGCGTAGAAAAAGATTTCTTCCTATCATACGTGGGCACCGACCCGAAGTATGGGTGGTAGGCCCAAATTTCTTCCGAGCTTTACTTTGGTAGGCCTATATTTTCTACAACATTTCAATTGGTAGCCTTGATTTTCTTAATATGGAATTTCTAAGCACATATTCTATTGGCGAAAGTGCTTGAGATAAGCAAGCTCCACAACATATCAAAAAATTTTGTTTTTTCGTGTCATAGTCCCTTTAATAGTTTTCCATGCTCCTGGTCTTTAAGAGTATGTATGGACTAGTGCATTCACAATCAGTTATCGCTGGCAAAGGAGTCCCCATTCACTAAATGCCCATTCCTACTTCGCCTGTGCTCGCTCCAGGGGAGAGATACTGTATGTGATTATATTTTATATTTTTCGGGGTAAGACCCCTCCCGCCCGCAAACCGTCTTTTACTATAAAAACGACGCATACCGCACTACAAACATACCCCCATCGTTGTTCTAAATTCTCGATTTACATGCCCACCCTACCGCCGCCGGAAAACTACCCCTACCGCAAAATAAATTTCAAATACGAGAATTTCAAATATTATGCCCCGGCTCGCTCCCGTCACACCGCTTCGCTGCTCCCGTCGTAAGCAGGAATGACGACGGTAACTGATTGACCACCACATTTCAGTCAATCCTACGCTGATGGACGATCGGGTTCAACTATGCTTCATACGCGGGGCAACCCCTTCCCCGCAATATTTTGAGAAACGGGGACTACCAGTGTACGAAATCAAGCCTACAAATTGAAATTTTTTTTGTAGCAAATATAGGCCTACCAAAGTAAAATTCCGAACAAATTTGGGGGGGGGGGGCTACCACCCATACTTCGGGTCGGTGCCCACGTATGAACATATGCTTCTAGCGGAGTATAAGTCCTTCCGTTATCGGCATCGGGGAGGCGGCAATTAGACCGACATCTACCGTTCAAAATTAGCTTACTAGAAGGCTATGTCAACGGTGTTTCGGTAAATCCTTGATGCCTTCTCATGAGGTCAGAAACTCTGAATTAAACCAGAGCCTTCAAAAACGAAGCCTAACAAGCATAGATTCCAAAAACGCTTGTTAGCCTCGTATATGGAAACATTATACGCTCAAATAGATTAGACCATCATTACAATATTAGAACATCGAAATGCCGAGGGCCAGGCTTCATTCATGCTGGCTTATACTTCCAGCAGTCAAAATTATAGGGCAAATAGCTTCTTTGTGCGAAGTGCGAGAGCAACTACAGCCGACTATCTTCATCTCATCATGTTACTTAATGTATCGCTTATTGCTTACATTTTTGTGCCATACTTTTAACCATTTCGTTTCTCCTTCTTTGTTCCCTATTATCCGCGTTTCTCTGAAACAGCAATAAATCTATCTATTCATACATCGATCTAGAAACAACGAAAAAAGATTCGAAATCGTAATTACTAAACAAATAGTGCAATATTTAACCGATAAACGCACACGTTCCGCCCGTCCGAATTATTCCAGTTGCCGACCCACTAGCCACTCGCCTCCCACTATTTGATATACCCTATATATCACTGCTGATTCATCGTATGGGGCAAAAAGATGTGCACCAAAACCTCTTGATTCCCCCACTCTTAATTTCTCACTACCCTCACTCACACTGTCCAGCTTGACACTCAGCACCGCGCCCTCGATATCCCTCGCGGTCTGCAACTGCAGCTCGTGGTCCTTGATCGCGGACTTGATCTGGCTCAGGTTGATGACGTGCAGGTCGCAGCCCTGGAATGGACAACGGGGTGTGACGCAACGCGTCGGCCGGAGACGCGTCGCGGTTTCCTACCGTACCTTCATGATGGCCAGCATGTGCAGCTGGTCGCCCGGCTCGCCCTCCTCCGGAATGTACGGGCACCAGGCGAGACGCGGACGCGGCCCCGATGAGGACAGCAGGCGGCGCGCGCTCATGCCTGCAACATCAAAGCTTCTTTTTTTTTGAATTCCCGCCATATCTGAAGTCGCATCGAGGCGAGTTCTCTGTAGAAAACAGCTCATACTCGTGCCAGAAACATTGAATGAAATATAAACGTGTTTTGGTCATAGTTTAGCTCTAATTAGCCGCCTATGTAAATATCAGATAATGGCCTAAAAATCAATAACTAAGATACAGTACCTCCCGGGTTCTCCTTCTCCTCCTCTTCCTCCTCACTCTGCAGGTCCATCACGCCCTTGAGCAGTTCGCTGCCCTCGTCGTCCTCCCACAGCAGGTTGACGTGCTTTTCGCTGCAGGACCCAGATAAATTCAAAAAAAAGCAGGAAAGCGCGGCAATTCAAACGGCAATTATGGTATTAGCAGAAGAATAAGAGAGTACTTTTGAATTGCTCGCGCCCGCGGGAATTCAAATCCTAATAATGGTAGTCTCAGTCAGCTTACATTCCACAGGTGGGCGTCACGTGGTAAACGTAGAGGTTGCAGGCCGCGTCCAGGACCGCCAGCATGTTCGTATTGCGCGACCACGCCAGGTCCACGATCGCGTCCCGGAAGCCCTGCACATCAACAAGCTTTAGCGGGAATTCAAATCGAGGAAAACTTCATCACTACCCTACAGTAGTTACGTACATAATAATTACAGATGAAAATAATAATAATAATAATAATAATAATAATAATAATAATATTATTATTATTATTAATATTATAACCTTTATCAGCTGCCGGCTGCGGCTCTCGCGCTCCATGACGCGGACGGCCTCGACGGACGACTCGTGCGCGATGCGGTACGCGATGAAGGACCCGGAGACGGACAGGAGGCGGTCCGAGTGGGGACGCAGCTGCAGCGGGGGAACATACATGGGGTCATGCCCCTCCTTACAATTAGCTAGATATACTAAACTTCATTTCTAAATATACTCTATACCTTAATCGTTCCCCTTATCTAAACATATTCAAATACATAGGCTGCTCTCCGTCAATTACTCCACACAGGCGGGCCTACCAGTATACAAATTGGAGGCTTTGGCTAGCCGACCAACGGACGTTTCTCACAGAATATGATGCCTACCAAGTTAAACTTCTGACAAAATGAGGGGCCTACCACCCGACCGCCGGGTCCGTGCCCATGTATGACGGGGAACATGCTTAATATTGACAAAGCCACCCCCCCCCCCCGCTCTCCATACATGGACGCCGCCGTCCCGACGGTCGGGTGCTAGGCCTCTCATTTTGCCAGAAGTTTAACTTGGTAGGCATCTTATTATTCCACATGTCTCATTGGTAGGCTAACCAAAACTTTTGAGTAATTTACTGGCAGGCTATAGTTTGAAATAATAATGAAGACGGTGAAGCTGCCCACGTATGGCTACTTATCCCATTCCTTATCCCTCAGCCGCTCCGAACTAGTATGTCACTGCTAGTTTTAGATGCTCTACTGCGTCATCTCCATGGTGACTTTCCGAACCAATATATGAAGCGCTAGTTATCCACAAAATATGCGATGGTTGACAGAGGCTGAGTTAGAGACGAATGGAACGTTTCGAATACTATTTTACGTTTACTGTGACTTGAAAAAAAATTTCCGGTAGGGGAATGTCTACAATCATGTGATAGACTCCGCCAACCAAAAATAACTCGTACCGGTTGCGAACCAGCGCGGGCCTTTGCCGTTTCGGCGAATTCCTTCTTTTTTTGCCCCTCCAAATTCATGTTCCAACTTTGCCCGTACAGGAGCTGACAGTACAGCGCAAAAAAGGCAACACGGGGAAACTACCCATAATACGCTTACCCCACTGCTCGCAGTGTGCACTCCCCCCGCCCCCCCCCCCCCGGAACTATCATGTCACAGATCGGGAGCAGAGCAGATCAATAAAAAAGTTACATCGAAAACCAATCAAAGGCACTTCATCACCAATATTCCCCAAAAGAATAGGGAAATCATGAAACTGACATGGCTGACGTCCCACTTGTAGTCGGAGAGCATGTGTGACTGGACTCGCGATGAATCGCGCTCCCGGGGAGAACCGTCCGCCTGCAAAATTATAATTTAAATTAAATATAAATATTATTTTAAAATATATTATTTGCTTCTGTCTAGGTCTTCGTCGTTACTTATTCTATTGTTCAGAGATTGTGATGAAGAATGGGAGTATGAGCAAATTGAACCCCCTTTTGTAACTTCATTATCTGGATCACTTCCGGTCCACCGTTAAAGTCATAAAACGGTAGACGTAGAGGTATCAGATAATATCAGCACAGCATCCAAAAGGCTTGGTTTCGAAATGACAACTCCGTTTTTCCCACAACATTATTCAACAAAACCGCAGAGTCGAATGGTGATGAGAGTTGCAGTTTGTCACAATAACCGAAATTAGAATAAAACTTCCTCTATTTCATCATCAAATTGCAGTTACCTCACATCTAGATTGTAAATAGCTATGAATTCCCCTATCTTGTAAACCCGGGTTAGCCCGCTGTTAGGTGATTGGTTCTGTGATAGCAAGAGTCCGCCATCTGACACTTTGTCAAGGATATGTTATGGTGTTCATGCTTTATCAATATGATCTGGCGCAGAAGCATTGTACATAATCTAGGGAAAGCGTCGGACTGAGAACTCTAGTGATAAGAATTCGGTAACAATCGAGCGCTGATCTAGCCCAACTAACCTCCAACGTGAGCAGCACATTCCTGCCTGATGTAAAGCGGACCGGCTCATCCGTACCGTTGAGGGTACTGTAAATCATAAATATAATACTCAAATCATATCAAAACTCATAAAAATGAATAATATTATATCATTTAAAATTGAAACTTTGAAAAACTCACTACTTCTCCAGAGGCTGGTCGGCGGCCTGCAGGAGATCACCCATGATTTACCCTGAAATGGCCATTTTGAGTACCGTAAAACACCGAAACTGAGCTCTATAAAGTGAAAAGGCAGAGACGCAGGAAGAAAGCGAGCGCATTCGCATAGACAAATCGCTCGGTCCATGCATTCCTCGGGTGGCTCTCGTCGTCGGGCGCTCTCCCCAATCTACGCACTGTCTCGCCTCGCTCTCGACCCCTCTCTCACCTACGCATACACTCACACATACACTGTCGCACCGGCGACTTTCGGCCCAACCTGTGTAATACACGCTGGCAACGAGCCAACAATTTGAACGGCTACGGTGGCGGTCCGTGGCGGGAGCCCGCGTACGCGCACGCAACGCGTCCGCTCATGCGTCGTGCGGCCGTGATCGTGCGTCACTGCAGTCTGTGTACTAGCGCTCCTTTGCGAAACTCGTTTCCTTTGTTCGAAAGCTTTTCTCGTGACAATGTCGGACATTACCGGGTTAAATTTTGATCTTTTCATGTCTCTTTTCGTTCTAGTTTACGTTTTAGCTTTTCCAACAGCTGGTACCGGTCAACCCCTGCTGTATTGCGTCTCTTTATTGATCCGCGCTCTTTTAATGCAGTACTTTATGAATCGATTGAACAACGACTCCGTTGCAGGTTGCATATGCACAACCTGGAGGTGCGGTCGCTCACGAGGTTGTTGATGGATGGCGACGAAGATCTGGTGGAGGCGGCGGCCCAGGCCGCCGAATTGCTCTCGGATACCTTCTTTCTCGACGAGATGGACGTGGCCGACTCGCAGACAGTCGTCATGCAACTGTCCCCCTCGCTTCAAGTGCTGTCTAACAGGCTGAAATCCTGCCCGAGCACCCCCATATAAATCGCTGGTTAATGAAGGACTCGGCGTAGTTCGAATTCCTGCGCGATCCCGCTCTTTTCTGAAATTAGCCTATGTTGATTCGGGATTACGAGTTAGGAGGAGTCCTTCTTTAACGGCGGTATATGGAGGGTGCTTGGCCAGCTTCCAGTCTACTTTCAGTGCACGCCTCGGCGCCTAGATCTCCACTAGAGGAGCAGTCCAAATCTCCCGCCGAGCGTGCCTCTCCCATTTTGCCACTGACGAGTCCAGATCGAATCACGAAAATCAGAAAATGCCCGGCCTTCCAAAGCCAGATCGAATCTAAACCGAAAACTGCCAGGCCTTGCTGCCAGATCGAATCAAAGTATCCTGGGGTGTGGTAACCCCAGGCACACACTCGCACGCGAGTCAGATCGAATCAAAAAAATGCCTCAACTAGGGACCGAATGATCGAATCTTTGCCTCGAAACTTGGGTTATGCCTGAAATGAGCTTTCCTTGTTGATCACAGTTAGGGCCAGTGTAGGTTCTTGTTAAGTTCGCGTTTCGCTCTGTTTTCCATTGCTTAGGTGACGAAGGGCTTTCCAGGATGAGGGCAATGTCGAATATGATTGGTTCGATGATCAGGCTGACTACCGGGAGAGCGAAGCTGCCCAGGCGGCTAGGTATGGTACAAGTTCAAATATTGGGTTACTCTTCGCATGTAAAGGCACTTTTCTACAGCGATTTTCTACTAAGCCATTGTGGCTAAAACAATGGCTTAGTGGAACTACGTCGTTTTCGCCCTATCTTTGTTTGATGGGTCGAGAAAACTTCTGGTATCATGTAAAGGCCTTGCCAGAGGGTGAAGGGAAAGTACGCTGCTCTGGAAACTTGATTGCAGTGCAAGGAATTGCACATATATGCCGGTAATTAGGAAATACATCTATCTGATGTCTTGCTTTAGGAGAAGCCCGCTTATCGACATCGTGGGCCGGGACGAGCCGATGCCTGAGGCAGAGCCGGAGCCGGAGTCAGGGCCGGTCTTTACAGAGCTAACCGCCGTACGAGTCCAGGTCGGTTAATCAATCGTGCATACCATGCCTTTGAGCGCTGTAGAAGGGGTTATTTTCAATCGCATTCATACATGGGCTAATGTTGTCCTCAAATTTCTGCAGGCACCCTCACGTAATTAGAGATAATGAAATGCAGTCATCCTTTCAAGCATTTTACACTATGATTTTCGAGTGCAGGCACCCATCCTATCGTCCGATAGGACAACCGCGCCCATGTATGATCGCATTGTTTAGCAACTTGCCAGAGTCCGACCATACGTGGGCAGCCTTCCAAGCAATAAGTTGAGAAACGGGCCTACCAATGTACGAAATTGCGAATTGTCAAGCCTACCAATTGAAAATTTCTATCAAAAACTGGCCTACCAAAGTAAAATCTGAACAATATTTGGGCCTACCACCCATACTTCGGGTCGGTGCCCACGTATGGGTCCGACTTACTGCACTTCGCCTATTATAACAATTGAATTGCAGGAACCTGCGCACCACAATGGCTTGTCGTGGGACGTTCCGTCGACTTCTAACGGCGTGTATCATGATCCCGAGCAGGGAGAAGAAGCCTCGATCTCGCATCCGGAACCGGAGCCAGAGCCGGTCGTTAGCGAGCCGACTACTGTAGAGGTAAGCATTATCGTGATAAATCCTAATCTAAAGCATACGTGGGCACCGACCCGAAGTATGGGTGGTAGGCCCATATTTGTTAGGAATTTTACTTTGGTAGGCCTATATTTCCAACAAAATTTCAATTGTTAGGCTTGATTTCATACACTGGTAGGGGGGCGTTTCTCAAAATATTGCGCGGAAGGGGTTGCCCATGTATGATCTAAAGTGTAAAGGAAATTTTCAAATTCAGGAGCCTGCGCATCAGGACGACCTATTCTGGGGAATGGACGTGCCGTCGACGTGTGCCGGGACGCGTCGCGGTCAGACGGATGAGAAGGCGGTCGCCCAGACGGTGGAAGATGAGGAGGAGGAGTGGGCCGAGTACTACTATGAACTGAGCGATCCCTATCCGGAGCTAATGGAGAAGGTGGGTAATTGATGGATTCCTATTCCTAAGTATTCCGGTTTGCCAACCCGAATGTTTTTAGACAGCGTTTTATATCTTTGTAAGAACCATGAGGTGGAAAGACATGAATGCCTGTGCGGGCGCTTTTCATTGTGCTGTGAAACGCTTCCGAAATTCGGATGTCGAATCGAGATTTACCACACTTTTCCTTTTCTAGCTCAAGCAGCAGTCCGAAGAGCTGTCCAAGAAGGAGAAGGAGGCGGATGAGGCGTACATGACGGCCTTGATAGAAAAGGTTTTTTTTAAAATTAATTTATTATTTTATATTTATTTTATTATTTTAAATTTTTCAAAAGCATTATTTCCCAATTTTTCTAATATCTCAGGCCACGGTCGACCAGCTGGTTCGTGAGCGAAAGCACGTCAAGGGCACGTACAAGACCCCGGGAAAGGTTGGGCATCTCTTTACTTTTTTTAAAAATTTAATCTTTGCCTTTATCGACTACGGCATATAGCGTGCGTATTTTAACGAAAATATTCTGTCAGTAAACTTACGTCCTACCTTTGTCATAGATCAAATAGTACGTCGGATCCGACGTAACCAAGGCACTTTTTGCCGTGCAAATTTGGAAAATCAAGGCACTTTGGGCACAAAATGCATCAATTTAAGTAAAAATATGCTGGATTTCGAGTTTTTTTTAATGCGAATCAAGGCACTTTTACTCCTTTCTGCATGAAAGAATCAAGGCACTTTAAAATTCAACGACGTTACTATTTGATCTATGTACTTTGTCATCTTCCTCAACCATATTTCGATACAGGACGTGCTTAGCTTACGTTTATGACTGTAGTAGGGTTTATGACTGTAGTAATAAAATATGAGACGAAAGGGTGTTTGTAATTTGTCTGGAGTTTTTTTTTCTAATTTGCATATATGAAAATTTCGGCCTCATCGTAGATAATAATAATAATGATAATATAATAATAATAATAATAATAATAATAATAATAATAATAATAATAATGATAATTCAGAAGGACACCGTCCTCTTCGTCTGCTTCGTGTGTGCCCGGGGCTTTCTGAGCGTTGAGCTAATGAAGGCGCACGTCCGGGACAGTCACCTGAAGAAGGGCGCTGTGAGTGGCTTGATCTTTGGTCTTTATAGCTTGATCTTTGTAGTTTGATCTTTGATCTCTTCATGCATAAGTGGAATAAACCCATCCGTCAGTTTCTTTCGTTCCAAAATGAGTCTAATTCTCTCACCTTCACACTCACACACACTTCCGCTTTTTATTCGGAATGATTTTCCGACGGATCTTTTTAGTACACTATAGTTCCATCTACAGGCTCTGCACCTTGGTCTTGTGCATACGTGCGCAGCCTGATTTAGATATCCGCCGAAAATACTTTTGAACGGGTGTCCGGGGGGGGAATATTATGGTAAACTCCACGTTTTCCGGTTCAAAATACATCCCTTTTGCTGTATTATGTTCATTTGGTTGAAAAGAACGTGTTTCCGATGATGAAGAGGGCTTTAACTTTAAAAAAACACGTGTGTTCTAATACGGCTGCACAGGCGTGGTCTTGTGGCTTTGCTTTTCTTTTCGCACAGCTTTATGGCGTGATCTCTGCTCTTTGTAGCTTGCTCTCTGATCTTTGATCTCTGCAGGCCCGGGACCTGAAGTGCCGTTTCTGCCGCCGTGCCTTCTCGCGCAAGCAACGGTTGATGGAACACGAGGCTAAGCACGCCGTTCCCGGGGCGAGAGTTCACTGTTGTGACGAGTGCAGCCAGACTTATGCGTGAGTTTTATAATATTTTAATTTTATTATTTTATTATTTGTTCCTAATTTGCTATTATTATTATTATTATTATTATTACAGTTTTCCATGGTTGTTGTAGCTGCGCCTTTGCGTAGCAAAATGTAGCACAAACACGCAACAACGTCCTTACATATGGTAATTACCGTACGCGTAGTTACACAGCAAAAATGCTTTGCCATGTCAGGACCAAGGACTCGCTCGAGCGACACCTCTCCGAGAAGCACGGCAAGCGGCTGGACGGGTCTGTGGTGAGCGAGCGACTGCTCGAGTGCGACACGTGCGGACAACGGTTTGGCGTGGAGAAGGAGCTGCGGGTGAGGGCGGGGCATACGAATTTAGGAATCGTTTGGCATGTTGCCAAGGTTTTCTTCGTGATAATTGTGAATAGTATTTGGCAAATGAACCATTTGTTAGGTTATTCTCAAAGCTCAAGAATACGCATCAAATTGCTACTGTAAATGCAGACTTGTGAATCGATCTGCCAAGGGGGCGGGGGGGGGGGGGGGAAAGAACA
>LS914354.1:360720-407263 GCA_900490955.1 Micoletzkya japonica
TGTTCCGGGAATAGCTCGATGCCATTTGCCTCGTTACTATGCGCTAAACGCAGTAAGACTGCGCCTTGGCTGGGAGACGATTTTTAGGATATCTCGCGAAGTAGACATTTTTGTGCACTCTGATTTTGGTTTTTATATTATTTTGGGGATAAACTTTGATATGAAAGCCAATCTTTTTTGGCTTCCATGTCCCTTTAATGATAATCGATGAAATCGATGGGACTAAATCGATATCTAGCGATGACCCTTACCGAAATGAAGGACTCGCCGTCGCTGCAACGGCCACTCACGCAGCCGGTAGCCGGATCGACCACCAGGGCGATCGACGCTGATTATTTGTTATCGATTTATATATTTATATTTATAAATATGTATCAACATCAAACGGCTGTCAATTATATATTGGTATTTATTTATAACAAAGAATTTAGATATCTTGAGCGAGCAATTTTTTCTTGCATCTATTACGCTATGTTTCTGTTTTACCCTTCCAGGTCAGAAAATAATGGGATGAAAAATGGAATAAACCGATCCGTCAGTTTCTTTCATTCCAAAATGAGTCTAATTCTATTACGTTTGCACACTCTCTCGCCTTATATTCGGAATGATTAGCAGACGGATCTTTTTAATTCACTATAAAAGTTTGATGCTCTATTTAACCTGTGGAGCAGTCCTGCGTCTCTGCACACTCTTGCATTACCGGGGGAGGAATGCAGGTGGCACAGGCTGAAATACACCCGTAAATCGTAAAAAAATTACGCAAAGTTAAGACAAAAAAGGCTTTGTTCTTGAAGACTCTACGGATAGTAATCGATTCCCGTAATAAATATAATTCGTGCAAGGAGGCAACTATTGACGTGCATCGTGGCAGGGCGCACGTCAGTCGGCCACTTTGTTGTAGGGAATACTTGGCGTCGTACCACAGACCTGGAAATGGCTTAGTCGTCGCTTAGTCTGCATTAGATCTACAAGAGGCATATTGTATTCGCAGCAGAATCGAAGATTCGATCATTATTTTGTTAAGAACCGTGTCTGAAACTTAACCGTCAAAAAGGTGAAATGAAATGCTTTAGTCGATCATACCTTTGGAGATTCAAGCCGACATGACTAGTATTTTCTTAATTTCTGGGAATTATTAGCGTAGTAGGTACCCGATCCGCTGCATGAAAGCCGGTTCGCATCCGACCAGCCGAGGGCGGTAGAGGAACGCGTCACCTGCGGAATAGTACATCACTAATTTCTCGGGTTCACCTCTTTATTATCCTGGTATCTTAGAAGTGTCCGCACTATATATTCCAGTACAAAAAAATAAGAGTCTCCTAGGTATATACTTTCGGAACGGCGATAAAGCGGTGATAAATCAAGTACATAGTTCCAATGTGCGATGTAATACTCAAGAAATTGCACAGCTTCTCGCCTGATAATCGGCATTGGGTCCACCGTGTAGGATTGGGAAAGGTAGCAATAAACGACGACTTCCTTTCATATTATTCTACCGGGCGTAGTGAACAATGAAAGGAAGTCGTCGTTTGTTGCTTCCCTTCACAACAGTGACTTACCAGGCGAAGCGTTGTCTCGCCGTCGATAAGGCTCTTGTGCCGGGCGAGAGCCGAGGACAGCGAAGCGGAGAGGGATGAGCCGAGCTAATTAAAAAATTATAAATTACAAATATAATAATATAATAAAAAGTAATAAATTCTTTTCAAAACAGTAATAATGCATTGCTGTTGCAGACTTTTACAGTTTACAGTTATACACCGTTTATCTGGGCTAGCAGTCTGGGCAGACTTTAGTGTAGGAAAAAACTTACAGCATCACCCGTTAGCGCATCTTCAGATGAAGGCTTCTGTAATGGGTCTATTTATTATTGATTATTTATTAGATATTATCGACTGACGGAACGTTTTCCCCGACCATAAAAACAAATGAAATAGTCAATGCGAACTTCCGCAATTAATCTTTTCAGTATTGGCTTATTTCTTCAGACCTCTCTGACTGATTTGAATCGCTTTTAGTTAAAGTCATCTACAAAAGCGCAGAAGCAATGCCACGCATCAATAAAGCGCGTGCGTGGAACATATAGCTGTCTGGCAGAAGGAGGCGAAACAGCTATGCACCGTTTAGCTTTAGTTGTAGATTTTCCATATTAGCGTAGTCTATAAAACGTTGTCTTTTCTTATTATTTAGAACCTACAAAACAATAAAACTTTTCTTCTAATAACATATCTATTTGTAAAAAGTACGCTTCAGCGCTCTTTCGATTGTGAACCTTAGACCTTAGACATTATAAATAAACATTACAAATAAAATTGCAGTTTGCCTTCTGCCGAAGATCACATATTTCTATGTTGTGCCCAGTTCTACCGTAACCTGAAGAGGGGGAATAGGCGTCGCAAAGTTGAAGATGGAAGAGTCGCCTGCTACGTTCTGGAAGACGTATTATTTTTTGACCATTTTGCTTCAACCAGTGCGCGTTATCAATGCAGGTTCGTATTCTAAACCGATCTTAAGTCGTGCAGAGTAATGGTTTTGAGGTCACCTGGTTCGTCGTAGGCGATTGCAGTTTGCCTTCTGCCGAAGATCGGTCAGGATTTTCCTGGAGTTGAGGAAGATTGTTTTTGTTTTACCACAACTTCAGGCAAATTACACACTTCAGGTTATGTGTAATTTGCCTGTCCAGATTGCTTGGTAACAAATTCTGGCCTTCTCGATAACTCTCTCATTTCCACGCACTCCTACGTCGGGGGTCACCATTAATTTTGAATTAATTAATTAATTAATTAATTAATTAATTAATTAATTAATTAATTTCTCTTTTATACCGGAGTGATGAAGGACGGCACGTGTCTGTCCACTCCGGGTTCCACTTGTCCCGAAGAGACCGGTCCGCTGCCCGCTGTATTGTCTACCAGCTTCGAGGCCTGACGAATATCATAGAATTATGATTTTCTCTTTCTGAGGTTGTTTTTGCTATGCTTCATGCTTTTATAAAAAATCAAAGAGGGCTAAATCTCTAGCAATGTGTAATAGCTTATGGAGAATATCGTGGCTTTATGAAGAACACATTGATAGGATTCTAAAAAATAAACGGTACAACATGAAGCATTTCCTTATGATTAGCAGCGAAATCTTTAGTAATTGATCTCGTGGAATTTGCAAACCTTTCCAAGAGGTGAGGGCGAGATAACCGAAGGTTCCTGAAATTTAGCATGAAATTTAGGGAAGGACTTATTCAAAACTGCAACTGGGCTATTCGATTCTACCGTGCTTAGCGCGAAAATGCATAAAAGGGAAATGGATTACGAATCCAAATGTCCTCTCTACTTTTTTAGAATTATTATTTATCAGAAGCGGATGAAATCCGTAATATAAAAAAATCTATCTTCATTGTCTTCACTTATATATTGTATATGTGTGAAACGTAACCGAAAATTCTACTTTTTTCCCCTTTTTTCTCACATTGGTCAAGTCAGCCGCCTGTAGCGCACTGAGCAGCCGTATCGTTTCCGGTGAAAGGCCGGAGCCGGCGTGGGAGCCGGCTTTCTCCGCTGAGGCTAATATCCGGCTTATCTCCGCGGGTGACAGCAGTTTCGGCGATTCGGTGGATGACTGGGCTGTCTGAAAGTGCCTCTATTTGCCGGCTGAACATTTTGAATGTGTTAGACAGATTCATATTTCAATTTTCAAAATAGTTTCCCACCTTGGCTCGGTTCATCAGGGCAACCAGTCTCTGGAGTACCTCCGTACTCGTCAATTCCGCATGGTCTGATTTAGGGGCTGCTCCAGCAGCCTGAATTCGAATTTTCTATTATTGATAAACCACTTCACTAAATAGGAATAATTATAACTCAGTTTTTAAAATTAAAACATTTTTTTTAAATTAAAGGAAATGTCCCACGAAAAAATCGTTATTGAGTTAGTCGTTGGAAACATGGCAGCATGGTCTAGACAACAAGATGTGCAAAAATCCCGATTCGAAACGGCTCTCTAGGCCTCAGTACGGCCATCTGAATGTATGGGATACGGTAAATCTTGTGGGGTAGTTTGTAGTTTCAACCAAGTACTCCCCTCTACCAAATATACCCAGTGGCATCGCCTGATCTCCATCGCTCTCACATCTACAAACCTCGCCCCTTCCCTTGCTCTTCCCTTCCTGCTCCATGGAGATCGAGACGGAGCAGGCGATGCCAGGAGTTATTTAGCTAGTCGGTCTAGACTACAAACTACCCCACAAGATTTACCGTATCCCACACATTCAGATTGCAGTACTAAGGCCTAGAGGGCCGTTTCGAATCGGGATTTTTGCACATCTTGTTGTCTAGACCATACTGCTATGTTTCCAACGACTAACTTAGTAACGATTTTTTTCGTGGGACATTTCCTTTAACGGTTGTAGTTTTTATTTTCCTGTTTATAAAGTACAGTATACCCTCACATTGTCAAACACCCGTCCGCCCTCGGATGTTCGAATTTGTTGTTGTAGGCCCTGTGCTCCACTTTCTTTGCTGGACTCCCCATGGGATGATGATGGCGAGGTCTGAATATATACAGTACGGAAAATTCTTCAATAAGTCTATTACAAATTTTTTTCAATGCTATTCGAGTAGCACTGAAAAAATCAAAGAAAAAAAGTAGCATTGAAAATATCCGTGGGCATATTCTTCCATTGTTTCGGTATTGCCCGAAATTCCTGTCTTTCTTTATGTATTTCTTTATGTTTCAAAGATTTGTTCGATGTCTAATTTGATTTTGATTGCGAGAGATTACAACGGGGGCTGAATATTCCCTATTCAGCCGTTTGGGACCTGTGAGCCTGCCTGAGCGCCGGAAAGTCGCTTGTCCATCTCCTCCTTCGAAATGCCAGCCCCTTCCAGCAGCGCGTCCGATTCGTGGCCCATCTCGTTCTGAAGTTAGAAGGATACCTTGGCAAGCATTCTAACCTCATCTATGTCTCATGTAGAAAAAAACATTTAAAAAACATCCGTAGAAGTATTAAATGAAATATTAAAATTATAAAGAAATGGACCAGTTTCGCGAGCAGGGCCAGCTCCTCTTCGCTAAGACCCGTGGGGTCGGGCCATTCCACGGGAAACTTGTCGTCCGCATCAGCACCTCCTCAAACAAAGAAGAATATTATTGACGAAAACATTCTGTTAGTAAAAAAAACTCAATTTATCCTATCATATCGCTTTGTTATCTAGTTAGAAATAAAATTGAGAGAACGGACTGGGAACAGCATCCTCTAATTTATAGGTTTCTTCAAATGATGGTTTTCAAATGAGGTCACCTTTCTGAGCTGCGGTCGTATCCGATGATGTGTCATCTTCTGCGGAATTCGAGATGGATGCCTGCAAATAACAGTTCTAAATACTTACACTGTTTTCGCACTGCTCCGAAGCAGATAGGTACAGTATTTGATGCTAAGGGAAATTAAATCGGAAGTAAACAAATGATTTTATTGTAAAACAGAAAAAGGTTGCCTCCTGTTCCTCTCTGCGCACGTCGTCCACGACCTTCAGGAGCCGTTTCTTCTCCCTTTAAAGCAGTAGGTAAATTATACAAAGATTATAACGTAATAATAAGAGAGTTTTAGGAGAATTATTCTACATAATTCTAAGCGTTTGTTTCCTCGAAAAGCTTGAACTCTATTTTAGTTGCCTTTGTAGTTCACCTTTCCAGATCGAGCCCGTCCATCTCACTCTCGATTGTATTCCGGTTGAGCTGGGCCTCGAGACCTCCGATCACGTTTTCCCTTGTGGCCTGCAACAGGATCTTATTGATCTTCAATCATACTTATTCTTATTTAAAATTGTATTTTTAATAACCATAGAAATAAATAAATACCTTTCCGATAGTGTCGATAAGTCCGCGTCCTGAAGTGGGACGGGAAATCATCGAGGATTTGCGAGGCTTGGGCAGGGCGTTGCCATGGACCTCAAGATAAAGCAGTGGATTCGTGAGCGCGTAAGCTCTTCAAATTCTTGCACAAGAGATCCTTGTTCAAAAAGCTGCATATTGGTCTTCAATTTTTAACACTAATAGTTAGTTCAGCTCTTCATGCTCTGTACTACCTATTGTATTATACTCTGTAGTGTTCTTGAAAAAACTTTCTGAAATAGCGTTAAGTGATATTTGGCATGCGATAGTTAAAGGGCCCCTCTGAGGACATTACCAGTCCTCAAGAGCACATTTTGAACATTCATTTATTTTTATCTGCAGCAGAACGCAAATGTCTTCATTCTTTCAAAAAGTGATGCCTACGAATCATACCGCTCGCGCGCTACAGTATTCGCAAAATGACATTCGTATTCGCGCGGTCCCTGAAGAGCAATGTAACTTTGCATACAACTTCTCGCCTCATTTATGCAGCGGGGAATGACGGGAAAAAGATGGGAATATAGGATTGTAGGTTTTCGACATTGCTCTTTCAGATGAGGGGAAGAAACCTAGGGGTCAAAAAGTGCTCAGAGGGGCCCTTTAGAGATTCAAGAGCGAACGAACTAGGAACTTCGGTGTAGTGTATTTCGCAAGTATCCCTCCCTACCCTCTCTGGAGCCTACGACAGCCTACTTCTATTCATAGTTTGGCATAATCAATATTTCCCGATGATAAAATATACCGGTCCATCTCTCGACCGGCCTCCCAGCCGGCCCTCCGCCTCCTCCTTCTCCATAGCCTCGGGCACGATGTGTGACGTCACCGGCCGCTTCTCCGCGCCTCGGGGCAGCTCCACGTCGCCCCTGTTCAGTCCCACTGACGGCAGAGCGCCGCCTATCGGCGAAGACCGGTCGGAATCCTGTAAATACGGTTGACTTAATATTGTTCCGTCATTATCCGCTGTATGCGTGCCAATGTTATAGTCTGTTTTATAGATCTAAGAATAAGATAAAAAAGAGAAGCATTATGGATCTACGATGGTCTTGCCTCCTTTTCCTGGACGAGCTCTTCCGCGCCCTGTTGCTGCCGCTGCAGAAACGCGCGGACTTCCGCCTCGAGGTTGCCCTCGATGCCCTCAACACGACCGCGTAAATCAACGTGCACAAAACATTCAAAATGCACAGCGAGTGGCGAACCGTGACGCATACGTGACGTGCATTGAGAATGGATGCTAAAGTCAAAATCCAACTACTGTATCAACTCTCTAAAGGGAAGTTCTGTCCAACAGTTAGACGTAGGTTGTAATCGTACGCGCTCAAGGAATTATACAGGTATTCAGGAATTATGCAAATTTACAGGAATTATGCAAATAAGAGTAATATTTTTAAACTTTTAAAAACACCCCCTAGCCTCTCTTGTCCTAGAGTCGAATCGTAAAATCATTTTTAGCAAGAATTTTCTAGATATAAATATTCACCTCAAGCCCGGCAAAACCGCTGGCAGTTTCCCGGGGTTCGGGTTTGTTATCGAAGACAGAGGAGGATGAACGCGAACGAGATCGTTGGGACGGAGGCAGAATGGAGCCCTGCAGGAGAGTATGATATTGAGAGAACCAGGCAAAATCTTATTCCTACCTCGCCCAAACCCTCTTCATGTCTCTTTATAGGAATGAGCCAGAGGAATTTCCACAACTATACTGAAGAGCGCACTCTTTTTGGGATATGCTTCAAGATGACTTGTTATTTAGTTGGAAGAGGCAACTGGAATTCAACGAATACTATATTTTTACATGCGAACACAAAAAAAAACTAAAGAGACTGCTTGTGGTATGAAATGTGCACGGACAAAGTAGGAATGAGCTTTTACTAATGAGCGGAACTTTTTCTCGTCAATTCTGACCTCTTGGCGGCTGGCCAGAAAATCGGCGACGGAGCCGGAATCCGCGAATTTTACAGGTCGTTCCGGAGCCGGAAGATGGGAGACGACGTGGCCAGCACCTTCAATCAGGGGTACTAGAGACAGGAAGCTTACGTTCCGGAGCTTATCAAATTCGAGTCTCCGGGGAACAATTCTGTTTTTTTTCTACTTTAGCATATATATATATATATATATATATATATATATATATATATATATATATATATATATATATATATATATATATATATATATAGCCAAATAAATAAATGCATTGTATTTTTGTGGTCGTCTCTCTTGCCTCGTCCGTCGTGCAAAACCTCGCTGGCCGCCTTTTCCCTCGCCCCGATCGGCGGCAAGCTATGTCTAGCCGTGCCAACGCGTCCTTCATCGGGTGAGATGGGCACGAACTGCAATGGAGAACGATGCTTTGGAATAAATGGCGCTCCCACAACGCTGTTGGTTCCGTTACTACGGATCGCCATAGTTCGCTCACAATTCCCTAGCTTACGTATACTAGTCTTCTCTGATATCTAAAATATCTACCAGCGTATCTTGTTATTCCACTACTTATATATCTGCGGAGGAGCGCAATGCTCAAAATGCTAGAAAAGTTAAATTTGTTGCCAAAATCTGGCATACTTTACGGTACGTTAAGACACCTGCGCTGCTTTCAGAACATTGAGGCAGAAGCTTACCGGGTCCGGTCCGAGGCCGCTTTGGGCAAGTTCTATCGCTCTCGCCAAATCGCCCGTCGACGTCCCCTTGTCCGCTTCTCGGACAAGACTCGAGGCAGAGCCCGAGGGTTCAATCGGCGAGGATAGATCAGGGGAGAGGTGGGGAGTGAAGTGATGGGCAGAGGCTTGCGAAGGGGAGAGAACCGAACCCTGATGAGCACAATGTTCTAAATGTTAAGCGAACGAGCCAAAATCCTTGGGTGGCAAAATGCTTTCCGCGCGAGAGTTCCTGCAGAAATCAGGGATATTTCGGGCATCTCGTTTGTTTAACATTTGGTGTCAGAACATTGTGTGAATCATGAATGGTTTCGACAGTGTTTCGTCGGTTTCGTCGAAAGGAGCGGTATGAAGAGATTATAGGCGAATTAGGAAAATCCGAACCATTTAAAGGGCCCCTTTGAGCACTTTTTGACCCCTTGGTTTCTTTCTTTCATCTGAAAGAGCACTGTCGAAAATCTACAATCCCATATTTGAATCTTTTTCCCGCTATTCCCCGCTGTTTAAATGAGGCGAGAAGTTGTATGCAAAGTTACATTGCTCTTCAGGGACCGCGCGAATACAAATGTGACTTCGTGAATACTGTAGCGGTCTGATTCCTAGGCATCGCTTACTGAAGGAATGGAGACATATGCTTTCTGATAAGGACAAAAATGAAGGAATGTTCAAAATATGCTCTTGAAGGATATACCTAGTGGAATAAAAAGATACGTCAGTAAACCGTTCCGAATATCGAGCGAGAGAGTGTGCGAAAGTGAGAGAATTAGACGCATTATTTTGGAATCAGAGCAACGGACGGATTGGTTTATTCCACTATAGCAATGTGCTCAGAGGGGCCCTTTAATCGAATTAAGCTACTTTCTTGGGCTTATGCTTCACAGGCTACAAAATAAGAGCGTAGTTGATTGAACGTGAGAAGTGAAAAGTAACCGACGAAAATCAGTCGTCGGTTTTTAATCAAGGAGCGGGATAATGGCTGATCTAACCTCCTTCACATTCTCTAGGGCGGCTTCGATAGTGCCCGCATCTTCGGCTTTGGAGGGAACCTCGGGCAGGGGCAAATGGGAGATAAAACGGGCGCCTCCTGAAAAAGCTTGTAACTTTATTGGGGCCCTGTTAGTCGCATCGGTATCTGTTAGACTAAGTTGGAATTTTCAACATAAAACCATAATGGTTGCACATTTAAAGGAGCCGGCCCACGAGTACGGTAGGATTTGAATTGGCGCGCTACCCTGATATTGCAATTTAGGCCTTTCCGCGCATCTTTTCTAGTCGTTCTATTTATTCAGAACAATGTGAAAATCGTGCAATCAATGAATCAGAGCTGTATCTCATCTCAGTAAACTAATATATCCGATTTTGCAAAAAGCGCGTTGCTTTTTGCACCTACAGTACTCCGCGGAGAGTGAATGAAATCGCATAAAACTCGGAATACCCGATCAGGATGATTACATCTACTGAATGACGTAAAGAGCCAATATGGTCAGAAACTCGTGGTCCAGCTCCTTTAACAATGAAGAACCATGCTGTCGACAGAAGGCCTGGTAAGTATTCGGTCAGTGGTCTCCCTCTCTTACCATGTCCGCCCGCTTCGACTTTGCTGGCCGCCTTTTCCCTCGCTCCTATCGGTGGCAAGCTATTTCCGGCCGTTTGTACGCGTCCTTCATCAGGCGAAGTGGGCACGAACTGCAATGGAGAATGCTGCAGGAGACGAAGAATATTTCAGTTAGTCTAAATATCCTAGTTTCGCAATAAAGCACGACTAACGATTGCCAAGGATAGTCCCCAGGCGTATTATATTCTCATCTGATATTTGAAAGGGCCTACCAATTTTGCTGTTCCACTATATCTACGAAGCAGAAGCTCACCGGGTCGGGTCCGATCCCGCTTCGGGCGAGTTCAATATCCCTGACCAAATCACCCGTCGACGTCCCCTTGTCCGCTTCTCGGACAAGACTCGAGGCTGAGCCCGAGGGTCCGATCGGCGAGAGTAGATCAGGGGAGAGGTGGGGAGTGAAGTGATGGGTAGAGGCGTGTGAAGGGGAGAGAACCGAACCCTGAAGGTTTATATTTAGATGGCGAAAATGTTCCGTCGGTTACTGTGATTTCTATTTACGATGAGAGAGAGGAGCTGCAGGAAGAGATTGCAATAATTAGGAGTAAGCTTACCGACAGAACTTTTTCCGTGAACGATACGTTTCACGAGTACGTGATAAGGTTCTCAAAATGTATGGAGATTAATGGTCTTCTCACATATTGATCATATAAGATACTTATATACTAGTAAGATTTGGCAGGCGAAGAAGTAATCAGGGAGCAACGGTTGATCTAACCTCCTTCACATTCTCTAGAGCGGCTTCGATAGCGCCCGCATCTTCGGCTTTGGAGGTAACTTTGGGGAGGGGTAGATGGGAGATAAAACGGGCGCCTCCTGAAAAGAGGTATCTATCTTTCTGGGGCCCGTTTTTATTGGTATCTGTTATAGGAGGTCATGGTCGGTACCGCAGCCATGTTAATGGAGCATAATTTGTATAGCCAGAGAGTGAAGGGCGTAGAAAAGAAGAAACTATTAATCGAATCCGAAAGGATATCGCCATGAATTTGAATAGATTACGGTGCTAAAAGGATAAAAGTCGTAAAAGTCGTAAATAACCTTGTGTCCCGCTTGTTACCATCCCTCTGTTCTCGTCCTGTCCTTCTATGCCTACTTGAGGCAGAGCCCTGGCCAGAGGCACAGCCCCAATAGAAACATCATCATCCTCCGGGTTTGCCTCGGACTGAAATGCTTATTTTCAAAATATTTTTTAAACTTTTATATTTGAAAAATATTGAACTATTTTTTTCGCAGCCACTCGTTTATTCTGCCTATTCGATGTCTCAATTGTAAGCGACCCTCTCGACAGCGACGAAGAAGAACTTTCCATTCGCCTCCCTCAACCCAACCGGTCCGAATTCGCAGTCTCCACACATGAGAAACTTGACTCCGTCTACAGTCTGCCATCCAATCGTGTCGAAGTCAAGGTCGTCATCAGTGAACCAAACACGGGAGATCTTCTCTATCTCCAACTTTCCCGCTCCTTGGTTAGACATCAACTTCAGTTCGCGATTCACATCTTCCACCATAGTAACAGTATCGGCTGCGAAGAACAAAGATCCGCATCTTCTGCATGCAATGTTCTTGAGGTTCCTCTCTCCTTCGTTTACAAGTTCTCCTTTTATCTTTTCACATTTATTGCTGCATGGCTTCACGGGCCTTGGAGAAGCAACGAAGCTGATGGCCATGAGTGGAGGGATTGAGAGGGGAGGGAGAGGAGCACAGTGTTCTGACAACAGTTAAAATGTTAAGCGAACGAGATGACGAAAAATAACCCTGATTTCGGTAGGAACTTTCGCACGGAAAACACCGTATCCTAAGCATTTTGACTCGTTCGCTTAAAGGGCCCCTCCAGGCAATATCTACCATATGCATTTTTTGACATATTTGGAAAGCTCTCAATGTCCTGAGTCACATGATATCTCCTTTTTGCATGAAAGTTAGCCGTTGCCGAGAAAATACTGTGAAAAGATTTCTCTCGCTATCTGCGTCTCTTCATTCCTCTCTTGTCTCTCGCAATCAATCAACCGCTCTTAATTGGTTACTAGAGCCCGCGAATCGATACCGATAGCCGATTTTCACCGGTTACGTTTCACTACCAACATTGTCAGAATCACATCTACTGATACGTATGGAATGAAACATAACCCTGGAAAAAGTGCCTAATTGGATTAAATGGTATCGATTCGCGGGCTCTATTGGTTACCTCTTGAAATGAATAAGATGGTTAGAGGGACCCTTTAACATTTAGAACACAGCGGGAGAACCAACCGAGGGGGTGTAACGGAGAAGAGTGAATGTGAATGTGAAGAGTGAATATTGGAAAACTATTGAAAGAAAACTATTGGAAAAACTCAGTCTAAATATGTGATGAAATAATTATATACATTTCATAATTTCAGATACATGCGTTTCATAATTATATATATTTAAAAAAAGAGATAATTAGAAAAGTATACCACTTCCGGGCCCTGTCCTTGCTTGAGTCGATCGATGGCCTCCTTTAGGTCGCCGCTGTTCGTGCTCGCGCCTTGGCTGATCAACTGTTCGGCGATCCGCCTCGAGGGCACGGTTGTGGCCTCGGGCACGGAGTTCTGCCGCAGCGTACGGGCCTGGAGTTCTTCGGGAAAGAGAACGAAGCCCTGGAAATTGCAGCGTACGCACCCTTGGCGATACAGTACCCTTTCGTGGTCATCGTTTTAATAGCGTAAGATACTCTTGATGGATTTCATATAGGTGAAGCTTGTTTTTGAGGTTGTTCTGTTTTCTTGTTGGAGCAAAGCTTACTTGGTGACTGCGACGCATTATTCCCCCGATCATTCCCGCGTTTTCCGTCTTCGGCGTCGTTGCAGCGACCGCGCGAGCATCTGCTGCTGCTGCTGCGGTTGGAGAGCCGCCTGATTGAGAAATAGGATTATTATGACATAATAATTGTCTTCTAACCTACTATAAATTCCAGTTTATTGGATTATGTAATTTATTATAAATATTTATTCAAGCAATATGTACCTTCAGCCGCGCTGGCCACGCTGCTAGCTTGATTGGCGGAGCCGATCCGCGGCAGGCTCTGGGCCGCCGATTGAACGGTTCCGCGCGCGGGTTGAGCGCGCGTCGCCTGGCATGATATCGATGTTCTCCGGTAGTTGTTACCTGTCATCTCTCTACCAAAAACGGAACGTTCGTCAATCTACACAGTACGATGGCTAAGATTCTGTGGCAGGTTGTACTTCACAGTATGCAGTAGCTTGGAAGCCCCGTACCAAGTCCGCAGCCAGCCCTCCTAATCCAGCCACTCCCGCGGCACCGCTGTTCGTGCGAGAAGCACCGCCTCCGAGGCTCGCGGAGGTTCCCGCCGAACCGGATGAACCGGATAAACCAGTTGAGTCTCCTGAGGGCGATGCAAGAGGAGAAGCTCGAGCTGCGGCTTGCGCGGGAGTCAGGATAGAGCCCTGTGAACGAACGATCGATGTGGTCTGTTATGTGAGTAAACGCCGAAGAGGAACGCATTGAGGTTGCGCGTTTTCTACATAATAAGAAGGAAGGAGTTCTTAGCACGCCTTTGATGGGACATAATTAGACCTCCTGAATCGCGTCCATTAAATCGAATTACACCACTTTTTCCTTGGTTAGGTTTCAGGCATTAGTTTTAACAAGAGAGACTTTCTTCACGTCATTTATGAAACATACCGCCAGAAATTCGGTGGTCGGACTCGATTCAGAGGGTCTAGTCATCGTTTTCTAATCCTACGTAATTACATTTGCCCTTGCTAATTCATTCATTCATGTGCAATGCTATCTTTTCTCGTCCTTTCTTACGTTTTCTTCTCATTATTCGTGTTTCCTTGAAACTGCAATACAATTATCGTTTGCTGCATACTAGTTTACTCTAATTCTGTGCCATTATCTATTTAATGTATTATCAACCACTAGTGTGGATAAAGAATGAATGAATGCATTAGGATTTACTTTTTTTTCAAACCCTAGAATGCATACCTGTTGCAGGCCGGTCGCCGGCGCGGACAGGCTGCCCCGCTGTACCGTTGACCCGACGGCCTGCGCGAGACCACCGGGCGAGAGGCTCGTCGCGACCTGCTGGAGATGAATCCGTCGAGACTTTGTCTTCTGTATTTACGACTATGGTTCAATGAACGGGAGAAGCGTTATAATGAGAGTGAAGAAATCGAAATGACGTTTACTGGCAGAATTTTTCGAATATAATAATAAATTAAGAGCGAAAAATCGTAGCCCAATCTAACTTGCGTTCCACCAGCCGTGCCCGGTACCGTGCCCGATTGTTGGCTGGCCGAGCCGATCGAGGCCAGCCCTCCCCCACTGCCGGAGATGGCGCCAGGGCCGACCGACTACAAAACGTTTTATCGTTTCCGTTTTTTGGATAACCTTATCTACTGAACAGATGATGTGCTTGCAGAGCATACGCTTACACAATCGTAACGAGATGCTAATCGCGTTCGTTCGATGCACTCAAAAAGTCACGATTCAAATACCTGAGGCAGCTGGACCTGTCCTCCGGCCAGCTGTATCTTGGCGATGGCAGCTTGTAGGTCACCGATGCTGACGGGTTGCTGCCCGCCTCCGGCCATCACAGAGGAGAGATCCGTGGGAATTTGCTGAACACGTATGAGCGTCAGCGATAGATCGTAACGATACAGGCGATTAGGTTTCCAATTTTGCTTATTATACGTGCATCAGCATTTCAAAGCGTAGAAATTGCTTTGCGATCGATTATAAGTACAATAACCCCGGAATTCGAGTTGGCCGCTCCTCCGCTGGTCGTTTGGGACGTTGTAGAGGAGGATGACGAGGTGTGAGTTGTCGTGACACTGCTTCCTGTAATGCATATGTAATGTAGGAAGACACGCATTGTCACAATGTGCAGGAGATTTCCAAAAATTTAAAGTCCTTGCGCTAGACGGTACATACCTGCCGTATGTCCTGGAGACTGCGCCGCGGCACCGGCATTGCTGTTCGTACCAAGACCCGCCACAGATGCGGCTCCTCCTGAAGTTAGGCAGAGGAATACTTGTATGGTCTATTTTTAATTCGTTCAGCAAAATATTGTTTTCGTTCAGAAAAAAATTGTACCTGGACCCCCCTTGGCCCCGGCGGAATTCGCAGTTCCTCCGGCATTTCCGCTAGAGCCGGGCAGTGCGCCTGCCCCAGGAACTGTAGTCTGCAATACATTTTTTTTCTGCAATACATTTCCGTCCTTACTATGCATTTTCCTGTGTAAATGACATGCACAGTAGGAGAAAATACAACATTTTCCGGAGCTGCTCTAACACGTTTGGAAGAGGAGTTGCATTATCTTATAGTGGATTAAAAAGATCCTTCGGAAAATAATTTCAAATATAAGGCGAGGGAGTGTGCGAAAGTGAGAGAATTAGACTCATTTTGGAATGGAAGAAACTGACGGATAGGTATATTTCACGATACCTCTTGCACAGTCTCCTCCGTCTCCTCGGTCGTTTCCTTGAGACCGCCCAGACTTCCCGAAGTCTTGTCTTTCTGTAATTATTACTGTATTTTGCAATTCTATGAACACTTGAGAATGCATTTCGCATCGCTCCTCGCTTAGGCCATAGTTAGGCCAAGAGAGTGGGATCACTGACTAGTATCGTACAAGTAGATCATTTCGGAACAGATGCTGCATAATGCCGCATTATGCTGCATGTTTAGGCATGTAGGGGTAAAATGACGGATTTGAGAGTTCTAATGAGCACCATTCGATTCGTCATGAAATGTAAGCTACTGGGGCCCAATTCGACGATCTACGATCTTTATTTAAAGCTATTTATTGGCTGTCAAAAAATCTCATTTTGGGCAGGGGTGCACCAATCCCGTCGGTGGGGTGCAAGCCTGTACGATAGAGCATGTGATTCGTTTCTTTTTGATGTATATGTTTCATACATCATTCATAACCACGACGCGTCTCGTCACCAAAAGCAGTGAAACATGTTTCAAACGCGACTTATACGCAGAAGATGCAAACATTCAAATCAGCATAAACTTAGTTATTTAATCAATCTGAGCCTTATAATCGGCCCCAGTAGGTACAGTTGCACGGCGAATCGAATGGTACTCATTAGAACTCTCAAATCCGTCATTTTACCCCTACATGCCTAAACATCAGCATAATGCGGCATTATGCAGCATCTGTTCCGAAATGATCTACCTGTACGATAGAGCATGTGATTCGTTTCTTTTTGATGTATATGTTTCATACATCATTCATAACCACGACGCGTCTCGTCACCAAAAGCAGCGAAACATGTTGGTCAAAAATACACGAATCACATGCTCTACTGACTAGATGCGGCTTACCGATGCCTTAGACGTGGCCTTCCCTATCTTCCCGCTTCCCCCTCCTCCTCCTCCTACAGTCTCCGTGGTCTCCTCTACCGTAGTCACCGTCTCCTCGTCTCCCGGGTCCTCTCCAGTTCCCGTTGATCCCTTGCCCTTGTGCTTAGCTCCACCCTTCTTCTTTGAGCCAGCCTTTCCAGCTGGAACCTCCTCCGTCGTGGTGACCTGTAATACCTTCTGTACAAACAAGAACAAAATCGAATGTATTCCAACGAATGAAATAGATAGGTATATAGGTGTATGTGTGTCAGTATCTGTATCTCGAGATAGATTCATAAAGGAGCGTGGCCCTACTCGGCTTTACTCATGGGAGCCACCTAACCAAAAAGACGCGAATCACATGCTCTATTTCTGAGCCTCCAGCAACCCACCGTCTCCACCGTCTCCTCGGGGGAGCCGTCGTCGTCGGGTACCTCTTCCTCGGTCTCCTCCACCACCTCTTCGTCACCAGGATCCGCCTTGCCCTTCGTGGGCTTCTTCCCCGTTCCTCCCACCTCCACCACCTCTTCCACTTCCTCAGTCCCGTCGTCGGGCTCGTTGGGCTTCTCCTCGACTTCCTCGACCGTTTCCTCAGTATCATCCGGAGGCCCCTCCACCGTCGTCGTCGTACTGTTGTTATCAGGAGGCAACGAGGAGACGGTTATCGGGTTGGGAGCCGTGGCGAGGTCCACGCTCAGGGGAAGACCCGCGAATGGTTGAGTTGTTGTAGTAGTGGTGGCTGGGGCTGGGAAAGCGACTGGAGGCGGGGTATTGAATTGCGGGACGGCCGGCCGGAAAACGCCTGGAGGCAGGCTAGCCGTATTGGGAGGCACCTGGAAAGAGTCATCGCATAAGGACGTGAGAAGAGCATAGTTCCATCGAATCGGCGCCTATGACTCCGTATACGAGACATTGGTGGATTTGACACTAGAAGATCCTACATTATTCGGCGGTGGTAGCGTCGCAGGGGCCGGCCTGAAGGGAGCGGGCTGGTTTTGGGCGGGCAGGAGCGTGGGCGGCGGGGTCGGGGGCGGGGTCAGGCGAGTTGTGGTGGTGAACTCGGGTGGCGGAACACGGGGAATCTGCTGCAGGATGGAGGGACGCGGTCGAAGGGGGAGGTTGGGCGGGTTGCCCGGCAGGAAGATGGAGCTGGGCACGGGGTCCTGCAAAGAGTTATATATCAGGATGTATGATCGATTGAGCATCACACCGACCATTTTATGGTTATGTTTCGTAAGCCTGCCTGTATAAAAACATCATAAAGAACTTGGTTCGTTTCCCTTCCCTAGTCGATTTCGATTTCGGGATCTATTGGCCCCGTACAGCTCTATCAAATCCTCAACCCAAGATTTTCTCCCACCTCAGGCACGCCCCCGCCCAGAGCGCCGCCGTGGAAGAAGCGCGAGGTCTCGCGGTCAAAGTCTCCCCCGTTGGAGGAGAAGGGCGCAGCGGGTCGACGGAGTTGGACAATCTGAAATCATAGTATTATTCCCGGGAAACCACCATTTAACCAAATCGGCCATTTGAACTATCATAGATACGTCACTATCAATTATGAGCAAATTTGATGAAATGCCGTTTTCCTAGTTTTGTCGTCTCAGGAGTTCCTTGTAACAATAAGCTAGCATATCCTATTTCCCGAGCACATTGGATACTAGGATACTGTTGTAGTAGTGCGTTTATACCTGTCCGTTGAGCGTCAGATCAGGCCCGGGTGTGGACAGCTCGAGAAAGGGCGGGCGCGTGCCGAGAAACGTGCGGGGAGTGGGAAGGAACGGGCTGGGCGGAGCCTGGAGAGAAATATCACTTGAAATTTTTTGGAATTTAGGACGAAAAAGTGGATTTGCTTTGCTCGTCATGGAGAAAGAAGGTGTCACAGGAGTATAGTGTAATAAACCGTCAGTTTCTTTCGTTCCAAAATGAGTTTAATTCTCTCACTTTTGCGCACTCTCTCGCCTTATATTTGTAATGATTTTCCGACGGATCTACTATGTACTTCGTCCTCCGCCTCGTCCTCCCACGGTCGCTGGATGAGCTTTCCGCCTGTAGCGATGGCTCGCATGATTCGTGCGGTCCGTCGTTCCAACGCCGCAATCTCCGACAGGCGAGGAGTGCGGGGCTGCGGTTCGTCTGCAATAGCACCATTTACGAACTTGATGAATGCTTCAACGCAGAGTGACAGAAACTACGAACTCTACGTTGAAGCATGAACATCTCAACTTCTTTAATTTTATATCACCATAAATACGAAGGTTGTTTGATGATATAAGTGTATATTTCTATCTGATCATCGTACCGTAGTCCTCATCCGTCTGCCTCTTGCGCCTCCAGCCAATCGTCTCCGCCCACTTGTCAAGCTCGTCTAGGCGATAGAGGGAGTCGGTGATGCCCGAGACGACCCTTCTGAGATACATGTTAGTGTTTTGCACAGGCTGTTCATTACACTGTTAGGGCCAGCAGCACCGTTACATATTTACCCTTGTTGCCTTTGTTGAAATACGTTAATATAATAGACACGTGCAATTGTTGAAACATGTAATTCCTCCAAGAGACGCTCACCTGATCCTCGACTTGGGTGTGGATGGGCTGGGCTCGGCAGTGGTTGTGATTGTAGTTGTGGTTGTAGTAGTTGATTCAGTGGTCGTTGTCGGGAAGGCGGTTGTCCGCTTGACCTTCCTCTTCACCTTTCTCTTCAGCTTTCGCCTCCGCTTCGTCTTGGGCTTCGCACCCAGTGCTTTCAGTGAAGCAGCACTAAGCTTCTTGCCCTTCTTACCAGAGGAAGGAGTCTGAAATGATAAACTAATATATGATCTACGGCTCCTTTTAGGAAGAGTCAAACCGGTACCTTAGCAGCAGATGCCGGTTTCTTTGCGGAAGAGGGAGCCCCGAGCTAAAAAGAGTAGATAAGATTAGTGTTTTGAGCATTTCAACCTTTGCCGTTCCCTTGGGCTTTGCTGCCTTAGCTGCTGGAGTGGCTGCGGAGCCCTGAAATAGAAGCATTTGACGAAAGACCTTTATGCTTTGAGACTCTGAAAGAAGAACATTACGAAAACGTTAAACCATACAGTATACGAGGAAAGGGAAGGCGACGCATATCTCTATAAAACCAATTTTTGAGTCTTACCTTCCCTGCCGTCTTAGGCTTGGCTGCGTTCTTTGCAGGTGTTGATGCGGCAGGCTAGAATATGAGTACGTGGAAAGTCAATATGAATAAAATGGTGGCTTCCTACCCGCGGAGGTCCCTTGGGCTTCGATGGTTTACCAGAGGAGGCAGGAATCGCGCCCTACAATGCTATATGTTATTCCCCAACCACAAGATGCAACGCTCGTCGATCAAGCTCTTTATACATAAGCACGGATTACGCGTACCGAAGCGGCGGTCTTCGGACTCGAGCCTTTCGGCGTTGCGGGCGAAGCAGCGGAGCCCTAGAAACATTCAATGCTCAAGCAGTACAATGACAATTACCATGGACAAGGCACGATAATGATTATACGCTGTAAAATGCCCAAGCTTCGACATACCACAGGAGCGTTTTTCGCATTAGCACTGCTCGGCTTGTTAGCCGGCGAAGCGCCAGCGGGACCCTTGAATTGCTCACAATTAGACGAAGCAGTATCTTGGGAAGACAATTGTTTATAGCGGAAGAGGAAAACTTAGGGTTAGAATGTACATAGATCGCGGTCGTCCGTTTAGAATAGCTCATTGTGTACCTGTGCCGCTGTTTTCGGACTAGGTTTGCTCGGACCGGCGGGCGAAGCTGGAGCAGGACCCTTGAAACGGTTAGTGGAAGCACACATGAAAAGCTCAAAGGCAATGATTTTTCCAGCCATGCTTCATGCTAGATACGCAACGCTGGGACTGGGACGAATTCAGAGCAGGCTCGGTTATACCTTAGCAGCGGTTTTCGGCTTGGCGTCAGTCTGACTTGCCGGCGAGGCACCAGCGGGACCCTTGAAAGGCCGTAGCGGAAATGAAGGAGGACAGATGAATAACTTACCTTCGGCGCTCCCTTTGCCGGCGGTGGTGCGACGCCGCCCTTAACAATTAAACCCCTTAATAACTCCCTTAACAAAAAAAAAGTTGATTCGTCTGTTCACTGTTAGAAAGTGTGCCAAGCAGTAAGAGAAACGGTACCTTCTTGCCCTTCGGACCGCTGATCGTTCCCGCGCCCTCGTTCTTTGGATTGGGCGCGGTCGTCGTATGCGACTCGACAGGCTTCGCGCCTGCCCCCTCAGGCAGAATCCTGCCCGAGGCCTTGCTCTTGGGCTTCTTCTTCCGACCCTTGGTCCCGGGCGTGCCCGGAATGATGTGTTCGGAGGTCTGCAATAGTGGAGATTCGGTTTCCCCTCTTTGTGAAGCTTGTTATTCAAGAGAATTGCCCGCACCTCCTCAGTGACTTCGTACTCCGGCACCTCCTCCTCCGTTTCCTCGTACTCGGGCTCCTCGGCGGCCTTCTCCCCGGGCACTTCGACCGTTTCTGTCGTCTCCCCCGGGACCTCCACGACCTCCTCGCTGCCCGGTACCTAGATGAATAGTAGATAAACGGATATATTGCACTTCTCAAACAGAATGTAGTATTACAAAAAGAAGAGAAGAAGGATAACATGAAGACAAAAGTATATACCTCTTCCTCGACCTCTTCATACTCCGGTTCCTCGACGGTTTCCTCGCCCGGCTCTTCCACGGTCTCCTCCCCAGGCTCCTCTACCGTTTCTTCTCCAGGCTCCTCTACCGTCTCCTCGCCCGGCTCTTCTACAGTCTCCTCCACCGGCTCTTCAACGGTCTCTTCTCCAGGTTCCTCTACGGGCTCCTCTACCGTCTCTTCAGGCTCTTCTGGCTCCTCCTCCGCTGGTTTCTCCTCTTCTGGAACCTCTTCTTCCGGCTCTTCAGGCTTTTCTTCAGGCTTTTCTTCAGGCTTTTCTTCAGGCCTTTCTTCCGGTTCCTCAGGAGTTTCCTCGGGCTTAGGCGCCTCTGGCTTGGGCTCCTCGACTGGTGGCGTCTCGGGAGTCGTAGGCGGTACATCGTAGCTCTTTGCCGTACCCGGCAGCGCAGTCACGGAGATGTTGTACGGCGGAGGCGTGGTACTGTACGTGGACGGCGTGAGCTTGTACGGCGCTTGGGTGGGCGTATAGTTTGAGTCGGCCCCGTCCTTGACTGGGGTTACCGTAATCTTCGGATCGTCATCCCTAGTAGGCGGTGGCGGCACGTCGTAGGTCTGTATCGGCTTTCCGATAAAACCGCTGACGAACGAGTTGTACGGCGGCGGATGCGGGCTGTAGGTGGACGGGGTAAGTTTGTAGGGAGTGGGCGGAGTCGCCGAGTAGGGGTCAGTGTTATCCGCAGGAGGAGGAGCCGTGGCCTTGTCGTCGGTAGGCACGGCGGGCCGGTGGACGCCGGGTGGCAGGGTGGTGAGCGGTGGCTCCTGAACCGTTATTTTATATCGTATATTGTTATATATTGTTATGTTGTATCTGCATAGGCCTACTGTACAATTTCCCCTCGACGAGAATAAAGAATGGATGAATGCTTGAGGAGTCTTCGTGAGATCAGGAAGACTCATCAAGCATTCAACAACAGTGAGGATCGCGCAGTACTCCCAAGTCAAATGGATGAATGAATAAGGGTGATGCAAGTACAATTTCACGCAGGCTATTCTGTTCTTGAAGCTTATGAGCGTGAAAACTGCCGAGGACCGTATGATGCTAACCTTGACAATGCCCAACGTTGCCCCGTAGTCCTGAGCTCCTCCGGCATCGGGATAAGGCTGGCCGCCTCCACCGTAGCTTTGCGGCCCGGTCTTCTGGTAGGCCTGGGCCGCGTGATCTTCGTAGGCCTGCAGTGGAGCTTGCTGTTGCTGGTACGGTCGAATGGCAGCGTTTCCGCCATAGCCGTGGTTTCGGCTCTCCTGATACGGCTGATTCCCGTTGCTTTGATAGCCGTTCGAGCCGCGATCCTGATACCCTCGATTTCTGTTCTCTTGATATGGCCCGCTAGCGAGGTCCTGGTAACCGCGTGAAGCTTTGTCCTGATAGCCTTGGTTTCTGCGTTCTTGATACGGTCGGTTATCGTTATCTCCGCAGCCATTTGGAGCTTTGTCCTGATAGGCTTGTTGTTCAGAGTTCTGCTGAATGGGTGGAGGAGCGGTTATATCGTAAGCGTTCGCTCCGTACGGCTGGGGTGGCGGCTTCTCTTGGTAAGGCTGGTTTACTCGAGTCCCGTCGTTGTAGCTAGGCTGTTGAGGACGGTTGTTGTAGTACTGAGGACGCTGTTGTGCCGCAGGCGAAGACTCGGGTCGAACGACGATGTAGCGGGGACGGGGCTCCGGCAGGAAGACCGAGCTGCGGTAGTAGGCCTGAACGATCTCCGTTAACCCCATGAGCCCACCCATATGTCTCCCTTATGGAGAAGAACGTAGATAATCGAGAGAAGTAGCGAGAAGAAAATGCAAGACTGTGAATTACACACTGTTTTCGTCATCACTCTGTCACAAAATGCACGAGTACATTGGGATCAGCGTGAGCCGCTCAGCGCAAGTATAATAGCAGCAAGCTGAACAACGACGGCAACATTTTGTAATATGTACCGGGATGCTTCGACGTCCAGTGCTCGGCAGGCGGTCGTCCGCTGGACTCGTGGGCCAGTGAGGCTTTCCCTCGAACGGAACCCGGCCGGCGAACTACAACCAATATGCTCACGACATAGCATCACAAAGTAATCATCTAAATAAATCTTGAAGAGGCTCTTATCTGTGGTCAAGAGTAACCGAAGCTTAAAATAAAAATGCTCAAAACCTGTTCCACGAGAACGGAGCGCGGGGCGGGTGTCGACCGCTCCAGGAAGGCTGGCTTGCGCCCATACAGCGACAGTTGCGTGGGCAGGAAGGGGCTGGGCGGAGTCTGGAGAACTCAATGCGAACAGAGATCAAAGATCAAAGATCAAAGATCAACGATCGCACCTCAGCCTGGCTCAGCCACCGGCGCCGGAGGATGCGCTCTTCCTCCTCGATCGCGCGCAGGATGCGCTGCCGGTCGTAGGGCGAGATGTCGGACAGACGCTGTCGGCGAGGAGGAAGGGCTGCAAGACAAAAGGGGCCATGTCTGAAAAAAGCATCGCGTCAGCTGCCTCATACCTATGCCGAGATGTGAAAACGAAGCTGCATGAAAAGAGAATAAACAAAGCTGGAATGTTCTGAGTGAAATAGCTGAAGAGAAAGCTTCAACCTCATCCAAGAGGAGTGATGAACTAGGAGAAATCAAAAAGCGGCTAACCAGCTGGCGCCGGCTGCGAGGGCCGTGCCTCCCTGGCCCTCCGTCGAGAGCGTTCCTCGCCGCCGCCGCCGCCTATAGCCCGCTTGAGGTCGCCGAGGGTCTGGCCGGTACCGGCGAGAAGTTGGGCGGTGCCGCGCCTAGGTAGTATATGGATTCTATGCTAGGGTGTTGAATGCTGAACCTAGGATTGTGCATTCCATGTAACTGTTGTATAATAGAAAATATGAATGCCTACTGCACACAACGTTCTGCTACATAGCAGCTCCCAAGAGAGGGCATTGGGAATTGGAGCGACGCAGACACAGTCGCTATTGGGCATAATTCGGACTGGCGGAACGTCTTGCTACTACGATGATACCCTCCTGGTAAATAATAGTAAAATAACGTTATCGAATGACTAATTGTAGGTAGCGGCTGGATTGGTTGTATGCTGAAAGGAACCAAAGGCTGGCGAACCTGATCCGCGCCAGGAACGACAGGTCGTCTACCGTCTGACTTCGCTTCTTGATCGTGTCGAGGTGCGCGTTGACCCGCGAGAGGATGAGGTCGTCGTCGTCGTCCACCTCGGGCAGCAGTTGACCGCGCTTTTGGAGCCTGAATATGATAGTAAGCAAGTTGAGAGATGGTTCTTTTGGTTTTTGAGAGCAGCAGTTCTTACGTAAATGTTGAACCACATTGTGGGAAGCGCTAAGACGCGTCTAGGCGAGTTTTCCGACCTTAGAGCAGAGCAAATTTCTGTGGAAAGCGATTTCGTCGCGATTTCGTCAAGATCTGACCTGTTGACCGGCCGTCCGAAGAGGTCGACAACCGGCCGATTATCCTCCTCTTCTGCTACAACAGATCCTGTACTATTGGCGGTAGCATTCCCAACCGGAGTGGAGGTGTCCTCAACATCACGTTTTCACTGTAGCCAAAATCAGGTAAATGACCATATTTATGGTGTCTCCACCGTCAGGTAGTCAATGGATACCTTGTAGTCGTATTCATCATCACTGCCAACGGACTCATCGGGGAGGTTGAACAGTGACTGGCCCTGAGCATTTTACATCTTGATCACTGTAGGATCCATTGAAGTACATAAACATATCGACATTTCCAACGACTTTTTGTGTAATTAATAATAATAATAGAAGCGACCGGCCAACCTTGGGCAGGCTAAAGTTGCTGGGCAGTTTCTCATCCTTCGCGACGTTCTTCACTTCCGTCGAATTCGGCTCCGATCCGGGTAGCAGTATGGAGGTTGGCACGCTGCCAAAGTCCTCTGCTGTCCCATTAGCGCTCTTCGCTCTAGGAAGAGTCGAGTTTGCGGGAATCTTCGGAGCTGTGGTGGTAAGGTTGGCCAGCGGCTGGGTCACGTTCGCTGTTGGGGGGAGTACTGTAGCATTCCCAGGGAGAGTAGTTGTCAGGGGTACGGTAGTGGTATTCGCTGGTATAGGTACTGTAGTATTTAAAGGTGTGCCCAGGTTGCTGTCCGGATTGATGGGCATGGGAGGTATGGGCTGGAGGGGTTTCTGGAGAGGTTGGGGTGGTGAAGTGGGTGCTAGTTCAGGAGTTGCGGGTAATACCGGAGGAGGCAGCCGAGGAGTGGGCGTGTCGGAGACGACCTCAAGAAAGGTTCCATGAAAGTTCATTGGACGGGGTAAAACAGTTTATGCAATATAGGTAGAGGAACGGTTTTTTGTGTCCTTTGTGGTGCTGATATCAAAAACGTTAGGGAATGGGAGGCGGATGCTTTTCTGCAGATCGGCCCTTTTCTAATGAGCTATGAAGACTTGAACGCACGTTCCGCTTCCCGTTGCCAGTTTTAAACTACAAAAAGCAAAACTTGACCGCACGCTTCGGCGTAAATGAAATAAAAATAAATAAATAAATAAATAAATAAAGGAGCTGACCATCAGCTCGCCCCACTCGCACGTCACCCGACTGCACCCGTTCCCGGTCTGGACGATCTTGAGGGCGTTGCGGCACACGTAGCCCTCCTCGCAGTAGTCGTCGAAGACTAGCGGCGGGCAGGAGGCGCATTCTGGGGTTTTTGGTTTATTACCTTTATCGGGAATAACATTGGTTGGGGTTCCAAAGAAGGGGTTGCTTGGGGAGATGGTAGAATACGTATCTCATCAGTACTTGCCGATACGTGTCACGTTTCGGGCTTACCGGAATAGATGTTTGGCCATTTCATAATAGATGTCACAGGAGGTACAAGAGGGTGGGGTCACAGGAAGTGGTGTGGGCGAAAGTGGGGGGACTGGAGGTGCATTCTGGGATGGGAATGTGCATACAATTGCATATTGCGTATAGCCGATAATCGTATGCAAATTTCTTGCTTTAGTTTGAGTTAAATGTGTAAATATGCGCGGTAGCGGTACATAACGGATATCGACCACATTATTGTCCGAACGCAAATTCGAATGCTAGGATCGACAAAACAATGGCTTAATGTGGAGATCATAGACGCTAGACACTATCTATACGAGAAAGTTCAGTGTCGGTGGGGGCGAAAATGGAAAGGGAAAGTCGCCCACTCACTTTCCGACTTGACGCACGCGACCGATGTGATGCGGGCGGGAAGAGCGGAGCCGCGGGCGGGCTTGTGCCTGAGGGGATTCGAGAAATATAATTAATTGGCGTATTTAGCGTGAAGGGTAAACTGGACTACTAAGAAAGGGCCACTACAGTACCGCTTTCGATTCTGACGCAATATTGTATCAACTTATTGCATATAGATAAAAATAATAAAACGAAACAAAGACAAAACTTACTTTCCCGCCGAACACTGTATGAACTCGGTGTCCCGCCACGGGCTGCCCGTGCGGTACTACAATGGTGTTATGATTTAAAAAAAATCTGAGGAAATACATTCAAGCAGACTGTTAGCGATCACTGTATGTAGACTGAGTTGTGGGTAGATACGACTATCGAATGGCATAATGCGATCATACTCTCTGAGAAGAATCACGAGAATGAGATACGGCGAGGATGTAATTGCTATGATTTAAAAACAACAAAGAAAGTAATTTTATGCTATAGTCTGTCTACCTCTAGATGTGAAGATATATGTCAAACCCATTTCACCTATTCCAAAAGACACATGAGGGATGATTTATCGTTCGATCCAGGAAGAAGCTCCTCCCAACACCCCATAAAGGCCTTTTTCCTCTCTGCTCACAAGGTTAGGAGTAAATCGTTCAAATCGCGCACTTTCTTTTCAACAGCTCAATGCCACCAATGTTTCATCATGGCCTAGTTAGTTATTGTTAAAAGCTTTTTTAAACATAATGTTAACACAACGGATTGTTCGGAAGATGAAAAGAACTTACAACAAGCTCCATGTCATTCATGCATCCCAGAGTGCAGTTGACTTCGATTAGCTGAAATAAGTAGAATCAATACTTCAAAACAGTATATTACTAGATCTTTCCGACTATTTAACTACATGGATGAGGGCTTGAATACGTGAGGTAACGAATCACGTGCATAGAAAGTGAGAGGAGGAGAAAATCAAAATCAGAAAAAAAAACACCTTACCATACTGTTGTCGCATATCTTGTTGAAGGGACAGGCCATCGCGGATTTGGCAATGGGCGGACATGGACAGTTTTCTGAATTCATTATAATTAAGTTTGCTTTTCATCACATTCTTTTGTATCCTGTTGCAAATGTATTGCAGCAGCTTCCATGAACTTCAAAGTTCTCTTGACCTTTTGAAAGGTAGAAGATATAAGCAAATAAATAAGTAAGAAAGTAATGCTACATTGTGAAGAATGCAAGCTCACCCAGTAGCCCTCCAGCGGGCCGGCTAATACATAGGAGAATAAATAGAATAAATAGACGCCGCATGGGCTCGCCGTATCAGAAGGAAGGGCACGCGTGCGCCCCTTGCTGGTGTGATCCTGAATGCATGATTAGGAAAAATGTTCCGGCGGTTGCCACATTCCTATTTTCGAAGAGAAAGCAATGCGGTATGAACAGACAAAGTAGGCGAGTTGACTGATGGAACCTTTTCGTCAATAATATTAGAATAAAGCGATGCTTCTGCTTCTAGTGCGCAAAGCTGATCTATTTTTACTTTTGTAAGCTTTCTCACTTGATAAAAAAGTTGGGGCACGAAGCTGTGCAAAAGTAAGAAATCAAGACGAATTATGTAGGTATCAAAGTAAATTCGTAAAACGGCGTGAAAAGGAAAACAAATGATAGAGTATATTATAGATGATTGCGGAAAAGAATGAAGATATGGAACATTGAAGAATCAATCGTTCTGGGCACGCAGCTACTTTTTTCTCTAAAAGTTTCACTTTCCGCTTAGAGAGTTGCAGAACTGAGAGAGAGAGTTTGGGCAAAACCATAGTATAGATAGGAGAATAAAAGATCCGTCGGTAGAACATGCTGAATAGCAAGCGAGAGTGTACCTTTTGACTTATATCTATGAAGTGCACATATAGTGAAATAAAAAGTTCGGTAGATCATTCCGAATATTAGGCGAGAGTGTGTACAAAAGTGAGAGAATTATACGCATGTTGGAATCAAAGCAATTGACGGACCGATCTATTCTACTGTACTTTTGGTTACGTGAGAACGGTATGATCTAAGCGAAAGTGATGATGACGCGAATTTATGCGTTAGCCAAGTGAAAGTTGGTTAGCGAAAGGGGGGGTTGGAAGAGGCGGAAAGATATGGAGATAGTCGACCTTTTCCACAGGAGGGGTACGAGTGCATTACAGCGGGCAGGGGAGGGGAGGGAAAGAGGGAAGGGACTGACTGACTTAACGATAACGTTAAAGCCCAAGGACGACGAGAGAGCAAAGCGGGATGGAGTTATCTATCCTAGCTATTAGCTATTCTTTGCTGTACAGCAAAGCAACGCTTAGATATCTGTTGTTCGGCAAAATTTTTATTGGGTTGTCGAAGCGAGATTTCGAGAGTTCTCGGCCTATGCATAACCGTAAGGAAGATCGTCTCGAATATATAGCAGGCAAGCTGATTTGCAATCAATTTAATTGATGTTCAATCTCATTCTTCCCAAAAGCTAATATTGTAATAAATCGCTTGTTCCCTTGTTCGTCTCCTCATTCGCCCAGCCTACTCTCGTGAAACGCGGTTGACTCATCCGTCCCTTCAAGGTTCGCTCAGGATTTCCGTCAGTAAGCTCTTCCTACTTCGGACTCGCTTTATAGGAAATATGAACGAGACGACTGACGGAACATTCTCCTCAACCATGCCTGTATACTCAGTATTCAACGATAGGTGCGAGTTTTACAGTATCTCCCGGTCCTTCATCTTCGTTATTGCTTGGACTGCTGGTACGACGATGCCATTCCGTTGCTTCAAAAAAGGTGCTTAATCGGAGCGCACCGGATTCAATTGGTTACTTTCTCTTCCATAGCTACTTTCTCTTCTTTGCTGGCTTGCCACGCAAATTAGCGCATGTTCTTCAAAAAATAAAGTTCAGCTTTTGAGCAAACTCCTGCTTCCTTAAGTTAAAATGTGTTGCGGACATCGATGAGGGTATAGATTCTAATTCTACGTGGGTATAGATACTATAGCAGTGTGCGCGCGCGCAACGTGACTTCGTGTGCCACACACAGCATTCCAAGCGTTCCAATAGCGGATAGCGGTTTCAGCGCATAGGATCCGATCCTGCAGCACAGCATTCCGGCAGAAAGGGGAAGTGTCTAATAGCGAATTTCCAACTAATTTTGAATTTACTCCACTACGGCTGAATGAATCTTCACCAAATTTTGGCAGCTCTTTGGACCATTGGGGAGGAGCTTAAGTTTTTAAATTGTTGAATTTTCGTTCATTGTAATGCCCGCATTGGCGATAGATCACAGCGGAAACCGCCATTCGCTAATCGAACGCTAGGAATGCTGTGGCAGGCGAACCAGTGAACGAAAAAATATGAATTAAAAAAAAACATAAGTTCGTCTATGAATTCTAACCACCTCCTCGAAATTTGATATATATCGGTTTAGCCATTCTGTTACGAAGCCACTCTTCTAATAGTCTAGCCACTCTTCTTTAAAAGAAAATTGAAAAAGGGTGGTCAATTCGTTATTATACACATTCCTCACCGCATGGAATGCTGTGCGTGACTTCGTGTGCGACGGTATCAACGGTCTCAACCGATCCGCCAGTTTCACAGCCGGATGACCCTACCGGATCGAAACAGCCCACTCGGTCGATTGAATGGGTCAAACTGACGTGGCTTGTCTTCCCATGGTCCTATCGATCTACCCATCCCTTCCCCCTCACTCTCCGGGAAACACATTCATTTCACCCTTCCGTCCGCATCGTGTGCGGTTCGCGCTCCTTGATGGAGTGTTTCAAATCAATGCGCAAATGGAGAATTGATGGACGTTTTCTGTAAAGCGTTACCTAATCTCTCATTGAGCGTACTGTAGAGTAAAGTGGCCGTATCTGTAGAGCAACTTGATGGCAAAACTCCCATGGAATGGCAACTGCGATCGAGGAAGGATTTTCAAGCTGAGATCAACAAAGGGCACCTAATATGCTTCTATGCGGCCAGCTTTGGCTACCTCTCATGTTTACCGCAATAACAACAGTTTTGTGAGGAAGGAAAGGATCGTAGGGAATTACTCTTGTAGAAAGAGTGCCCTTTTTTGTCAAACGAGGCTTTTGCTTTCATCTCAGTTCTGCATGAATCTCGTTAAATACCTAGTACGTCGGAAACGACCTTTTTTTGAAAATCATGAGAATCTTGGCATTTCTTGATGAAAGTATCAAAGCTCCTCGGTTATTCCATGCCATGCCATTTGACATGACGATGAAAGGATCCCTCCGGTCGCGGGAATGCATTCCTCTTCATGTGAAAGAAGCGGATCGGCCAGTCATTTGAGATGAGAATGGCAGGAGTGATTTGAGTTGAAGGTGGCATATAGATGAGCATGTCAAATGAATGAAGCCTTCATGAAAGGATTGAGCTCCCTGTTAGTCCTCGCCGGAGGTTTTCAAAAGTTGACTCTCACTTTGAGGTATCCTTTTAAGTTATTTTCAATGTATTTGTTTAGTGCGTACAAATTACGAAGTTATTGCAAAACTGAACAAAGTTTAAGCCAGTTGGAGATGAGTTTTACTGCTGTAAATACTGTCCTAACAATAAGAAGATGGAAGCGAGAGATTTTCTGAAACCGAACGTGACAATACTAAAATACTTTTATTAGACGATAAGACGATCCCGCGAATTATACATTTTTGTGCGCTCTGGTTTTTTTTGTATTATTGAGGCAAAACCGATATGAAAGGCAATCTTTTTTGTTTTCCACGTCCCTTTAAAGGGGAAAACAGTAACTTGCTCTCTATTTCTCCTGGTCGTTCTATTATTCAACAAATTAACAAGACTTAAAAAGCTTATTATGCTCAAATTATTTTTGTTTTCGTGGCATGACATGGTCATGAATGAAACCTTTCATTTACGTCATGTCATATGAAAGGAGAAAGATGACCGTGGAATATCGATGCCATTCTCATTCTCTCTCCAGTTGACACCGGTCACCCTTTTCTTTCATGAACAAAATGGCATTTGTACAACACTACAACACTAGGGCAATAGTTGTGTCTTTGAATAGCAATTCATTTTCCTGAACCTCCGCAATAGGAGCGAACCGCACACGATGCGGACCGAAGGATGAAATGAATGGGTTTCCCGGAGAGAGAGAGGGGGAGAAGGGATAGGTGGATTGATAGAACCATGGGAAGACATGGCTCGTCAGTTTGACCCACTCAAACGACCGAGTGGACCGTTTCGATGCACCAAAATGACCGACTATAGTCGACAGTGAACAATAATAAAGGAGAACAGTCTGAGGGCGTGAACACGTGGAAGAATACAGAATCAAAGGGCAAATCACTTTATGGCACTCTGGATTTTGCAATTCAAGTGCGAACTCATCTTCGGCAGTTGCCCTCGGCAACTTGCCAACAGCGAGTCAACATTAAAGGGCCCCTCCAGGCAACATCTACCAAATACATTTTTACGTACTTGGATAGCTCTCAACGTCCTGAGTCTCATGCTCTCTCCTTTTTTGTTGAAGCTTAGCCGTTGCTGAGGAAACGCTGTGCAAAGATTTCTCTCGCTGTCTGCGTCTCTTCGTTCCTCTGTTGTCTCTGACAATAAATCGACCGCTTGTTAATTGGTTATCTCTTGAAATGAATGAGAAGATTGGAGGGACCCTTTAATTAGCCTTCTGGATAATCCATCTATCGCTTGCTTCTCATCGACGTCTTGATCGTTGTCTTCGATGTCCTCGTCGTCGTCGTGTTGGTCAACGCCTCGTCCCACTGGTCCGTCAGCTTGGCAAAGTACGTGGCGGTCTCATCGAGCACCTGCTTGCCGGCCGGCCGCTCTTGCGTTCTGCAAGAATATAGGCAGAATGCGTATATGCAAGCACATATGTAGAAACTTTTAGGTAATAAAATTTGAGATGGAGATTTAAATTTGAGATGGAGACATATAGGTCCGCCGTCTCGAAGCTACACTGACTGTGAGCGAAATCCACTACGGCAGCCCATGACACTGATAAAACGTATCCTATAGGGTTCGAAAGCCAAGTGCGATTAGTGTACATTTGACTCTTCACTTGCTTCTCATCACTCTCTCGGTCTCATAACGCACTTAAAAGGCTTGGCTTTCAAACCCTACTATTTATTTATTTATTGAATACGTTCACACGTGCGGTCAAGCATTAACAGGTAATATATGATCCGAATAATAGGTATGTAAATACGATAGAAATAAGAATAGGGGAAGGAGAAAGTGGGGGCGGGGGGGGTCACTATCCTATCGTATGCACCGTACCGTCGCCGGACGATCCGCCGGTAGAGCGCGAACCGCATGAGCGCGTGCGGGCGGCGGAGGTGGAGGACGATGGCGGGGAAGGCGAGCAGGACGAGCACTGCGTACCTGCCACAACGTTCTGACACCACGGCAAATTTGGAAACTTTTAAGTTATAGAAATTGAGATAGAAATGTCATTATTTGCTATGAACAAGCTAAATCTACCTAAGGAGAGGCATGACCGTTTCGCCTCCTACCGCCAGACGGTCATGCCATCACTCGGGGCGGAGGCTCCACAGTGGAGACCCCGTGTTAGGCAAACGAGATGCCGAAAATATCCCTGACCCCCTCTGTAGGAACTCTCGCGCGGAAAGCATTTTGCTCAAAGGATTTTGGGTCGTTCGCTTAACATTTAGAACATTGTGCTGCAGAGCAGAGGGAAACGTGAATGCGGGAGGTGGAAGGCGGGCGGCTAAGCATGGAAGGATATACATAGAATATCTAAGCACATGCGATAGTGGAATATCGCTGAAAATGAGCTAAACGGAAAGTGCTAACACTGTTCCGTGCTCTTTTAGGCTTAAAGGGTCCCTCCATCCATCTCATTCATTCCAAGAGATAACCAATTAAGAGCGGTTGATTGATTGCGAGAGACAAGAGAGGAATGAAGAGACGCAGACAGCGAGAGAAATCTTTGCACAGCTTTTTCTCAGCAACGGTGAAGTTTCAAATAAAAAGGAGAGAGGATGAGATTCAGGACATCGAGGGCTATCGAATGATGTCAAAAATGCATATGGTAGATATTGCCTGGAGGGGCCCTTTAAAAGCCCGGTGTATAGTGGAACAAACCGGTCCATCAGTTGCGTTGGTTCCGAAATGAGTCTAATTCTCGCACTCACACACTCTCTCGCCAGATATTGGGAATGATAAAGTGACGGATATTTTTAATTCACTATATCTAAAGCAACTTACATAGCGGCCAGCGTGTTGATCAGAGCCGCGACGCAGTCGAGAATCCAGAAGTGGTGGCGGTCGGTGATGAGCACGACGGGAAGGCAACCTAAATCGTTATCTTGATATTCCTATCGATACGCGTATCCAACCTATCAGCGACACGCCCACCATGCCGAAGGTGTAGATCCACATGGGAGTGCTGATGCTCTTAAGATTTAATTAACAAAAAACTAACTCACTTTGTAAACAGATTACATGCATCTCAACGACAATATGAGCTCAAAATATTATACGGTTGAGGAAACGCTCCGACAGTTGCTTCATTCCTGTTTTCGACGAGACTACTGGCGGAAGTTTTTCGTCAATAATAATAATAATAATAATAATAATAATAATAATAATAATAATAATAATAATAATAATAATAATAATAATAATAATAATAATAATAATAATAATAAAGAATAAAGAATAAGGTGTACTGATAAAGATAAAGATAAACATAATAACCTCCAGTATGGCGATGTTCTGGTTGAGCTGAACTCGCAGGGACAGCGAGTAGCGGTCGTTGCGGTTCCTCTGAAGGATGTCGTTCAGCCGGTCGAGCCGCCTCTGGTTGGAACGCAGCAGGAAGGAGAAGCCCTCAATCACTCAATTCATAGATACATAGATGCTTTTTTGAAGGAAACGTGAATAATATAAAAGTAGGATTCTAAGTTTTAGCGATCTCCCTACGCATGAAACAGCACTAAGAAACTGTGGTCTCTGCTATGTAATCAAGTGAAAACGAGTCTATTGCTGCTCTTGAGGAGCTTCATTTTTCAATACTGCGAAAACCCACCACCGATGAGATGCCCGCGAATACGGCAAGAGCTAAGACAAAGGTGTAGCCGCACAGATTTCCTGGAATATAGTAAAAATAGTTTTATAAATTTTCCAACAGAGTGACTTATAAAGAGAAAAAAACACTGGGGATAAGGCACTATGTTCTGAAGAAATGCAAATTGCTCGAAGAGCGAGCGTGCGACCGACGTTTGAATGCGATACGGCTAAAATCTATCGCGAACTGGCAGCAGCTAAGAATGAAGACAAAAAGACTGCAAATTTTCATACAAAATAACTCTCGACTAAACTAAAAATGGCGTGGTAGACTGTAACTTTTGTATAACTAGGTAAGCCTCGCTCGCTCTCCGAACATTCAGAACACTGTGAAGGGAAAAGTCTGACCAAAGACATCAAAATACGTAGTCCAGAGGGCTATGCTCAATATGAATGCGCCTATCAGTACTGCTAGGTGAACGCGGCGCTTCTTCTCATAGTCAAACACGAAAATGGTAGCGCAAAACCTGCAAAGATGATATTCATTGCTGACGACATGATGGAGATCCTTGAAAAAGGACATCGATTTAGTCATTGAGCTGAGCAAAGTATTATATAAATGTATAAATTGAGTCATCTACCCAGCTCTACGGAGAACTGTCTCAACCGACCGTTCGAGAACGATCCCGGTAGACAGTTGGCCTATGAGCACGATGAAGGTATGCCGAATGAAGTGTGCTTGGAGAACGGGAAAGCTGCCGAGTGCTCGAATCGACAATTTTATAGTGGATTAAAGAGATCCGTCGCAAAATCATTCCGAATATAAGGCGAGAGAGTGTGCGAAAGTGAGAGAATTAGACTCATTTTGGAACGGAAAGAAACTGACGGATCGTCGTTTATTCCACTACATTGAGATCATGCTCTGCACACAACTTCGAAACTAGAGATCTACAATCGCGTCCTTTTGATGCTTGTGCTTCATACATAATTTATAACCGCGACGCGTCTCATCACCAAAAGGAGTGAAACGCATTGCACAAAAGGACTGGATTTCTGATCTCTATTCGAAGCATTCGTCTACTTCTTTGCAGTATGGCTAGGCAAAGCGTAGTTTTGCCTGTTCTACCACACAGGCAGCTGAATTTTGGCACCGAGAGCATTTGATGCGCTTCGCGAAAAAGTTGCGCTCTTTTGTTTAGCTAGTGATGCCGTGGAAGTCGAGGCAATTTTGGAAGTTGCATGTGATATGGCATGACCAGAATGCAAAATGGAAATCGTAAATCGGCTTCACGCCACCTCTGATTAATATTTTAACAGTTTGAGATAAAAAACTAAAAGTATCTTGTACAAACGCATAAAACTCACTCTCCGCTTCGATTAGCTTCGTCTCGTACAGGAGAAGGAGTAAACGGGCTACACCGTTGGCCTCCCCGAAAATACCGTGTATGAAGATGACGATGGCAAGGTTGACGTGGCTGACCTCAACAAAGGCAACCAAGTTTTTATAATAAATTATTTTTATTTCCTTAAAATATAAGGAAAGAGGTTGACATGACAAATGTAGACGTATATCTTCTTGTGGCAAATGGCATACGTGACTAAATATTTCTTATTCAGTTTTGTTTTCTAATGTTCTAGCTTTGACGTGCTATAAATAGCATTGGATTATTACAAAAAATATTGAAATATGTAAAATAGGTAAGTAAAGGTGAGCAAGACTGATGTGCTTACCTTGCTCCGTTCTACCAAGAGCATAACAAACGGGCCGATAATAACAAAGGCTATCAAGCAGATCGCCTGAGGTTGTTATAGATATGTATTTCAACTCTTCAAATCATAACCCGGCTATTTTATAAAATACGGTTGACAAAACATATTGCGCCCGTTATTGCATAATGCGTAAGGAAATAAAATAAACAATAAATAGTTTAAATCTACAACGAGACATGGCAAAGTGGTTTTAAGAGTGTACAAATAAAACAGGAAGCAACGCACGGAACGTTTTCATCAATAATTGTTTTGATAAATAATTGTCTATAAACACATTTTTATCTATTCTATATCTCATCTAAAAGGCTAAGCAGTAGGGTTATCCCGAGTACGGACTACCAACATGATACTTATAATAAGCTGAAAAATCAAACCTCTATGGCTGCCAATACGTAATATGTTGTTTCATAATCGATAATATTTTCCAAATGAACGAACATCGTTAAAGTATAGTTTTTAGAACCGGATGGGTCGCTAACAGTAAAATATTCCATAGCCTTTATAGACTCACTCGAGAAGATCATCTAAAATCAATATTAGTTTTATGTACAAATGAAGAAGAACTTCAGCGATTCGTTTGTAATTCGCGATAAAGTAAGAGAGAACATTACCCTTATGTAAAAAGCGCTTTATTATATAAATAAAGAGATAATTCACAAGTTCTGCCGAATGTCGAAAACACATTCATGTTTTCTGTCTCATTGCTAATAGTCAAACTTCACAGGATAATTTAGCGTTTAGAAAATTGTCAGATAATGAAAAGGAGAGATCATGAAGGTTGAAGTTTTAAGGTTTATCACGCTTTTCGATTCCGCATGTCTACGAAGTAATGTCTAAAAACCGAGAACATTCTCAGAAGAATCCTTATAGCTTGCATAGCGCGCGTGTAACCTAACAAATTTAATCGAATATCCCCTCAAAACATCTGTCGATCTTTTTTCGTGAAAACGTATCCTAGCACTACGCATACAAAGAATGTTTTGCGTAATTACTTAGAGCCATGCCTTGTCAAAAGCTCTAATTCATGCTATCGTGATTATTTGATTAATCGTGATTTTACTTCTTCCACAGCATTCCAAGTGTCATAATAGCGAATAGCGGTTTTTGCGTATAGGATGCGATCCTGTAGGCGAACCAGTGAACGAAAAATTATGAATTAAAAAACATAAGTTCGCCACTATGAATTCAACAAGTCCTGATAATTTGGTGTTGATTGGTTTAGCTGTACTTGAGAAAATTCAAAAAATAGTCGTCATTTCGCTATTAGATACATTCTTCACCGGGTGGAATGCTGTGGTAAGGTTCTTCACTAAAGCACTCATTATAATAGCTTGCTATTTCATTATCCCGACTTTAGAACTTACTTCTGTACTACCAAGGCCTCCGCTAGCCCTTTGTGTATAGGCCCTCCCACGGCAATCCACAGTCGTATCCGGAGAATAGCGAGAGAGAGAGAGCCGGACCGGCCGCGAAAACGGGACGCGACCGGGAAACAGGAGGGCGAGAGTGCGAAGGGTAACAATAACGCTCGCCCTTTCGTAGTGCGAGGAGTGGGGGGGGGGAGGAGGAGACCTTTAACGGTTGAGAGGAAAACAGCAAATGAGAGGAGAAGGTGGTGATTAATTGGTGAATTATTCAGGAGAAAGGAGGAGCGGCAGACTGATCGGAGTAGTAACATGGTTGAGGAAAACGTTCCATCAGTTGCCGTCATTCCAATTGCGGCATGAAGAGAACGTAGACGAAGTAGAAATGAGCAAGAGAATAAATCGGTCCTCAAGTTTCTTCAGTTCGTAATGCGTCTAATGTAAGTCTCGGACTCTTGCATACTGCTTCGCATGGTATTATGCAATATTATTTGCTTCAAAAATGACGTATGATCTTACAAAAATATTTTTAATTTGTGATTACAGGTGATTAGATTAGGGTTTAAAAACCAAGCGCGATTAGCGTATTTATTGCCTGACTCTCTTCATTCTTACATGCTCCTCCTCACTCTCTCGGTCTGAAATGCAATTAAAAGGTTTGGTTTTCAAACCCTACACACAGTGTTCTAAATATTAAGCGAACGAGTCAAAATGCTTAGGATACGGTGTTTTCCGTGCGAGAGTTCTTACAGAAATCAGGGTTATTTTTCGGCATCTCGTTCGCTTAACATTTTCACTGTTGTCAGAACATTGTGATACAGGACATTTCTAGCATGAAGTCTGGTCGTCCATCCTATAAATTTACACCGTGAAGCATATATACCACATATTGCTAACTTGTGGTATATAATGAAATATCGCTATATCGAGTTTCGCGGGAGAAGCGAACAATACAATAAACAATAAACAAATATTGTTTATTGTATTGAAACATAAAAAATAAACAATAAACAGCCGTAAATCAGCTGCAAGAGTCATCACTCGGGTGCGGTAAGTATTGAGGAGAGCTTAGCACAGTCATAAAACGCTGACTGGAATCCCTCTCTCTCTCCCTCTATTTATCGCGGGTCGCTCTCGAGAGTCTCGAACACAACTGTTCCGGAGAAGAACTAACGCTAGGACTCCAGGCTGACTTTTAGCTGTGGCAAAATGACACGAAATAAATATTGTATGATAATATGGGATAACATTATAAATAAGGTTCAACAGATACTTCAATAAGCTAAATAGCCGTGTCTTTCCGTCGCTGAAGGTTCGAAAGCTGCAAGTTTGCAACCGTCAGAAGGAAAGCTAGTTAGGCGATCAAGAAACCACCACGACGACTTTCGTGCAAGGGGTTCGCTTTTTACCCCCGGAGGCACCTGATCAAATCAGTTCAAGAGCCCCCCCCACTCTTATCTCCCTTACAAAGAGCTTCCCTCTCCTAGAAGTCCTACCAAGTACCTCTACACAGGCTAACTGCATTCGGGAGCCGGGCCGTAAAGAAGCGCGCGCGACCGCGAATTCCGTAACGGACCCATTTCCCGACTTCGGGGCGGTCGTAGTAATACGATAATAATAATAATAATAATAATAATAATATTTATCATGCAAAAGAATAGTGAGAACATGAAATTAAAGAGGATGGAACAAAGAAAGTAGCATAATAATACAACGTTACAACTAGGTAACGAGGACAAATCACCAGGTTAGCAAGGTGAAGGGAATAAAACTTAAAGGGAGGAAGCCCCTGACCATAAGTTTTAAAATTCGATGAAAATTCTTCTAATTAAAGTTTCAAAATGTGAGGAAAAACATAGTGATAATAAAAAATCGAAGAAAAAACCGCATGTTTTATTTTTTAGTTCCGGGCTTCCGTCGTTGAGAAGAATGTCGCTTTTGGCTTAATTCCTTTCGCTAAACACAGTAGCGTCGTCGTTGGACGAAATTTCAAAAAATCATTTCTCGAATACTATTAATTTTTATTACTTTTCCTTCTGGTTTTATACCAATTACGACAAAAACTTTCATATAAGCTTCACTTGAAAATCACTTCCGTGTCCCTTTAACATATTATACAGCAGGAAAAGTGAGGTAATTAGGGAGCTTTTTCTGAAAAGAATGGGGACTTGAAGAAAGGACTAAATTGTTTGGGAGGGAATTCCACTTATCCACAATTCTATTAGCGATAAAATATTTGTGAGGTTTGGTACGGGATGGAAAACGACAAACTTAAAGGAGTTGGTTCGGGACAATCGAGTGTTCGAAGATCTCGTAAAGAAGCTATCAAAGGGAATGTCAATATAGCCATGAAGGGATTTGTAAGCTACTGCTAGGTCGATAATTGAGCGACGAACGACAAGGGGGGTTAAGTTGAGGAATCTAATTTAATTTTATCTACGCTGTACGCGTAAGGGGTTTGGGGGAGGGAGTTGAGGGGTATGTATACTACCTAAGCAAATAACTAGCCCAGACAAAAAACTGCAACTAATGCATATGCATACCATGCACCAAGGGGAATACTTTTCCTGCGATGGGGATGAGGGTACTGCAAATATCTCTCCCGAGTAGGATAAACAAGCTGCTAGAGTGAGCGAGTGCCACGCAAAACAATTAAGCAAGTGAGTACCGAGTAGAGGTCGAATGCATTTGAAACGATCGACATGCAACATACAGGTGCCGCGCAAAAAAGTCGCAAAGAAACCAAAACAAACATCATAGAAGGAATAGCCTTTACGCCAGGCTCCTTGCTTGCTCGGTATTACTACCACCATTGTGATCGAGGTAGACGATGCACATATTATTATTGAAGGAAAGCGAACGTTGAGAGAGCTGCGCAGTTCTTTCTGCTAACCACCGTGAAACTTCAGCCGAAGCCGGGCTTTAGCCTATGCTGGCACTTTGCCAAGAGAGTTTCACTGTATTTAGCGGAGTGCGCTGCAAAGATTTCTCAACGTTCCTTTTCCTCCAATAATACTGGGAAGTGCGGCAGCTGTATGTGCTATTATACGGGAACATACAAACGCCAATAATCAGCACCACCGGCAACAAAAACTCCAACACACCAACAGTAGAGACGAATTAGGGTTCAGGCAAGACATTTGAGTAAGAAAAGAGGGTAAATTAAAAGATGGGATTGGAATGGGGAATAGGGAGGGCATGGTATGAAATGCAATTAGTAGATGTGGTACGAGTAAGGACTAGTTACCTGAGTAGAGTTGAAAGGGACAAGGAGTGACAACCTATCTTCATAAGAACGAGTATCTAGGGAACGTCGAAGAAACACTCGGCGAGTGAAGTTACGCTGCACCTTCTCTAACAGTAAAATCTCCGATTTCTTATGCGGAGACCATACCTCACAGGCATATTCCAATATAGGACGAACATACGTGGTTAACAACTGAGAGTACAATTTAGGACTACGTGATGAGAAAGATCGAAGTATGTAGGCACATCTGGAGGAGGTTTTACAAGAGAATTCAACAAGTTCTGAAAATTTGGCGTTTATTGGTTTAGGTACTCTTGAGAAAATGCAAAAATTGAGGTCATTTCGCTGTTAGTCACATTCTTCACCGGGCGGAATGCTGTGCTTCTAGCTATGGTAAACAAGTATACAATGTGAAATGCAAGTATGCAAGTGCGGAAAATATTTTTTTTCTATATTATGCAAATTATGACAAATGATTGGACCCAGTCAATAATTAAAAAAAAACGAAAAGTGGCCTGGAACTCTGATAAATAAAACTTTTTACGGAGCTGTCTTCTCATTTATAAAGAAGCTTATTAAATGAAATTTCCCACGAAAAAAATCGTTGTTGAGTTACATATTCGTTGGGAACAATGTAAAATTGGCTAGACAACGAGATGTTCAAAAATCGCGATCAGAATTGGTTCTCTTGGCCTTAGTACGTCCATCGGAATGTGCGAGATACGGTAATCTCGTGGGGTAGTTTGTAGTCTAGACCGTCTATCTAAATAACCCCTGGCAATGCCTGTTCGGTCTCGCTCTCCAAGGGGCAGGAAGGGAAGAGCTAGGGAAGAGGCGGAGGTGTGTAAATTTTTGAGCCACAGCATTCCAAGCGTTCTAATAGCGAATAGCGGTTTCCGCGCATAGAATCCGATCCTGTAAGCGAACCAGTGAACGAAAAATTATGAATTAAAAAACTTACGTTCGTCTCTATGAATTCTAACACCACCGAAAATTTGGTATAGATCGGTTAAGCCACTCTTGAGAAAATTCAAAAATGGTGATCAATTCGTTATTAGACACATTCTTTCGGAATGCTGTGGAGCGGTGGAAATCAGGCAATGCCACTGGGTGTATTTAGGGGAGAAGAGTGTTTGATTAAACTACAAACGACTCCACGAGATTTCCGTATCTCGCACATTCAGATGGACGTAGTAAGGCCTAGAGAAACAATTCGGATCGGGATTTTTGACCATCCCGTTGTCTAGCCCATTTTACACTGCTTCCAACGATTAACTCAACAATGATTTTTTTCGTGGGACATTTCCTGTGATGCAATTCTCCACATACATGCTGAGAGAAATCATAAAACACAAAGTTTATTTCTAACCATAAAAGCTGTAATTGTTCGTAGCATGTACCTTTTTGTACCTCGCATAAATCGCATATACAACAAGACACACCCCTATAGCTTTTTATATGCACCGTCAGAGGCTTCAAAATCTTCATCGCTCAAAACAGCTTAAAAGCTATTTTGCATCGAGACAAGTTACGGTATAAGCAATGTAAGTACCGCCACCAGAGTACGATTCGATGAAGTAGTTGCCTGCCTGAACAAATTTTTGAAATTTGGCAAAGCACGCAAAAACTTTTCGCCAAATATAAAAGTGAAACTTTGATGCTTCAAATAGCCTTTAAATACGACGAATGATATGGCAATTAAAGGGTCCCTCCAACCATCTCATTCATTTCGAGAGATAACCAATTAAGAGCGGTTGATTGATTGTGAGAGACAAGAAAGGAATGAAGAGACGCACACAGCGAGAGAAATCTTTGCACAGCTTTTTCTCAGCAACGGCGAAGTTTCAACAAAAAAGGAGAGAGGATGAGATTCAGGACATTGAGAGCTATCCAATGATGTCGAAAAATGCATATGGTAGATATTGCCTGGAGGGGCCCTTTAATCAATTTATGTATTGTATACTATAGTAGAATACACCGGTCTGTCAGTTTCTTTGATTCCAAAATGAGTCTAATTCTCTCACTTTTGCACACCTCTCTATCTCATGATATTCGGAATGATAAACTGCTGGATCTTTTTATTCCACTATATTAGCCTACTCGACATCGCAATATCCTTAGGTTCGAGTCCTCGTAGACCGATGCGGCGGTATTCATGTCGCCCGTTTGATATCGTATCCTAAACACATCGAAATAGCATTTCAAACAAATTGTAAAGCTGATCTATAACTCCCCTTTTATTATTTCTTGTTTTACTAAATGCATTTCCTGGTGGGATAGCAAGAATATTTGATATTTGCGATGATATCGAAACGGAATGAATAGAGTGCAGACAAGGTAGGAAATGAGGTCCGACGGGAGGTTTTCGTCAATAATATAGCGGAATAAGCCGATCCGTCAGTGTCTTTCGTTCCAAAATGCGTCTAATTCTCCCACTTTTGCGCACTCTCTTGCCTCATATTTGGAATGATCTTCCGACTTTTGATTCCTCTATATTTGCGACGAGAGCAAAGCGGTATGAGATAGAGGGAGAGAGAGTGCAGGCGGAAGCAGAAATGAGGTTACTGGCGGGGAAAGGTTTTCGTCCATAGTATCATGATCGATCGATCCCCGCTTACATGACGTACGGCGCGGTGCCGCACACCGGCGATGTCGAATTGTCCATGTACGGGCCGCCCGAGGTAACTACGGTATAGTTCGAGGGAATACTCGAGCTGGGCTCTGTCGGCACTGGAGACACGCACTGCGCCGCGGCCAGGGCTACAAAGTTCTGCATTTTCAGGCCTTACAATCGCAAAAACGTATATAATGGGTAAATTCGGTAAAAACCCTGGTAAATTCGGCCTACTCCGAAAATAGGAAATAAAAATAAAAGTTAATTTTAAACAAATCGGCCCACTCGGCTCTCCGGGCACGGAGCAGCTCGCGCCGAGGAAGGCAATGCCGTCGTAGGTAGCCGTCGTGTAGTACTTGTACACGCCCCTTAGATACGGTAGACTTGGCAATAGGGAGCGGGAAACGGACCAATTTCATGGTTATGTTTCATAAGCCTGCCCGTGTAGATAACAGCCGGTTAAAAATGGACATGAAACGTAACCGAAAACGTGCTCCGTTTCCCGCTCCCTACTTTGCAAACCAACCAAGGGGTTTGCAAAGTAGGGACCAACCAAGGGACCGTTTCGGGGATCACACTGACAAGGAGTGGTTGTAACCATGCGGAGAAATTTTGATATGAGAAACATTGTTCCTAGGGTAGTTTCACGCGCTGATTCCAAATCTTCAATCAGAAAACTCCGGAGTAAGCGATTTTTCGAGATAATTGAGTTCAAAGTTTACACGTGTTTTCCCTTTGCGCGCCTTTCGGCACTTTGTCGGGCTGCAGCAGTCTGCGAAGCATGATCGAGTAGTGTAGTGGATAAGAGGTATCACTATGAGACTTTTTTCGTGGGTTCGATTCCTCCATGAATATTTTCACTTTTGCTTTTTGGCAATGGCGAGAAAACGTATTTGTGCACTGTTTATAATACTTGGTCTCTCCTTTCTCTCCTAGGAGAGAAGATATCAAAAAGAAATGAAAAGTTATTTTTTCGGGGTGTATTCAATGTGTACCGTTATGTCCTACAACAGCAACTTTTAAGAATTCCACGTTTCCCCACAGCTTTCGTAAAATAGCAAAAGTGAAAATTATGATAGGGGAATCGAACCCACGAAAAAAGTTTCACAGTCATAGCGCTTATCCACTGCACTACCCGGTCATACTTCGCAAACTGCAGCAGCTCGACCAAGTGCCGAAACGCACGTAAAGGGAGAAACACGTGTAAATTTTGAGCTCAATTATCTCGAAAAACCGCTTACTCCGGAGTTTTCTGATTGAAGATTTGGAATCAGCGCGTGAAACTACCCTAGAAGCAATATTTCTCATATTAAAATTTCTCCGCATGGTTACAACCACTCCTTGTGAGCACACGAATTCTAACCAGTTCATAGAATTATGTACCTTTTCGGGTTTATGATTCACGTCCAAAATTAGAAGCGAAACGTAACCCTCGAAAATCGGTCATCGGTTCGGATTCGCGTGCTTTAAGATTACGCTGTGAGCGAAATTGCACCACTAAACGGCAACTTGTGAAATATTCACCATACAAGTCTCACCAGCTAACTGGTGAATTATGCTCGTTTGGTTTTTTTTTTACCACGGGGCTGGTGAAGTGGCTTGGCGATTGATTCACAAGGTGTTGTTTCGTGGTGAAATTTTGCAGAGTGCATTTCCCTGGGCAAGGCTTCACCATGCGTACAAGAACGAGAGGCATATTTAACAAGTACTCCATCGTGAAGCATAACCTTGAAAAAGATCAGAAAGCAGCCAGTTTGAACCTTACAGTGTCTCACCGTACCTTACAGTGTCCCACTGTATCCGCGCTGAGCTCTCGTTGTCCTCTGTCATGTAGGTACCGTTGGGCAGCAGGAGACTGAAAAGGGGTAATTGCTCTCGGCAAAGTCAGCTAACGCGGCTACATGGTACACCAGTTTGGCCTTCGCTTTGGGAATGGCAAAACTATTGTTGGTGGAACGTGTGTGGACGTCTCTTGTAGACTAACCATAAGCGCCGTTACTCACCTCACGGTGCGAAAGATCCGAGGGTTGTCCGATACCTCAAAGGCAACTATAGTCACGAACTCTCTGCCTCATAAAGGATTCAGCAGAGTAGATCTCTACCTAGTAGAGCATTACATTCGGGTCTTTTGATGTATATGTTTCCTTCATAACTGCGACGCCTCTCGCCTCCAAAAGTAGCGAAACATATTCATTCATTCTTTATTCATTCATTCATTCCTTCTTACATTCATTGATTGGCCGTAAAGGCTCGAATGGAATGCTCTAATAACGTACCACCGTCGCATTGCACGGGGTGGTTCCGTTGGTTCCGTAGTTGGACTCGACAGGGCAACTCTCGTCCGACTCCGCCGTCGTCAAGTGCGGGTCGCCCGTGACATAGAGAGCACAGACGTTGAGTGGCGAGGGAATGTCTGCGTTTCGGTCATCTCTAGCTACACGTCACACAGAATTCCGCCCGGTGAAGAATGTGTCTAATAGCGAATTGACCGCAATTTTTGAATTTCCTCAAGAGTGGCTGAATCAATCTATACCAAACTTTCAGAGCTTAAAGAATTAAAAGGAACAAACATACCTTTTTAAATTCATAATTTTCGTTTTACTTATCCGCCTACAGGATCAAATCTTATGCGCGGAAACCGCCATTCGCTATTAGAACGCTTGGAATGCTGTGGTCATTATATTCCCCAAATTGTGAACCATCTCGCTCAGGACTTATTGCTTGGATATAGTGAAGTATAGTGAATCACGTAAGAACAGATTGAATACATACCGTCAAAACCGAAAATTCTGGGACAAATGCCGTATAATACGGTATTATACCGTATTTTACCGTATTTTTGCCATTGTACTGCGGCGAAATTGAAATGACATATGAAATGTTGCGTGCCTATTCTTTGGACCTTTTGGAGCCATCCTAGCTTGAATAGAATGCATATTCGGCCTATATCGGTTCATTTGAGTATCTCGAGACTGAAAAACATCTTTAGACACTTTTTGAAAAAATCTGAAATTGTGGATATTTCGACTGCTCCTGAAAGTGATCTTTACCCCGCATTTAGCATCCGGCTACGAAATCCATAAATAAAACTTTTTCAGCACTTACCTATGTATTTTGGGCTGCTCTTTCCGAATATGCAAGTAACTTTTCGATTAGATTCATTCTAAAGCTGATAAAACGAAAAATACGGTAAAATACGGTATTTGTCCCACAATTTTCGGTTTTGACGGTAT
>LS914354.1:413724-446075 GCA_900490955.1 Micoletzkya japonica
CTTCAAAAACCCACTCAGTCCGAGTTGCCGTAGAATCTCGAGTAGTCCTCTCGATCCTCGTTTGGAGCTACTCCCCCCGTGCTCCAAGTCTTCAGGGGGGAGGATCCATCCTCTTTTCCGCGATTGAATAGACGTGGGGCACTCAGATGACAGACGAAATGGAGAGCCGACCGCGCGCGAGGGGAACAGAGAGAATGAATGAAGATTCGAGATTGTTACGTCTGCTATAATTGCTGATAATATGGAGGATTAGTGTTGGCTAGATAAGAAATCAGAAAGTAGTAAATCTATCTCACAAAAAATCTTGCAAGACTTACGTGCCAACCTAATAGTTTCTAAGTGTAAGACTGAACGCTGTGGAGGTCAACTATTTAATCCATATATAGGAGGAAGATACCAAAATGCGGTGTAGATGAAAATTTGGACTAAATTTAAGTAGTGGGGAAATTTTAGAGCAAAGCTAAAGGGAACAAAACTCTTCATCTAGGCATTATTACTCCAGCTTACGCCTTATGAGGTAAAATTTACACTGACTGCGTGCGGCAAATTTCGAATTCCACCAGCTATGCTGCATACGCTGTAATTTCGCATAGTGTAGATGCTCAACTTTTGGCTGTAAACAAAATGACGGAAACATAAACTAAATGTTCGATAATGATAAAGAGTAACGTAAGTAAGGAAGTTAGATATCGAGTTTGTGGTGAAGAAGGTAGGGAAAGGAAGCTTCTAATTCAGGAATGGATCTTAGAACGTTGCAAAATGTATTTTCGAGGTATTGCGATGTAAAGGTTATGAGTAAGGAACATAGCCTTCTAGAAAGCTGTTCACTCTAGAACACAGAGAAAACAGATGCGTTTAGGACACGCCAGTCGGGCGAAGCGCCGCGAAGCGGTTAGTAAAATGGTTAGTAAAGGTTAGTAAATAAAGGTTAGTAAAATGGTCCGTCAGTTCTCTCATTCCACGACATTTTCGACAACGATTGCCTGACGAAATCCGTCGGAAAATCATTTCGAGTGTAAGGCAAGAGAATGTGCAAAAGTAGGAGAATTTTGACTAATTTTGGAACGGAAGAAACTTACACGGATCGGTTTATTTCACTATACTTACGTTAGCTTTCGCATCCTAATATCTCTTCGGGTCGTCGCACATCCTAATCGTCTCGCTCAAGAAAAAATTGCATTTTGAAAAAAAAATTGGGGCATGAAATTTATCTTTTTTCGTTCCAAGGGACGGTAGTACAGTGTAATGATTCCGTTTGGCTTGGACCCTGTCTGCTAAATCCAGTACGAAAAAATCTTTGAACGCTAAAGGATCACCGGGCGTAAATGCTAGAGACAAGCGGGAAACTGGGTTCGATAGACAAAAGGTTGTTCTACAATGTAGCGCAGTGTTTTGTTGCGATTTATTTTTTTTTGAAGTTTATTATGATTTAAAAACTTGCCAAGCTAAGCCATTTTTCTTCCATTCCGTTCCCTCCCCTCTCCGGAATCCATGCTAATGAGGTTTCACTCCGCCTTTAACCCCCCCCCCCCCTGTGAGAGTGTGCAGAAGCGAGAGAATTAGAGTACTTTTGGAACCGAAGAAATTGACGGATCGGTTTATTCCACTATAATGCGATAATAAAGGATGGGAGGTTTCCGCGTAACTTGAAGCGAAAACCTAAGACAAGAGAGGAGTGAGAGAGCACACTTTGGTTACCTCTCTCCATAAAAGATCAGGCTGAGAATGGCGAAATACCAAGTGAGAGAGGGGGAGAAAAGGCCGGAGACAGCGACGGAACATCATGGGATTATAACATAATGTTGCATTATGTGAAGATGGGGTAGGAGCAGAGGATTTCGCAATACTCCGAGAAAAAGTATAAAAGCCAGGCAACTCTTCATTCTATCACACCGACACACATCGACACCCCACCGGAAAGGACCAGCGGCTGGTCACCAGCCCTCTACTGAGCTATGGCTCTGGGCTGGGCTCCTCACCGTTCTCTCTTTTACCTTATTATTTATTATGTTGTTATCATGCCCCATCTCGACCTCATGTTCGCGTGTTGTTATAAGTTCGCGTTTCGTCGTGATAAACTTATACCGTAAAACCTCTGGCTCAGACGCTCGCAAAACACACCACCCAAAAGCAAGCGGAATCTAATTTGCTTGACTCGATCATGCCCGCCATCAGGCGCATGGGCGGAGGAGAACGACGAGAATGAGATATGGAGAGACTACGTAAGTGCATTCGATAGTCGCACTCAAATTCCAACAATGTCTGCGCGTTCTTCACACCGCTTCGCTCTCTCGCCGAAAGTAGGAACGACGACGGCCGACGGAACGTTTTGGGAAGCCACCATTTGATCAAGTCGGTCGTCATCATCATCACCTAATCGCTCGAAGATTAGGTTTCATGAAATGACCGTTACGGTAAATGGTGGTTTTCCAGAAAAAAGAAGAAGAAGCATTTTTCTCCTCAACCGTATGATGCACGCGGTCGTCTCCAGTGTGCACTCGACGGCCTTCGCTTCCTCGCCCGCACCGACCACGCAGATCGGGCGGTTCTTGCTGCCGCTGTCTGCTGCAATATTTCACCACCTGGTGCCAGAACTATCTAGTGCCATGTGATTCGTGTCTTTTTGGCCTATATGTTTCGCTGCTTTTGGTGACGAGACGCATCGCGGTTATGCGTGCTGCATGAAACATATATCCATCAAAAAGACACGAATCACATGCTCTGGTCAGAACCTTGCGTCGCCCGCTTCAGAATAAGGAAGCTAGACCGGCAATATAAGTTGACCGTGAAACGTACACGAATGGCATGCTCTATATATAACCGAAACGGGTTTTATAATTATAGGTATTTATAATTGTGTTTTCACACGAGGCATAAGGTCGTTTACTATTACTTAATTACTAACGCTGTTTTGGCGTGATCCGGGTATTTATAGTGGAGTGGTCCATAAGCAAGCGCATATGGTTGAGGAAAACGTTCCGTTAGATGCTATCTTTCCTATTTGCGACGAGAGAGCGAAAAAAAATCGGAACGTATAAATCGTGATTCCGCCGCTATGGTGTTTAGCGATTTTTTTACGCTTTGAAGCGATACCATTTCACTCCCAGACAAGATATCAGGAACATGGGTAGCTTTTTAGGATCAGTACCACATATAGTTTCCTCTAGTATACACTAGAAGTTGAGTGGATCAATTTGAAAGGCACCGGAATCTGCGCTACAACCGGAACGAGTATATCTTTCCTTTTTCTCTACTACATACGAGTGCGCTAAGCATAACCGTGACCAAGAGTCAGAATGAGATCCATATAGGTATGGATGTAATCAACCACTCTATCATTTAAGCGCACTTAGATATAATATCAATGGGAAATGAGGCCATTTAATTTACAAGATTTAATAATTCACAAGGTCACAAGATAATGCATACCTCGGTGAACCTGGTCGTAACACTTCATACCGGCCGTCATTTGAACTGAAAGAGCAGTGGCGATGAGCATCGTCCGAAGCATATCGAAAATCATATCGATTACTTCATCAACCCTCATGCGCATACAACTATGAAACAACCGATTTGATGAAATGGTGCTTTCCCAAATAAGCATGACATCATGCAATTTTAGAACAATCTTATTTTGTTTGATGAAAAATGAGCCCTGAAACATCACTAAGTAGCAGAAAATGTGATAGATTTTTCCAAGATTAATGGATTTTATATTTTTTTCAAGTTGAATCTATTTTATATAAATACACTATTAACTTCTTGTTGCCTCCTAGTTTTGAACTGACCTCAGAGAGCGGAAGGAAAAACTACCACTTGCGACGAGGTCACGAAGAGTGAATGAACAAGAGTTTCGCAGAATGTAGAGTGCAAAATGGGTCAAGCAAGGAATTAAAGGAAAATAAGGAGGCGCAATTCCCCAACTGTTACTAATCAAATTTTGCTATGCTATACAAATTTCGCTTCAATTGATTGCTCTCGTAATTTCCCATGTCAGATTCTGGGGAGCTGAAATATGTTCGACAGTGTGACCTAGTCAAGGAATACTGTTGGTGAAATGACCGATTTTGTGGAGTGGCGTTTTCCCGAATTCTCTAATCTGGATTCTGGAAACTGATGATGGAAATGAGTTCCCAGATGACGATGCCTCAGATGTCTCTATAAAGACTATAAGACACACTGGTGACAGGGGAAATGCATAAGTAAAGAAATGATGCAAATACTTCTTGTATTCGTTCTGCAGCTTGCCAGCCTGAAAGCAAATTATGCGCCCTTCACTTTGGTCGCCGACATAAAATGCCCGCTGGGCATCGAAGATTCCGTAAGCATGGTTGTGTTCCATCAGTCGGCTTATTCCTATTTTCGTTAAGAGAGCGAAGATGCTTACTGACGTATTTTTTCCGTCAGTAATATTTGGTGGAGTCAATAACTACGTCAGTAAGTAGATAATGAATACCAGTCGGAAGTATGCAAAAATGTTAAAGGGACACGGAACCCATTTTCAAATGAAGCTTATATGAAAAAATTGTTGAAATTAGTACCAAAAGGAAAAAAACTTAAAGATTAATAGTATTCGAGAAATTTTGAAATTTCATTCTACGTCGGCTGTACTGGATTTAGCAGACAGGGGGCCAATTTTTGAATTTTTCAATGTTTTTTTCTTATTATTTCGAAAGGTATAATGAAAAGTTTGGATTTGGAAAAAATTATTTATCGCTTCCGGCTTCCTTTAATGAAAAATTTGAAGAATTATGATAAATGTTTTCTCATGCAAGGAGTTAAATTGTTTTATATCATCTATGATTTCGAGATACTAAGCCTTATTGTGATTTATTGGTCACATCTTACTTCCTCGAAGGTGACTGTGCAATTGAAAGAGGACGATGCTGGACTCGACGACATTGTGACAGATGAAGTTGCCATTGCCTACTTGCCGAAGGAGGTACGAACGCTGAGAAGGTTGAGAAAAAAAGTTCCGTCAGTCGTCTCATTCCTGGAAAAAATTATTTATCGCTTCCGGCTTCCTTTAATGAAAAATTTGAAGAATTATGATAAATGTTTTCTCATGCAAGGAGTTAAATTGTTTTATATCATCTATGATTTCGAGATATACTTGTCGATAAGATAGCGAAGCGGTGTCAAGAGAGTGCAACGAAAGAAGGAAAGTAGTTACTGGCGGAACTTTTTCGTCTGTAATATCTAGGAGAAACGGCAAATTTCGTTCCGAGTGAGGAAGTAATGATTCCCGCTTGGCTTGCCCTAATGTTTTATAGCATTGATGGTGTTTACTAACTCTGTACTTGAAGGGTGTTACGATCGAATTGTCGGGCCACGTAATGGAATCTATATTCGAGAGGAAGTTCGAGCCTTACCTTCTAGCAAAGTATCACCTATTTTCTTAATACGCATTCTGAACAAGGCTTTTTGGAAAAGCAAATTGCATTTCACGCTTCCCGTAATGCTCCCACTCGGAAGAACACTTGTGTGCACCGCGCTAAAGCCTTTTGCCTGTAGTCAATCTATGCGAATTTATGTCAATTCATGCGCTTTTCGGTACTGCATAACAGTGTAACAATACATAGATGTTTATAAATACAAAAAAGAAGTGCTCGGTTATGTTTCACAATGTTCAGCATAGTAAGCCATTCATTACGAATTACGAATTCATTACGTTCATTACGAATTAACCGTGAAACATTAGAAAGACAAGAAAAAATGAGAAAAGATAATTAACAAATTAAGGACCACATGCAACGAGCAACGCGAATCGCGATACGTCTGCTTCCCCTTCGGGGGCATTGTAAGCATGTTTATATATATATATATATATATATATATATATATATATATATATATATATATATATATATATAAAAGTTTCGTCAGTAAACAGTGTTCTGCCGCAATGCAAAACCTTGGGGAAGCGAAAAATCTTTCCGACATTTACTAATACGGTAGATCGGTGTGCCGCGCACCACGAATAAATGATTGGGAATGGGAAAGGAAGGGCATCATGATAGACACTAAAGCTAACATAAATTCGACTCCTACGGCCTTGGGGGGAACTCAAGAAATATGTCCTTGTGATTTTCGCTTTACAAAGGTCTAGAATATTGCGAACCGTCATTCCTACTCAATCTGAACTGTCTCGTCGGTAATGAGACGTCGGTTGGGATATTTTCATAAACCTTACAAACCACAATATTCTATACTTTTGGAAAGCGAAAATGACGAGGACATCGTCTTTCTTGAGTTCCCAAAAGCCCTAACTGTCGGATTGAAGTCAGCTTTGGTGTCTATCACGATACCCTTCCCTTCCAATTCCTAATAATTTATTCGTGGTGTGCGGCACACCGATCTACCGTATTGGCAAATGTCGGAATGTTTTTTTCGCTTTCCAAAGGTTTTGCATTGCGGCAGAATACTGTGAAACCGGAGACTACCTATTTCCTTACAGCCATATATGGGCAACTTCCGTCGAGTTACTCTGCAAAGAGAAATCGACCTCAGTCAAGGTACAATAAAGGGGTGTTCGAAGGCAGACCTCGATATAGACTGAACCGGCTGTTGAACATTCTAAAAAAATCAATATCATCGTTTTAAGCAAGACATGATAAAGAATTCTAAGCCATTAAAGGTCATGTAAAAGTACAGTATCTGCGCTGAACGTTCTTCAAACTGTACATATCGGTCAGGCATTTCGGAACAGATGGTGCATGAAGCATCATGCTGCATGTTTTGGCATGTAGGGGTAAAATGACGGTTTGGAGACCCTCTCATATATTTAGCCACCCTTCGATTCGTCATGCAGTTTACCTACTGGGGCCTAATTACAAAGAAAAATGTGCGTTGTACGCTGTTTCTTGGATATCAAAAATCCTCCTTTTGAGCAGGAAGTACATGATTCTTTGGATTTTTTAGATCATATGTTCCACCGGCGACTTATATGCAAAAGATGTAAAGTTTCAAGCATGCATAGACGTAGCTTAAAGTCTTAATGCAAGGCAAAACATAGTGACAATAAAAAAAAACAAAAGAAAAAAGCGTGAAAATCGCAAGTTATATTTGTGCGTTACGAGCTTCCGTCGTTGAGAGAAATGTCGAAATTTGGATTTTGAATAACTTGCTCAAATTTTATTTTTGAATTTTTCTTTCCTATTCAAAGTTCAACTATGGCTGAAGAAAAGGTTCCGTCGGTCGTCTCTTTCCTATTGGCGGAGCAGCATGGAGACGGTGCAGACGAACTAGGAATGAGTTAAAGGTGGTGTAAAGAGAATGATATTAGAAACTCCCGCCACGAAGAACCCGTATACAGACTCAACGGATTACGGTAATGAAAACCAAGCCAAACATTCGACCAAACGTAATTTTCCGCAAAATATTCAACGGATAGCATACTGTACTGGGTCTGACGTAACGTGTTCGTCGACTATAACAGTTTGTTGGATGAGCTAACCAGACGGGAAGAGCAATCTTAAGGAGTGACCCGATCTGGAGAGGGGTTTCCGGTCCCGATAAGAATGACATCAGCTGATGATACTGATCTCATCCTACTCTAGACCGGAAGCCCCGCTGTTTTAGTACCGTTATCCTCCGTAATACCACTTAAGTTTGCTTGCTAATGCTCAGGTGCAGGGTAGCATTACACTCCGCATAGTATGGTAGCGACTAAAACTCGTAAAGTTTTCCATCAGAAGCCAAAAAGGGCATCGCGGAGCGTTGATTTTTGCTCAATTCGCTTCGTTTTGTTTGCCGCAGACTATATGCATTTTGGTGTGAACACTCTCTGTATTTTTCACACAAGAAATGCAACATTTCAGCAAATACCTTTCTTATTCGTTCGTGAGACTTTAAGGCAGACGAAGAGAACTTGTATTTGTTGGCCAAGAGCACGACTGTTGCCTAAGGCACAACAATGTTTATCAACGGAATAAGCTTTCGGATGCTTTTGATAATGCTTATAAATTTCTGATTCTTTCGATAGCTGACGTTCTAATTGTCTGTCGCCGTAGCAAATTCAAGGCCCCTAGGGGGTAGCGGCAATTATAATAGTGTCACATCTAAATAGATTCGCCATTCGGGTATTTTCAATTGTAATGCTTCACTTTCCTCATGAATACATGCCATACGATCAGTTGATTGTAAATCATCACCCGGACAAAACGCGAGCACCGTTACTCATTTGTTCGTCGTACGAGATTCGCGACACCTCCATAATCAGCCAACTTGAAGATGGACGAGTTCTTCATCGTGGCGCGAGTTCGCAATTTTGAGGCGGCCCTGGCCATCGCGGGAAATCTACTTTTCGTCGCGCTTATCGCCTTCAAAACTCCACAAAACATGCGGGTAAGCATACTTCAATGTTTTTTTGCTTCATTTATCTATCGAATACACCGCACAGTGTTCGAAATGTTAATGCGAACGAGCCAACATGCTTAGGATACGGTGTTTTTCGTGCGAGAGTTCCTAACGAAATCAGGCGTATTTTTCGGCATCCCGTTCGCTTAACCTTTTCACTGTTGTCAGAACACTGTGACCGTGAGGTGTGCGGAAGGGAGATGAGGCTCGGGGAGTATCTAAAGAGGGGGGTGGTTCATATATAAGTATAGTGAAACAGAAATAACCGTAAGTTTATCATTCCGAAATTTTTTTTTATCTGGCAAGAGAGTGTGCAGAAGTGAGAGAATTAGAATCATTTTGGATCAAATAAACTGACGGAGCGGTTTATTCCACTGTATATACATCTACAAATAAAAAAAATACCCTTCTACGGGGAAGGGCTGTCGACAGATTTTATTTAACTATTTTCAGACCTATTCATTTATTCTACTCAACTTTGCTGTGTGCGACATGCTATACGGAACTCTTGATATCATAAACTTGACCACGTAAGTTGTTTTACACTAGTGTTTATTAGATAAATTTGTTAGATAAATTAGACAAGAAATTAGATAAATAGATAACTTTTATGCAGCTTCAAATCGCTATAAAGAAAAACCAGAAAAAAATCCAGAAGAAGAACTATGAAAATTGGCATTCCAGTTTCCAGTTTTACACCTTTATCTGGACTATCAGTGGATTTGGGTCCAAGGGAGGGGGCTTTGATATAGATAGGAGCGGTCAGAGACTTCAAATCTTCTTCAAAAACTCACTCAGTCCGAGGTGACGATGAATCTTGAGTTGCCTCATGATCCTCGATTGGCGCGTACGAAGGAACGCCAATTGGCATTGGCGTCCCCAGCGATGCCAATTGGCATTGGCATCGCTCGTACGCCAATTGGCATTCACTACGTGAAATTTCCCTCGCCGGCAGGAGGAGGTTCATATCTTCCGGCTGAATTCATCGGAAATTTTCCCAGCTGACTGGGAAAATTTCAATCCAGAAAAAAAATAAGATGTCACAACTTTTGTCGGTTTACATAGCGGAGAAACTGTGTAGAAGACGAGATAGATAATATTACAAAGAAGAAATAGCTATAATATTCCCAATATAGCAAAGAAAATAAAAGATATATAATCTTGCGGCTAATAACTCACATTCCGGTCCCTTTGGCTTAGCAGAAAAGCATAATCGGATGTCACATGTGAACGAACTCGACTTCCGTGATATCTCAATTTCTGACAGAATCTTCAAAGAGCTTCAAAGCATGAAGAATCTGCTAAGCACCGGAACGCGTAAACTAGAATCATGCATTCTGCTGCCTGCAACTATACCATTGAAAGCACTTAGTTAAAGGTTTCGAAAACATTAGTTGTAAATTCAGAAGATACGAGGGACCCGTTTCGGAGCTAATGCACTCTACTGGGATATGTAACGATATCAACGTGTGTAAAGTATGTTTCTTTATATAAACGCTCATGATGATAGGTAATGGCTGTCTATGTTTTTCTTTTCTTTGCTTTCACGAGAAAACTATCGTAGTATTAGCGCAGCGCTAGAGCTTCTATTTATGACTCGAGTTTCATTGAATGAGGTTCATTATAGCAAATAATTGAATCTCTATCTCACATTATATCACCTAAAAAGTTTCTAAATATATATTTAGTCGTAGATACCTTAGCGATTTGTCTTATATTATTGCCGAAAAAGTTCCGTCTTTTGTCTTACTTCTACTTTCTCTGCACTCTCTTCATACCACTCTACACTCTCTTGTCGGAAGTACCTACCTATGAATGAGATGACTGACGGAACGTTTTTTTCTCTCAATTATCTTTAGGAACTGTACTTGATCCAGCTCCACCTCCTCTTCCATTCCATCGTCATGCAACCCTTCTCCTTTGCCTATCGATACGTTCTTGTGCGCCGTCCGATTGAACCCACTTTCCACAAAGTAAATGTAAAGGTATCCGGAAGAAAATATTATTAATAATAATGAAATAAAAATCATCTGGGCCAACTGTGCGGGGGACAACACATTTTTAAGTCTCTCTTCAGGTGTTATTGTACAACGCGCTGGTCTACGTCACATCGCTGATCTACTTGGTAGGGAGTCCCTTTGTATCAGTGCACAACGTTCTGGACCTTTGGAAAGCGAAAATCACAAGGATGTCACCTATTCAGAGTTCCATGAAGCTCTAGGTAGTTGATAGAAGTTAGCTTTAGTGCCTATCACTATCCCCTTCCCCTCTACTTAATGAGTTTGTATGCGTGGTGCGCGGCACACCGATCTACCGTATTAGGAAATGACAGAATGATTTTTCGCTTTCCAAAGGTTTTGCATTAGGGCAGAATACCGTGAGCGAAGCCACCTCACAATATTGTTTTTTTCTTTGGAAAATCATAAGCCTATCACATTGTGTTACACTACTAACATTAGATAACTCTTCTATGGGGCTAAAGATTGTATCCATTCCATAGACCTTCCTCTCCTCTTCCACATTTATGATTGGTAATGTCGCCGATCTATTGTCTTAGGAAAGAGAAGAATGATTTTCGATTTCCAAAGGTTTTGCACTGCCGCAGAATGCCATAGGCCCTACCTAAATCTCCTTCGTGGCGTTACTTTGAGCCCGAAGCCGGTGCCGAAGCCGGTGGTTAGCGTCTCCTTTAAATAATAATAATAATAATAATAATAATAATAATAATAATAATAATAATAATAATAATAATAATAATAATAATAATAATAATAATAATAATAATAATAATGACAGAATAATAATAATAATTTATCCACATGCGCAGAAATGAAGCGGACAACATATATGAGTTTCAAATAACATTGTGATTCCTCAGTACTGCTACAAACTCTTTTAGATAATGCTGCTGCAAAGCAATACAGCACCACAAGTGTCAGAACAGGAGGCGAAGGTCTCCGTTCCGAGGGTCTTCGCTCTGACCCCTGGCAATTGGTTCAGCGAACCCCGTACTTCGGCCATAGGAATCGCGAATGAGGTGGGCGAGGTTACGGTAAAAGTTACGGTAATCACAACGATAATGTCATCGACCAGAACGGCTAGTATCGCTAGACGATATATTGTCGTCCCTCGTATTCAAAGTTTCGTTCTGCTTTTGATTCGCCTTGCATTTCTGAGCATATGTGCACAGCCAGAAGTGCAAATAACCAACGGAAGTCGGGAAATCATTACCGCCAGAACGCAAATTTGAATGCGAGGATCGACAATACAATACCTAGCTGGTGAATAAAAAAACCGGAATAGTGTATTGTAAAAAAGAGAAATAATGAAAAACTGTCCAATTCAGGCATATCTCAATGTTTGCTGGCTGTGTTCATTCATTCTTACCGTGGTTCTGCGCAATAAGGCAAGCATTATTTTTGTCATTACATTAAAGGGAGGAAGCAACCTCTAACCAAAAGTTTTAAAATTCGATGGAAATTCTTCTAACGTTTCAAAATGTAAGGAGAAACATAGTGACAATAAAAAATCGAAGAAAAAACTCGGAAATCGCATATTTTATTTTTTCCTTCCGAGCTTCCGTCGTTGAGAAGAATGTCGCTTTTGCTTAATTCCTTTCGCTAAACACAGTAGCATCGTCGTTGGGCGAAATTTCAAAAAATAATTCCTCGAATACTATCAATTTTAATAATTTTTCCTTTTGGTTTTATACTAATTACGACAAAATCTTTCATATAAGCTTCACTTGAAAATCACTTCATGTCCCTTTAATATTTTCGACCATTTACTTCCAACAACTATAATTCAATTCTTCGGGAGCGTAAATTTGTGTGTTTAGCTATGGTTAGTGCATGTTATGCAACCCTTTTCATTGAAACAAAAACATAGTGGCTGGTAATTTATGAGCATTACTAATCTCGCTATTAGTGCTTCCTAAAAAAATTATTGTAGGTCATCGCTAAGCTCGCAGAGAACAAGAAGACATTCTCAGTTGCGTCATACAACTCACACAAAAGGATAATCAAGGTAGTATGTTATCTTTCTACACATCTTTCTTTCATCGAATCTGCAAGGATATCAATAAATTCCTACTTTCTATGGCATTTCATTGCTTAAAAACACCCTTTTCACTTAAATTTGATGCAGCCAGCGATTATAGATAAAAGTCAAGCGAGTAAACTTGGGCCAAAGTTTGTAACAATTCTAACATTTAGCATAACGTACGTAAAAGTTGCTTAGATTGCTTGCTTAAACTTGCTTAAATTGCTTGAAGGATCGCGAAAGGCACGTGTATGCTAATTGGGGTTTAGATTGTCTCTCTCTCAGCGTCTTTGAACGTCTACACACGTTGAACGGTCTCTCGCTCGAGGATTGGTTGCTTCAAGCGAGATAGTGAAGCTCAAATGCAACATCAGAAAATGGGATTGCCTTTATGCCGCAAAGCAAAACCTTTGGAAAGCGAAAAATCATTCCGACATTTGCTAATACGGTATTTCGGTGTGCCGCGCACCACGAATAAATTATTAGGAATGGGAAAGGGAGGGCATCATGATTGACACCAAAGCTGACTTCAATCCGACAGTTAGGGGTTTTGGGAACTCAAGAAAGACGATGTCCTATAGTAGAGAAAAGCGGAACGTATAATTCGAAAATACGGTCTGGTAAAAGTTACTGGCCTTAGCGAGAAGTGGAATTTATGCGTCATCTTCGGAATGATTTATTTTCGATTTTACCGCTATCGATTTATTCTGTATGTTTGGGTGCTGCGTGCGTTCTTACAGCTTCTTTCATGTTTTCTTTTTTCAATTTTGCTCATTATTGAGACTGTGATATTATGAAGAAATACTCAAATTGAAAAACGAAAACAAGAAATGCAGCAGGAGACCGCAATAACCGCTTCAACAGTTTCGCGAAATTCCCGGGAAGAATATATCGTTCCGCGCATAAACACTTCCGCTTTTTATCTAGAGGGCCTGGCATCGGGGGATCCCTGGACCGATTATATCTTCGTTTTTTCTCTACTATAGTCATTTTCACTTTCCGAAAGTATAGAATATTGTGTTACGTGTAACCATGCCAGAAATAAATAGAATCGTAGGAAAATTGAAGCCGGAGAGGCATTATGCATGAAACATATCCGTCTGGCGGTAGGAGGCGAAACGGTCATGCCTCTCCTTAGGTAGATATATTCTTTACTTATTTCTGGCTTTACTTATCCACCCTATATCTTAATTTTTCTCTTATTTAAACATATCCAAATAATCATATCTGACCAGTCTGCACATCTCTATCTAATCTGCAGGCCCTGACCCTCCAAGCGAGTCTCACCATATTCTTCATAGCCATGGCCGTTCTCAACGTCCTTCTCTTCCTGCAACTTGTGCCAGAAGACAACGCTCTTCCCTCCTCTTTATTTACTGTAAGATTAATAATAATAATAATAATAATAATAATAATAATAATAATAATAATAATAATAATAATAATAATAATAATAATTAGTGAAATCTTTGAGGCTTCGTGCAAATTTATTGTACTTCCAACAATGCAAGAATGCGGTTCGCGCAAACTCCAACAATCACGTTCCAGCTCATCAACATCGTGCCGGCTCTGAGTCCGTACACTCAAATTCTCGTTATCCTGCCCTATCGGAAGTTAGCAAACTTTCCAACTAAATTTGAATTAGGGATCGTAAGCCATTCCTTGCAGTGTGAAATTTAAAAGAACCGAAGTATAACATATGTCAGTTAGTGCAAACGAAAATTTTAGATTATTTATAATGAAACTTGTGATTTTAACTTTAGAAATAATAGGAAACATATAAAATAATAGTTAAAAAATTAAAAAATTTCAAAAAAAATTCATAGTATGAAATTCTTTTTTTTGTTCCGAGTGACGGTAGTACAGCACAATGATTCCGTTTGGCTTGGCCCCTATCTGCTAAATCCAGTACGACCGTCGATGGACGAAATTAAAAAAAACATTCATCGAATATTATTAATTTTTATTATTTTTCTTTTTGTTTTTATATGCTAATTTCGACAAAATTTTTGATATAAGCTTCACTTGAAAATCACTTCCATGTCCCTGTAAGGAGCAAGCAAAGATGGAACAGATCAGAAAATAATGATATTTTAGGCTGTTTGAGAATATTTGAGATTTAAGAGAGTTTTAATAAATCTTTATCAGGGCGCTAACCTCCGTCTTCATGCGAAGGACCGCCAGTACGAACTCGCCGGTCGTGGGCTTGGATAATGGGCGGAATGCCTTTTCGGATGCGCCACCGACAAATGTATTAACTGTACAGACGGGCGAGGACGAGGCATGAATCAGCGGGGAGATGATGCTATGATTGCGACCAGTCTCACCCCTTAAATACGCGCTCCCTCTTCGGGCATAGGCACAACTTCTGCTCGGACGGATCATGAGTTTGTTTTGCGGAAAAAATTTTTCCCAAAGCTCAGAACTCAGTTGCCTATGCTGCGACGGTTCTAAATTGTAAATACGATGAAAAGCCAAACGAAATCATGTGTACTGTATTACCGTTCATCGGAGTGAAAATATTTCATACTCCGAATTTTTATACATAATTACTATTATGTTTCTTATCATTTCAATGGGTAAGATAAAAAAGTTTCATTGTAATTGGAAGAATTTTTTATATCGCTTCCTACTCCCTTTAATAGCAACCGTTACCTCGTACAGCGATAAAGATGGAATATATTTGGAGATACTTTACGTCGCATCACAGCATTCCAAGCGTTCTAATAGCGAATAGGTTCCGATCCTATGGGCGAATCAATCAACGAAAAATCGTGCATTTTTAAACTTATTTTCGTCATTATTAACTCAAGAAGCCCTGCAAATTAGATTGGTGGAGCCACTCTTGAGAAAAAAAGTCATTAAACTATTAGACACATAGACGTATGGACCTTGCATCACACAGGCATCTTTCTTATTCTCAGCGACGCTGCATTTTCTTTCACTTCAAGATGCTACGGTATATGAGTACGAAAATAAACTGGAAAACACGCTTTACTCAGCAGATACTTTTCTGTACTTCGGCAGAACAATCAGCGGACCAGCCCTCAGCCATCCTAAGAAAATCCAATTCGTGTTTTTTTCATTGTTTCAACCACGTTTCGACGTATTGAACATATTCGCCTAACCTAGACCAACAGCGTTCCCATAGTCAACACACCAACACCATTTCGTACTACGAGACTGTTCATCTCCCTCTCACCTTCCTCGTCTTCCCTTATCTCTCTAACCCGGCGGCGGCGTTCGGCCAATGGCGGGTGGTGTAGATCAGCGAGAGACAACCCGCACTCTGCGTCTCTGTCCGCTCTCTCGTCCGCGCGTACTCTCTCGCTCGCGCTGTTGATCTATCTAGTGACCGTCTTCGTGCCCTAGTGATCCAACATTCGGCAGCTATATAATGGACAGGTCAGTCATTTGGTGCATCAGTCGCCGCTCATTTATTGTATGTATTCACTCTTTTGTGTTCTTTGGAGTTAGCTGCTCTTTGACTCCTTAAAATGGTAGCTCGGTGCATTAGACTCCTCGCTTAGTTGTATAAAGAGTAGCTTCATTTTCTGCTCAACTCGTACAACCTTGTTGGTCATTGTGCTCATTCAGATGTACCGTACTATCGTCCTGGCCACGGCTCTGTGCGCCGTCTCGTATGCCGTCATGGACCAGACGGACGATTCAGGCGAAGGATTCCATCCGCGCTGGTGGAGGCACCACCACCGTCACGGTTAGACTCGATTAATTTGTTAACTTGGCCGTGGTTAAATGAGTAGCAGCTCGCATAAAAGCTACAATATTTCCTTTTGCTGCATTTTTAGACAGGAAAGGTACGATTAGTCACCAATGAAGTAAGGGGTGGTGGCGTGATAAATTTAGTGACTGAATCGGTTCAGGCCACGGTCCGTGCATCCCGTTCCTCAAGAACGCTACAGAGGAGCTGAAGCAGAGCTACTTCAAGGTAGTGTGCGACTACCGAACGAGTTATTGTGCTTACAGCAGACAAGAGAGCGCAAAAAGCCATGAAGAGAGTGGGATATTGAGAGACTGTAAATGCATTCGATAGTCGCACTCTACTTCAAGGTGGCACACGATAAAAACGCGACACGGGCCGAGTCCAGGAAGAACGTCCTCGCCTGGGCCGAGGCGCACAACCTGACGGTCAGCTAGCTTCATGGGAGGTCTCGGGGCGTTCAGATCCAGAAAGTTTCTCTAAATAAATATAATACTCAAGTAACCCGTGACAACTAAGTACTTTCACACAGTATTGTTGACGATATTAGACATGAAAAGTATAACATAGATATGAATTTAAAAAGCTGCAGGCTGAGGTCACGGCCTTCTTCGAGAAGCGTAAGCTGGAGCGGGCCGAATGGCGCAAGAAGGAAACCGAGGCGATCGCCCAGCTACCGGCCGCCTTCGGAGCCGTGAGTACCTATGCAAATTCACATTGTGCAGTTTTCGCTCTGTATAGATATTAGAACAAAAAATATAAATATAAGACACATAAACATTAACGCTATCTGGTATATCATTAACTCTGCGGTTTTAGTTCCTATGACACTCCTAACAGTATAGACTTGCATTGCTGATGAAGGTCGAAGCATCGTTGATAATATAATAATAATGATTATTGTGCTTCAGATCGGCCAGCTCTTCCACGACGAGACCCTTACTCGTGGCGATCGGTGGGCCAAGGTCCACGCGCTGATGGAGACGTACTCGGAGGAGCTGCGGAGACTGCTCCACGCGACGCGTCCCCACCACTACCACTGGCACCACACGAGGGACGGCGAGGAGGAAAAGAAGGCGGAGGGAGGGCCGGACAACGCGCTGCAGGTATAGTGGATTAAGAAGTTCCGTCGTAAAATCATTCCGAATATCAAGCGAGAGAGTGTACAAAGGTTTGAGAATTAGATTCATTTTGGAACGAAATGAAATTGATGGATTGGTTTATTCCACTATATCTTATGTAACTATTGCACCATTCAAAACGATCGTCAGAAAACTTTCTGCTTTTAATTTTGGTGGGGGTCATAACATTTTATCGTTTAGCTGTGAAATGTAAAAAAATGTGGGAAGCTACGTGAGCCTTCTATATAGTGAGATTTACTGCACTTTACAAAAATACGATTCAAAATTTTGAAAAAAGGAGAAGCATAAGAGTCAGGAATTCTCTCTCCTCTCTACAGGTTGAGATGTCCGTGGACGATCTGGTGGAGGCGGTCGAGGCCTAAGTTTTTCCCGCCCGTCTACGACCAAACCATGATCCGATCGTGTTTGTTTGGTGCTGTTGTAACTCGTATTTACTTTGTTTGTAAATAAACTTATGATCTTCACGTCTCAGTCAGTCTTTAAGGAAGAGTGCATACTGTGGTACGGTGCGGATCCTTTGTTATGAACAAATCGGGCTTGTGGGAAGGAAGGAGGACATGTGTTTCGATAGAAAAATTGACATTTACAGTAGACGAGCTTTGCTATGTCGCTATGTGCTTCAGTGATGGGACTTCATTCACAGCATTCCTACCGAAAGGGGGGGACTGTCTATCTAATATAGAGAATTGGCCACTATTTTTGAATTTACTCCCATACCGCAGAATGAATTTTCACTAAAATTCAAGCAGGATCTGGCACAAGGAATTTTTTCTCTATTCTTTATTATTTCCTTAAAAACTCTTTTTCTGGGCTAAAATTTCATTCCACAAGCGATTTGTGTAGTCATTTTCAATTTTATCGACACTCATTTGCATGAAAAAGAAGGCGGTACATGTATATATCACTTTTCTCGCATAAAGCTCACACACAACATCAATTGCATAAAATTAACACATGTCTAGTCGTTTTTAACACTCATTGTGATTCATAACACAATATTGCTCAAAAAGGAGATAATAGATCCAGTGCCTAGAACTTGGCCAGCAAGTCCGCCTTCATCTTTTCGAGTTCAGCAAGCACTTCGGGGGACAGGCCGGACTTGTGCTGGACCATCTGCGAAGATCAACAATGAATGATCAAAGATTAAAATCAATGTTTGAAGATCAACTTTCAAAGTGAGCGAACCTTCTCTTTCCTGGCAGCCGGGTCGAGAGACTCGTCCATGAAGATCTTGTGCCCCTAGAAATGGAGAGTTGTTATGCAAAGGGAAGATGGGTTTTTGGAAGTCTTATATGAAAAATATTAGATAACAAAAAGTGTTAGATAATAAAGATATATGTAATTGCATAGCTTGCATGTATGCAGCGGAAACAACAAACTACCTATATAATTGAACCCATCGCGCTTGACCGAAGCTAAGGTAGAAATGCTCTGGTTTTCTTCCATTTTCATAACTTTTTTTCCGTTATACCCCATCTTATCTCACCTCCTTCGCTGCAGACTGCGCCTCTGCCGACATGCCGGCTATTGCCTGCTCGAAGGCCTCCGGATGAACCTGAAATAACATTTTTTACTTGTATATATATATATATATATATTTTCTTCTTTATCTTGTTACTCACATGAACCGTTATCGCTAAGGGTGTTGCGAAATCTCGTTTTTGAGAGAAGTAGAAAATGAAAATTGAACGAAGGTAATCAAACCTTGAAGTGCTCGCGCACCTTGCCCATCTTCTCGATCATCATTTCTTGGGGCATCGACATTTCTGAACACCGTAATTAGCAATGGACATTGGAATCTAATTATTGAAAAATAATATATCTATTAGAAAATGCAACGAGATGAGATGGGAAAGACGTCGATAAAGTGCATGGAAAGGAAAATAACATTTCCGAAACGCAGAAATGAGGCAGGCTGGTAACACTACCAATACACAGCTTGGTAGATGTTCGAGAACACAGGTACGGTTTGCCAAACTTTGGCCCAGTGAGGAATAGAGCTATCTAAAGAATGAATACCCGTGAAACCGAAGACCGACGACTGTCAATGGCAGTGCGTGTCTTTTATATACGGTCGAGGTCAGACCGCTATTAAAGATCAGTCGCAGGCCGAGAGGGTACGAGAAAACGAGAGGGTCCCGACGCGAAAGAGGGGGCGGGACTTCAGGAGGAGGTGGGCATTTCGCAAACAATGCCCCGCCACGTCGCCCGTGTTGTTGATTGATAAATAATCCCCGACGCGTTCGTGGGCCGGATTATAGTCGATAAGAGCACGAAGCGAACGAAAAAATTAAGCGAGGATTACCCGGAATTGTTGTGAAATTCACGGTTTTAGTCCTTGTTTGTTCTTTTCAGTACGTAGATACAAGTCAGCGGTAATGACTCATTAGCACGAAGAGTTTAGATGAACTTGAAGCATTGCGAAAGCTTTTTTTTCGGATAAATATCATCGATGCTCACAATAGAGGGGGAAGCAGGGAACGGATGGATGGAGGAAAATTGAGTGTAGTGTTTGCTCAAGCAGAACGAACGGCAAAGCATGTTCGTTCCCATTGTTCGCAGAATTGCATTACCTCTTCAAATTTTTTTAGCGCAAATCACAAAACGACCACAATTTCGCAATAATTCTACGTGAAATTTTCATGAAACTTTTAACGATCTCACAATTATTCACCAGATTACGGTGGCACAAAAAGTGGATTACTGTAGCAGATGAAATTGTTGTCGATATTTCTATAGGCGACGTGTTTTAGTGCAATTTGTCGCTTCATTTCGAGTGACTCACAAAGCGTTCGCTTTTCTTTCCATAGGGGTCCACGTCAGCACAGCTGCCTTTCCCCTCGATCCCTCCCTGTCTTCCCTCCCCCCCATGATAAACCAGCAGCCGTCGTGTTCAGATAGGTATTGTTCCTCTATCCTTTGCTTATTTTTATATTATTAAATTAAATTATTAATAATTACTCCGTAATTTCAGCGAAATGCCGTCAGTACACGCTGTCCCGGGCTTGAAGCTGATGGACGTCGGGCAAGGTGAGTGTTGCTTTGTTATGTCTATTTTTGGTTCACAGCCGGATGACCCTACCGGTCGCTTGGAATGGACTTTTGACTTAACAATTTGCCAAAGTAAGCTTAAGCCAAAAATGCTATCGTATCTAGCAAAATTTGTTTTCCGTTCAGCACAATAATCGGACCTGCTCTATTGTTTTTTTGCGGTTCTGCCATTTAGAACACGATGAAAAACCGAAGTCTTCCTCGTAGTTTTGTTCTTTCGCTCTTCACACGTAACGCGCTCTCATCTCGGACCATACGCATGTGTGTGTGCGAAACCATGAACGAATAATGGACATCGTTACCTTTGCCCCTCGAAAGTGGCTAATTTCGCAATAGTTCCGGTGAAGTTAAACATCCTTTTAACGATGCTAGTATTATTGTAGTCAATTGCTCAGAAACTAGTGTAGTTACTGAAGTAAGGCTATGCTTGCGTTTTACTCTCTCATTGCAACGATTACGATGATATACGTATATCGCACTTCTTTCCATCACCCCCCTCCCTTTGCGCCATTGCATTCACAACAAGGGGACAAGCATCGTTCTGATGCGTCTGTCTGTCCGTCTGTCTGTCTGTCTGTCTGTCTATCTCTCCGTCCCCCCTCAATGAGCTCTCGCCGTCTGGCGCTCTCTCCTATTTCGCACTCCTCTCACCCGCCCTCTGCCTCTCTAACCTCGCCAAGTAATCTCTCCCTTGCACTCGGGTCAACAAGAATACCTCCATTTTCTAACCGGAAATATATTGCTCCGCCCTTATTTTGCATTCCCCTCATTCCTCCTCCAAATCCCCCCTCATTCCGCCCTCAACCCCCGCTGAGAGGCGGTCGCCCCACGCGCACTATGCCTCGCGCTGAAGCATCGTCCGGTGGGAATTACATCATACTTTACCTATTTTAATTAAATTATTTAAATAATTATTTGTTTTTTTACAGTATCCTCAACGTCGAGTACGAGTGAGCAGCTCAAAACGCGCAGCGACTTCGTGATCAGCAGCTCGACCAAGGTGAGGGCCGGCTTTTAGCGTGCGACCGGCCGTTTCCCGGCTGCGCTTGTTCTTGATCCCGGCTGTTTGTTCCGGGCGTGGAGCATCTAGAGTAAGAGTGTTTACGCGTTACTCACCGAGGATAGCGTAAGTGATGTTATTGCGAAAGGGTCCGTTGCCTAGCGCGATGTTATCAAGCAAAAGCAAATTTGGGTTGAACGATAATGCTTCCCGTAAAACCGCATAGGGCTGTTCAGTATTCTGGGGTTGTGTGGCCCCCTTAAGGCTACCGTAATCCGAGTCACCGTATAATCTGGCTTTATTGAGCCTTTGTTCTAACGTAATCTCTATTGCTACCGTAAGATCTTGATTATGCACAATGGGCCAATGAATTGACGAAAACCAAAGCGCCTTTGGCTACCGTACCCTCTTGTTCTTACGTTAATCTCGCCTAGTTACCTTAATTCTCACAATTCCGTTCAGGATGTCGACGACGCCTTCAACACGCTTTACCGCCGGGCCCAGGAGGCCATCCACCTCGGCTTGCAGCCGGACCTCATTCAGGGAGGCAGCTCGGGTGGGTCTACTGTAGATGGGGTGGGGGGGGTACGGTGGACGTGGTGGGTATACGGTAGATGGGGTGGGGGGTACGGTGGACGTGGTGGGTATACGGTAGGTAAGGCGGGATACTGTAGCCTATATGGGGATACTGTATACGGTACATGCGAGGCGTACGGTAGCCAGGGGGTGATGCCAAGAGGGTAAATATGGTTGATGAACACGTTCCGTCAGTCGTCTCATTTCTACTTCCGACGAGAGAGCGAAGCGGTATGAAGAGAGTGCAGACCCAGTATGGATGAGTTTACTGACGGAACTTTTTCGTCAATAATAATAATCGTATTTTAAATTTGTTTTGCGCTACGGGTAATTTTCTAGCAGCGGTAGGGCGTGCATGCAAATCGAGAATTTAGAACAGCGGTGGGGGCAATTTTGCCGTGCGGTATGAGCATTTCATAGTAAACGACGGTTTGCCGGACGGGGTGGGAGGGGTCTCACCCCGAAAAATATATAATCAAATGCAGTATTTCTTTCCGCTGGGTGATGTTACGGTATGTAGACGGAGGGTAGGAGTAGATACGGTAGCGACGGAGTTTTCAGACACTTTCTAGTGCATATTTCGCCAAAACGGAGTTTTTTTTTCCGTAATTCCATACGGGCTACAATATGTGATTAGCCTAGCATGTGCACGTTCGTGAACCGTTATCCAATTGATGTGCAGGTTCGTACTTTGTCAAGGACGAGACCGGCCGCTACGTGGGCGTCTTCAAGCCCCGGGACGAGGAGCCCTTCGCGCCGCTCAATCCGAAATGGCCGAAGTACTTTCAAAAGTGGGTGAATTTATTTTAAATTTTAATTTATACTTTGTGACTAGTTCTTTTTTTGAATGATATCCCCCGATTTTGTGCCGAAGCTTAAATAATGAATAATTTTTGAGATATTTTTTTGTTCAAAAGATAAGACTTGTTCTTGTTTTTTTAAAAAATAATTTGTAATTAGTTGTGGAATATATGAGGGGATTACGTCCTAATTTGTGCCGACGCTTAAATAGTATCGATAAGATATTTATTGCGTTCAGAATAATGTGCTTCTGCTGTTTCGGTCGGGCATGCCTCATTCCTAATTCGGGCTACCTGTCGGAGGCGGGCGCAAGTCTCGTTGACGAGATGCTCGGCGTGAGTGATCTTTTTTGATCTTTGTTCTTTCCGGATGATCTTTGATCTTTCGGGGGGGGGTGACCTTTGATCTTTCGGAGGTCATTTTTGATCGTTCAAGCCAATCTTGCGCCGAAATAGACGCCTTGCGAAAGTTGGTAGCGCGGAGGTAATGCAATTGCAAACTGCGAGGGAGGTTGAAAAAAGTGAGGGGACGGGGTTGATTGATTGGCGAATGGAATCGTGCGCCAGGTTTTTGTTTTCTTTTTTTTTCGGTGACCGGACGCACGAGAGGGGGGATGAGTAAGAATGTGAGTGTGTCCTTGGTAGGAGAAGGGCGATGCACTAAATAATCATCACTCGAGAAAGATGTGCGGTATTCTTCAAATTGAGCAACTGCGATACGTTATTGGAAAGAATTCAGAGCAGCCATTACGATCTTTCACTAGCGCTCTAACGATCGGACAGTGTTTTATGTTTTGTCAGAAATGGCGCGGGAGAGGATGCGTATGTGTGTGTGTGAATGAATGTGTTCTCGGAAAGAGGAGGGGGGGACGCGATTGGAAATAACAATCTTATCAGGAGATGGTGGTGGGGGGGGGGAGTCAAAGCAAAAGTGCATACGATTTTCTACAGAGCTAGGCCCCCCGTTTCTCGGAATATAATCGGAACGGTTGCGTTGGGAAACATGTATAGTGGAACAAACGGCGATCCGTCAGTTCCTTTCGTTCCAAAATGAGTCTAATTCTCTCACCTTTGCACACTCTCCCGCCTTATATTCGGAATGATTTTCCGACGGATCTCTTTAATGCACTATATGTTGGGAACCAAAGAGCAGCTGGCGGACCGGTTCTTTATTGTATTATGTGCCATTGCAGTTGTCGATCGTCCCTGCCACTCGGGTGGTCAAGCTGGCCTCTCCCTCCTTCTACTACGAACGCCGCTGTCTGGGCTGCATTCGGCGGGAGGTATGCTAGGACTTCTTGTTTTAATTTTTTGACAAATTATTTGTTATATATATATTTTTTTTTTAATTTTATTTTGTTATTCTTATAATTCGCTTGAAGGTGGACGATGCGCGCCTGCCACCGAAGGAGGGATCGTTCCAGGTGAGACTCATACGCTGGCAACCTTCCTCTCAATATTTTTAAAAGCTGGCCTACCAGTACGAAATCAGGGCTACCAATTGAAATTTTATAAAAAATACAGGCCTAGCAAAGTAAAATTCCGAAGAAATTTGGGCCTGCCACCCATACTTCGGGTCGGTGCCCACGTATGGTGAGACTGGAAATGTATCGATCTCTCTATTCATGATTTTTTATATAGCTTCTTATAGCTTGCTTAGGTTGTTTATTATTTATTATATATTTTATTTAATCGTTCAGGTGTTCGTGCGCGATTTCGAGCCGGCGAATACGGTACTCGCGCGGTGGGACTATGACCGGAGCCTGCTCAGTGAGGAGGAACGCACGCGATTCATTATGCTCTTCCAGGTACGGTAATACTACAGTAACCCCCCGGGCGGGTTACGATTAGAGTGCGCCTAAGGATTGCCGTAATTCGACGGCAATTAGCGCTAGAGAATGAAGAGAAACAGAGATTGAGAGCATGCACGAATAGTCTACATGGGCAGGGATCTGATGAGGGGACGGGGTAGCAGTACATGGGCTACTGTTGTCTAGCATTTTTTTGCAGGCACCATTACATAATTAGGGAAATTCTAGAACACCCATCCTAACAAGTGTCTTAGGAAGTTCCTTTGAAAGCTAGGGAGGGACCCACCACTCGGCCGTCGTACGATTACTGTAAGGTAGCTATGGGTTTTTGCAGAAGATGGTCGTGCTGGACTACGTCATTCGCAATACGGACCGCCATAATGACAACTGGATGATCAAGTGAGGCGCGGTTTATGGTCTGGAGGGGTTACGGTAGCCTAGGCCGCACGAACACCAATAATGCATTTAGACAGTTTTCAGCAAAACGCGTCTGCATTTTTTTAAAATTTAAACCGGTTTAAGCAGAATGCATCTGCAGTTTTTCTAGACATCTCACTATTGTCCCATAGCTCATTGTCGGACAATTATGGGTCTAGTTTTACTAAGTCGAATCTGTACAGGCACGTCCCGGGCAAGGAACTAGAACTGGTGGCGATCGATCACGGTCTTGCATTCCCGGTCAAGCATCCGGAGGTTAGCTTGCGGGCGGGTCGGGTTTTAGAAGAGGGGGGACGAGTGTTAGGGCTACCGTAATCTTCAAAGCATTTTTTTCTCGGGAAACTGCTTTATTCAGGTCATATCCAGGTTGCGGTCCTTCCCCTTCAAGTGGCAGTTTCTGAAGTACGCACAGGAGGTAATTTTTTTGCAGATCAACTTTGTTATCTACCTTTTTTTCTTCCAAATGTTTACTTGTTCCTATTTTCATGTATAGGCAATCCTACCATCAGTTAGTTTACTTCAAATACTGGGCTACCAATGCACAAAAACGTTTGAAGTTTTGATTAGCCTACCAATGATGTTTTTTCGCACAATGTGATCATGCCTACCAAGTTGGACTTTAGCGAAATGAAGAGCCCACCATACATGGCAGAGTTATCGGCAATTTCTTTTCGACTGGGGCCTACTAAAGCATAGGTTTATGTAATGGCAATAGCTTTTGTACAATTTGGGAATTGCCAAGATATTATTTTGGCAAAATTCGGGCCTACCACCCGACCGCCGGGTTCGTGCCCATGTATGGGGCCCACCACCGCCGCCCGTCGCATAGGTGGGCACGTTTGCAGGTGCCGTGGTTGGGTGTAGAGTTCGGCAAATGGAATGCATTCCCATGGAGTGAGACCGGTGGACGTTGCATGGTTGAATGAGAATGAAATGACCTTTCGATGGAATGACCACCTCGACGTTCCATATGGAATGGAATGACCGTCCATGGAGTTCCACTCCATATGGAATTCCATGGAATGGGAAGAAATTTCTTAGATTGGGTTAACAAACGTTTCATCGTGTTATATTTTTCACGATCAACCAATGTCTTTTTCAATGTACGGTAAGCATAGATTGGGACACCCTAGGGTTAGATTTGGCTACGGTAGAGGTTCCTTTGAGTTCATGGATTGGGCAAAAGTAGATCTCAAATAGGTTACGGTAGGATTGGATTGGGTCAAAGTAGATCTCAAATGGGTTACGGTAGGATTGGATTGGGCAAAAGTAGATCTCAAATGGGTTACGGTAGGATTGGATTGGGCCAAAGTAGATCAATGGGTTACGGTAGGATTGGATTGGGCAAATATAGATCTCAAATAGGTTACGGTAGGATTGGATTGGCCAAAAGTAGATCTCAAATGGGTTGCGGTAGGATTGGGATACAATAGGGAGCGCGCAGAGATGAGTACGGTGCCTTTGATAGCCATATGATTTCAATTCCTTCTCCTTTTCCGCAAAAACTTGAAAGGAAAATCGAATTATGTTCTATTCCATCCCATTCCATCCCATTCCATTTAATTCCATATGGAATGGAATTCCATTGACCGTCATTCATTCCATCCATATGGACACGGTCGGGTCCCCCATTCCATGTGGAATGACCATTCCATCCTCGAGGTGAGGGTCATTCCATTTCCATTCCATCTTCCATTTTCCGAACTCTAGTGGGGTGGCATACTGCACTTTTAATACTGGTTAGCTCACCGCAAAATAATGTAATACCTAAACACCACAAACTCTTTGTATGGGAGGAGCGCCACTGGCACTACGCTGCCAGCAGACCTTGCCCACGTATGGTCCTTCGGGATCTGTTAGAGGTTTAAAATCGGTTACTTCTCGACGATATGTGTCATTGTTGTTTTTGGTGGCAGTATGGTGGATTAAAAAGATCCGTTGAAAGTCATTCCGAATATAAGGCGAGAGAGTGTGCAAAGATGAGAGAATTAGACTCATTTTGGAACGAAGGAAACTGACGGATCGCCGTTTATTCCACTATATAAAAACAGTATATATGTATGACTAGTATATATGGTATATATAGTATATAACATATAGTATATAAGTATGACTGTTGCAGCCGTGGAACGAGGGCCTCCGCGTGCACCTTCTGACCAAGCTCACCCCGCTCTTCGTCCACGACATGTGCCGGGAGATCCACAAGCTCTTCAGGTACGGTAGGACTACGTTAGCTTGAGAAGAGTTAGCTTCGGTATGACGACAATTAGCTTGATGAGGAGAAACGAAATTGCTCCTGTACCGGTTCATCCTGACCATGCCGTACTTGCAGACACGGCGTGGGCATTGGCAAGCAACTCACCAACAATCAGCTGAAAGTGGTCCGTGGACAGGTTAGTTTTTTTTTTGAATTTTATTTTAGCGGGACTATTTTTCCATGAACATTTTTTCGTAGGTCTACTTCTATTGAAGAGTTTGATGAGTCTTTCATATGGCGGGAAAAGTTAATTTTCAAAATTTCCAGCTCCGCAACCTGCGCACCGCCCTGGTGCGGAACCTGCCGCCGTCGGAGATGGCGAAGCTCGAACCGTTGCTGGTCAGGAAGAGGTGCGCCTACCGTAATTCATCTGTTCTCTTACAGTAATCCCTCTATTCATCGCGATGCGTCCATTTTTGTATCCAAATCTGAAGTGACCGCTTTCGATATGATGGTCTCCCGGCAATTTCAGCTTTGAAAATGCTATTATTTTACGAATTTTTTCTTCAAAATGATGTCTTCAATGTATCACTTCAAATTAGCCCGACGAAGAGAGATAAATGATATGATATAATACAATTACATTACCCTTTATAAGTTTGACCGCACGTGAGAACGTATTAAAACAAATAAATAAATGAAAACAAATAAATAAAAAAAACAAATAAATAAATAAATGTGAGTTCAGAGGCGGCGCGCCCGCTCCGACGATCGAGGCTGATCCGGATGATTGGTCGCCGTTCTTCAAGGAGAAGAAGGCGTTGCAGGTGAGGATGGAAGGGGGAAAGTCGTAGGCAGATAAATTAGGGCCTTTTATTTGCATCGTTAGTTCATTACAAATAAAAACTGGCGAGGGAGCGTGCCAAAGTGAAAGGAATTTTAATTCAAGAAAGTTGAATGATTACACTGGATTTTGCAAATATTTTTTCCGCAAAGTAAATTCTCACGGTTTCAAGACATTGTAGGCATCCTGCTGTATCAAAACCTTTAAAAGCTCGCGCGAGAGGAGAGGTTGGTTGTGGTGATGATGATACTCGATGCAGTTCAAGGTTGCCATGTTATATTTGCGGTGTTAGAGCGCTTGATCTGCGCGATCTTTCACGATCGCAACGCGCGTTGATGTCTATGAAGTTTTCCCATTGTCCCTTGTCTTCGTGAGCAGCTCCCCGGCGTGGTGGACGTTAGTCAGCTTATAATTGAGTAACGAACAATGAAGCGTACGCAGTTGTGGGGCTCTATCTTATATGCCTCTATTCGATGATAATGTAAGGGCTAACGCCTTGCCTTGTTGCAGGTTGGCTCAAGCTGCTGCTGCGCGTGCTGTTGTTGATATCGACCACGATAGAAGACGGCCATCCTGCCTTCTGGCTCCATTTATTCTTTATGCTATTCCTGCACCCGCTGACGAAACGTCATTCATAATAGCCTAACCTTTACGAGTCATTAAGAGGGAAAACCTTTACGAGCCCCCCTTATTCGTCTTTATTTATCTGGATGCTTCTTTCTAACCTCTTTCTATAACACAAAAGCATAAGCCGTTAGCAGCAAATTCATGACTATCTAATTTGTCGAACAATTATTTTCCTTGCTATTTTAGCAAATTTTGGAACTGCACTCATTCCACAGTCCGATGCCACTAGGTTTACCGTTGTATTATTCTAACCCGCGTGCGATCTCTCCTAGAGCCTAATCGGATCCACTGTAAATTGTAACCAAAGGTTTTTTTTTCCTGTGCTTATCCGTTTAAAACATAATCATGTGAATAAAGCGAACTCCGTATATCGTTGGGTCAAACTCTGGTAATTATAATGTCGCACCTAGCCCATGGTATGAGTACCTCTTATTAATTTGAAATCCCGTGCGAATATACATTCGGTCGTGGTACTTTTAAGAGTAAGATGATAATTATGTTACAACAAATGGCTTACGAATGCCCCATAGCTAGGTTTCCCGTTCGTGCTGCGCTGCTTTTTTTGTTTTCTGTCGAAATCGAAAGGCTGCGAGACGGATAAAAAGCGGCTTGGCGGGCGCAATAGCAGACTACACATTAGCTTTGTTCCGCATGATCGAGCGAAGGAGCAGCTTTTTGCGCTGCATGGCTGTAATATGTTGTAGGGTTTGAAAACAAAACCTTTTAATCGCATGATCAGACCGAGAGAGTAATGAGAAGAATGAAAGAGTGAAGAGAGCCGGACGATAAATACGCTAATCGGGTTTGGTTTTCAAACACTAATATATTTGTTGTCTAAAATTAGAGCGAGGTATTGCATGCTGAACCTTGTAAACAAGTTAAACTTGCACATCTCGACGATACTGTTCTATCGTCGCAGCGCTGATTAAGTGACATCAAGAGCGTGACCATTCTCGTTTCACGCTATTAGAAACACTGATAAAACAATGAAACACTGTTTGCGAAATCGAATATATTAGCAGCCCTAATGTTGTTTTACACTACAATATATCCACGAGGTTCTCAAATGCTGCGCAGACTCGTAAATTATCCCCCCCCCAAATTAGCCGAGGAGTTCTCGCTCGTTCTCTATCGGGTTCTTCGATTGAAAGATTGGCGAGAGAGAGAGAGAGAGGGAGCGAACGATGACGGAGAGCGAGCTTGTCTTGCCGTACGCTAAGAGACATGGCTCGCATTCTGCCGCTCTACTGGATCGCCTTTTGTCTTTCTCTTATTGGAGTAAGTTTTGATTACAGTGAACTTTATTCTTTCAAAGCACACGCTACGTTGTTATGATGTCCGAAATATTAGCTTATAGGCTCTCCCGAACCCAACGTCAACGGATTTTCGGCAGTGTGGGCTCGCTAAGCAAGGGCACTTGTGTGATTCGGACAAGGTCTTGAGCGATGCGGAAAGGTGAACGGCGCTGCTTTTCAACGGCAGCGCGTTTGTATTAGTATCCGTATCGTGCAAACATACTGTTTCTCCATGCAGGACGTCCTTCGAGCAGTTGCTCAGTACTGTACCAAGTCGAACACGAAAGAACAATGGCTCTGCAAGTGACAGCTGTTCAGCGGCTGGAATATCGATCATGGTCGATCTGCTTCGAGAAAGCGAACTTGAGGTGATGAAGTGATAGACAAGATAAGCGAATTAAACGATTTCTTCAGGGGCTGAAGAAAGTCGCGACAGAAATGAAGTCTCAATGGAGAACTTCAGATAAATGTGGCAAGTCTATTTACATTGCGTTTGACGTGAAGAATGCATTGTATGCTCTGGAATCGAGCGGCAATTTGGATGGACCTTTGACTGTCGGACACGTCATCAGGTTTATTGAAAACGAAGTAACCTTTTTTTAAAACGCCTTCTACTTGCATATGTTTAGGGTCCGGAGATTGTTCATGGTGAAATCTATCAATCTTTTGCTCGCGTTATTGAAAATTCTATCAAGAAGGAGACGAGGCACTTTCCGGTTCGTTTACTTCAGTGATAATAACATGAAAAGTCTGATAATAACAACACTTGCAGCTGTGGAATATTTCGACCTTCCCAAATCCGCTGACCGATGGCTACGAACGGTGCGGGCTCGTTTCGCCTGGTGCACTGTGCGATCCTGATGATCTGATGACGGAGAAGGAGCGAAGCGAGCTGCTTACAGTTATTAAGCTCTTCGAGATACTCAGCACTCTTGTAAGCAATAAGGATTTTTTTAAATGCACTTCGGATTTATATTCCTTCAATGATAGCTTTTGAAACCAGTCGTTTAATTTAGTGATGTATTCTCGCGATTTTATGTAAAATCCACGAAAAAGAGCATTACAGACACAGCCCCACAAAGCGTCGCTCAACCAGTCGGCAGATTGCGAGCGGCGAGGATATCCCTTCGGCATAGCCATTGTGCAGAAGATGGACAATGCGACTATTGAGGTTAGAATGGTATTATCATTACTCAATATTGTTTTTTCGAAGTTGGTCGATTTGGGCAAAGACAGCTTTGTTGATAAGACAAATATTATTTTTGCACAACAGTTGTCGGCTAGATTTTCAGAACCTCGACACGTTCGCCCTACAGCTTCTGCGAGCCTGGAAACTGGATGAGCAATGCATGAAGGCAATGGTATCGTGTGCTTATTGTGTTTTTGCCTATCTTACTGATATCGGATAGAGCATGAAATTCGTGCTTTAAGGGTTATGTTTCAACTATTAATTATTATTGACGAAAACGGTCCGTCAGTCGACTCATTCCTACTTTGTCTGCGGTCTCTTCATACCGCTTTGCTCTCTCGTCGGAAGTAGGAATGAGTCGACGGACGGAACATTTTTCTCAACCATAATTAGCTCAACGGCTCATTATTATGCGGAGGGTGCAGCCAGAACGACACGATGCTCCACTTCTAAAGCGTATACTGAACAATCGCAGATGCTCGTCATGAGCGTAGACGAGGGCAACTTCGCTGTCGTCCAAGAGGAACCGTTCACCTTTGACGTTGAGCTGTTCGGCGATTACTTCACGGCCGAGGTAAGCACTGAGCACAGCTTTCTCTATTTTTGACGCTAGAGGACCCGGAATCGGAGTTACGCTCGGAACGATTATGCCTTTCCTTTTTCTCTACTATAAATAAATCTTGTAGAGCGAGGCCTTCTCGCGCTTCAAGTACTTTGACGCCTTCTCGAACATCCTGGAACGGGCGGGAAAGCAGGCCAATACGCGGACGGAACTCGGTCGACGGAGGCTGGCTCTGATGAAGAAGGCCGAGATGGAGGTGGCCAGGAGGCGACTGCGAATTTGAAGACGCAAATGAAGATAAGCAGAAAAATAAAATGAATATGTGATGATAAAGTGTCCTTTCGCTTGCAGTACAACGAAGCACAGCCAGAGATTCAAGTGCACAACGTAAGGTCCCTGGGAGATTTGAACTCCCGTCGCAGGATTAAGAGTCCTGAGTGCTCCGCTACAACACGGGACCAGCGGGTAGGGCTGCGCCTGAGCCTCCCTTGACCCGGTTGTTAAAGGAGCCGAACCACGAGTTTCTAACCATATTGGCTCTTTACGTCATTCAGTAGATCTAATGATCCTGATCGGATATTCCGAGGTTTATGCGATTTCATTCACTCTCCGCGGAGTAGTGAAGGTTCAAAGAGCAACGCGCTTTTCACAAAATCGGATATATTAGCCGACTGAGAAGAGATACAGCACTGAATTATT
>LS914354.1:472506-492657 GCA_900490955.1 Micoletzkya japonica
TATATATATATATATATATATATATATATATATATATATATATATATATATATATATATATATATATATATATATATATATATATATATATATATATATATATATATATATATATATATATATATATATATATATATATATATATATATATATATATATATATATATATATATATATATATATATATATATATATATTTGTAAAACTTTGTAAAGCTGAAAAGGTTCCGGCCCACGACAGAGAGAAGCAGCATGAAGAGAGTCCAGACAAAGTGCGATAGAGAGACTGACGCACTACGTTCTGCTCCACAGGGTAGACCACGTTTACAAGAGGAGATAGGGGAGGTGAGAGAGCATGGGAATTGGAGAGACGCAAACACGGTCGGAATTGGGCATAATTCGGACTGGCGGAACGTAGTTCGCCTTCTCGTCGCGACAGCAATACGCATACCATGCCACACATACCATGATCAGCACATGTATTTGTGATATGATAAATGGAAGAACTGAGCCAGAGGAAGATATTAGAGTATTTTGAGCGTCAAAAAGCATTTTTTTGTTTATTTTGCTGGAGAAACACAGTTATTACTTGGAGAAAAAAGTTGCTACGCCGACCTATAATATAATTGTCTGACTATAGCAATTGTGTCAACACTATAACGGTGCGTTCAGTGTCGAAGGGGGGGGGGGTCAAAAATCCTCGATTATTTGCTGCGATTCTTAGTTGATATTCGACAAAAAGCGGTCGCGCGTTATTCGATATCTCTGTTATGCTTTGCTGACGTTCCAAAGAGCGGTCATTCTTTGCTGTCTTTCCAGGAAAAGCGGTCGGGTCCCTTTCATCTTTTGGAAGATCTGACCGCTTCCCATCGAATGTCAACAAGGAATCATAGCTAATAATCGAGGATTTTTGACCCCCCCCCTTCGACGCTGAACGCACCATAACACAATAACAACACTATAATGCAATTATGTCTGACTGGTTGAAAGCAGTGATATTTACATTGCGATATAAAACCGAAGGTGTTTCTAGATTGCTTTGCTAAGAAGAACGCACATTTCTACCTGATTATCGTCGCCTTAGTGTGCTGTGTGATCGCCATGCTCCTCTCTATTCTCAAGGTGAGAACGACCGCGACGCGTCCGTGATGTGTCCGTGACGCACAGTGTTCTAAATGTTAAGCGAACGAGCCAAAATGCTTAGGATACTGTGTTTTCCGTACGAGAGTTCCTACCGCAATCAGGGTAATTTTTCGGCATCTCGTTCGCTTAACATTTTCACTGTCGTCAGAACACTGTGGACGCGTCCGCGAAGCCTCCAATATCCACGTCATTCAGGCGATTTGCGTGCACCTCTACGTGAGCAGCGCAACTTTGCGAATTGATCTGTACTATCTGATCTGCATGACTCCGGTAAGAGCATTGTTGCCACTTTTCACATTTAGACGTAAATTAGTTACCTAAAGGATCGCGAAAGGCACGTCCATGCTAATTGGGGCATAGACTGTTTCACTCTCTGCGCTCACTCTGCACGGTCTCTCGCTCGAAGAATGGTTGTTCTAAGCGCGATAGTGGAGCTCAATAGCGCAATCAGAAAGTGGGAATGCTTGATTCATAATTAGAGATTAGTAAGACAGTCCCAGTCCCAGTTCCTCATGCGGGCACTTTCTTTCCTCTCATTCTTCCCCTCGCGGCCCCGGGTCCCAGAGAAGAATGAGGAAAGGGATCGCTTCGCTGTGCGGGCACAGGAACACAATATTATAGACCTTTGGAAAGCGAAAATGGCTAGGACATCGTCTTTCTTGAGCCCCAAGGCCCTAGGAGTCGGATTGGCTCCCAACGTGCCGGTACTCCGGCACAGCTGGGAACTGTTTAGGTTTCGACCAGGGATATATAAAGGGCTCGTTTAAAATTGGTTACTGGGGTGTCACAACTTTTTTCTCCGTGAATATAAGCTCAAGTTTTCAACGGATAAGCTTCTGCGACCTCGAGTTATATGTTAGCTTTAGTGTCTATCATGATGCCCTTCCTTTCCCACTCCTAATAATTTATTCGTGGTGCGCGGCACACCGATCTACCGTATTAGTAAATGTCGGAATGATTTTTCGCTTCCCCAAGGTTTTGCATTGCGGCAGAACATGTGGGGACTGATGCGGGCACTCGCGCCCATTCCTGTGCCCGCTTCATTCGAGGGATCGGGGCCACGGAGCGGGGACAGAGGGAAAGAATGAGAGGGACTGTTTCGGGGACTGGTATCGGATCGCAATCTCTATTCATAATCAGGGTGCTCTAATCCATATCATGACGTAAAGAGAGACTATTATTAAAAAGTTGTTGTTGGACCCTTTAACATAAAATAAATAAGAAAACATCGTTTTTTCAATCACTTGGTCTCCTCGTCTTCTTTCTCCCCGAACGTAGCTTTTCATTTCTCGTAAAGGGCGGATGAATACTGCAGATAATCGCTGTCTGCTCAGTTGTCGGCGTTATCTCCCCACTTAACGCCAACTTCATTTATGGCGTTACTGTAACGTAAGTTGGACGCAACGCGACCGCGACGCGCACGGAACGCGTTTAGGTACACGCTCTTTGCGCTCAAGAGGGCGATCAAGGTGATGATCAAGCTGTCCGGGGGGAGGATGCGCTTGGCAGCCACATTGGCAGTGCAGCAGGAGGACATCCGCATATACGTGAGTCCCGCGGCGATTCTTTGGGTTACGGTAGTTGGGTTTTCCTTGTAGTTAGTTGTGCTCCACCACAATTTTTTGTCAATCATTTTGTCGTTTAAAATTTTATCTATTTCTACATGCATTATTTTATGCTTGCAGTATACGCCGATGGTGTCAATCAGGAAGCTCTCATTCGCAGTCGAACCGAGCGAGTAGGTTTATTCAGTATTGAGTGATGAAATATTCAGTATTGAGTGATGAAATACTCAGTATTGAGTGATGAAATAGTCGCAGCACCGCATGCATTGCTCCTGCTTGAACTATCAAGTTGGCGCATCTAACCTTGACAAGATTCGTCGTCACCTTTTCAGTCTGCGAAGTTACTTAAGGAAAGGTTGTAAGGGGTATTATATACAAGCGCCTTTGAATTTGACATACTTGTAGAATATTTCAAAGATTTATATAAAATGTAGACCTTCGTTATTGGCGCTAAAACCATAATATTTCTTTGAAAGAGGTCTAGGACGACCCGAACAACGATTCTTTCTCCAAGGAGTGTAGAGCATCATAGATAGCTCGGAACGGTATTATGTCAAACGTTTTGGGGCGCGGGCGCTTGTAATAGAATGCTGAGCGGACACCCGGCACGTTGCAGGTTGAACATTCGCCGTCTCGTAATGCTCGTCGGACACTCGTGCGTTATACGGATCGTGCTGCAGGTCCGTTGAACGGGCAAATTAGCGAGCAAACAAAATAAAGTTACTGGAGAAATAATATATGCCACAAACCTGCGAAAAAATAGCCCTGAAATAGATGAGTAACAACGTTCAGATTTGCGACATTTGCGTGCTGAAGGAAATGCACAATAAGATCAACAACTTGTAAGCCCTAGTAATAAATGAGAAAAATACGGAACATTACGGAACGTTAGTGTGCAAAGGCCAAAGTTATCCCGAACCGTTGCTGTGCTTGAAAGAAGCTAGCAAAAGATTGGCAGCGGGTACTGGAATTCTATAGTGGAATAAACGGCGATCCGTCAGTTTCTTCCGTTCCAAAATGAGTCTAATTCTCTCACTTTTGCGCACCCTCTCGCCTCTATATAAAAGGTAGACAAATCGTTTTAACCAAGGTATTTCCTCGCCTCGCACGTGATTTCCCTGTGCTCGACAATGGTTGGCGTCTACTGCAGCGACGCGCTCAGGCCGCTCAACAGGGTTTGAAAGAGCATTGAATAATAATAATTTTAAAAGTAATTAAGAGTAACCAAAAATCGTATACACCAATCCTCTCGAACCAACCCTACAGTTGTTTCGGTTTCTAAATAATACTGTTTTGTGGCTGTAAAATACAGCGTATTTCAGGCCAAACTGATAGTCTTCAAGTACAATACTCTCTTCAACATTGTCTACTTTATGCAAGCAGCGGTTTCTATACAGCGGTAGGCACCCGTTTATGTATATGTATTATTGGAGGAAAACGAACGTTGAGAGAGCTGCGCAATTCTTTCCGCTAATCACCGTAAAACTTCAGCCGGAGCCGGCTTTTAGCCTAAGCTGGCATTTTGCCAAGAGAGTTTCACTGTATTTAGCGGAGTGCGCTGCAAAGATTTCTCAACGATCCTTTTCCTCCAATAATACATAAGGAAATTATCAAGTTAAGTAGTGATGTTTATCGAGCAAGGGTTAGATTCCCACTTTATAAAAAAATCATGTTGGATTCCCACTTTATAAAAGGATTGAAATCACCCCCAAACGAATGCGATTAAGTTTTGAAACATGCTTTACAGTCTCTTATTCGACGTGGTCGACTACACCGAATGGTTCATAAAGTTCGACCAGGAAAAGAACGAGAAATTATGTAGGCTCCAGGGAGCGGAAAACGGACCAAGTTTTTGGCTACGTTCCACGTCCCTTTATAAACTTTTATCTATGCGGGCAAGCTTAAGCTTAGATCATTTTCATTCATTCATTCGTCCGTTTCGCGCTCACTTGTAGATTTTCCTGCCTAATGTATTTTGCTTTTCTGCACTTGATTAGCTTGTAATAATTCGTGCATAAACTAATATCATTCAATTTTAATCATTCTTCTGGAATAGAAAACAATATTCGTTTAATTATACGGAATCTTATCCAGAAAAGCAGAGGCGCACCATAAAAAAGCAGATTGACCGAAACAGTTTATTCCCCCCATATCTGCATTATTTTCAGTCATGCTCAACTTCCTCCTGTCCGTGGAGAACGCATGCATGGCTGTCTACATCTGCTGCGCAATGCGACCCGCCACCTCGCAGCTTTTCGACCTGTAAGGCCGGGCCGGGAATTAGACCCTTGGCGGCCAGGAACTTTGGGCGGGAATTCAAGCGCGGTCGTTGAGGTACGTCAATAACGGCCGCTCGGAACTGCTCAAGGGCTACAGCAACTCGCAGAGGGGACTACTGTGGGACAAGATGACGGAGTAAGTATAGTGGAATAAACGGCGATCCGTCAGTTTCTTCCGTTCCAAAATGAGTCTAATTCTCTCCCTTTTGCACACTCTCTCGTCTTATATTTGGAATGATTTTCAGACGGATCTCTTTAATCCACTATAATTACTTTTCTTTTATGTTATCTTGCTTTGGTTTCGGAAGTGAGAGAGAATAGCCTTTATCGGGTTCGTAAGGAAAGGTATTTCCAAGGAAGGGAATTTAGGAGATCTTCGTAAGAAATAAATCTTCGAAAACCGGACCCGAGGGTCAGAAGTCTTGAAGTAGAATGCTTCTTGCAGTTGCTGCTTCCATTAATCCTTCCATTAATGCAGAATGCTTCCATTAATCCCCCCCGTAAGTTCACCGACTTCTCAGCGATCTTTCGCTGACAGGTCGCGCGGGTTGGGCAGAAATTTGGAAGAGATTGGCCAGCTTTCGGCTATGAGAGGGGAGAAGAGTATGAGGGGCGTGTAACGTGCAGCTTATGTGTTGTGTATGGCGAAATAGGTATGCGTGTCGCCCAATGTCTTCATATTGCGGATTTTTTTTGCAGATTTTGCGTTTTTGCTTTATCTTTATAAAATGTGTACTAATTCTATATTTTTGGAATCTGTGCAATTGATGCTTCAATATACGCTAAAAATTAGGTTCGAATTCCAATAGAATAACGAAAGTTAAATATTCGTAGCTTAGATCGAAATTTATACGCTTAACGGAAATTACAATATCTTTCTTCAAAAATTGAGAAAGCTTGTGAATTCAATATAGTGTTCTGAACTTAGAGAATGTCATGCAACAAATGTATTTACATATTCGAAATCTCCATACAAATTTACCTAGGGTCACAAACCAAAATTTTTTGAAATACTCACTCGCAAAGTCGCGAAACTTGTAAGAATATTGCCCGCTTTACGTTTCCTCTCCTCTCCCAAAGTTCACCAACATTTGAAAGATCGCCAACAGCGAAAGAGCATCCCTCAGCATGGGCAGAGTGAGAGAGCGAAAAGAGCACCACCGAGTATGCTCTTTTCGCTCTCTCCAAATCGCATGCTCTCTCGCCTCTCTCTGATCGGTCACCGATCTTTCACCTATTTTGGTCGGCGGCCGGTCGGCGACCTTTCGGGGGGGAAGCCGGAAATAACTGCGAACTCCTATGCTTATACCGTTAAGCTAGTAAATTGTGGGCCGTGTTTGAAACACTTGAAACAAGGCCATATCTCGGCTGGGAAAGGTCGTACACAGTTCTGGCTGGAATTTTTGGAATCCTCAGGACGAGATCTATTTGTGTATCAAGTTTCGTAATGATTCATCAAGCTTAAAGACATTTAAAACGTAAAAATGTGGCATTGGAGAGGTTCGAACAGGGATAGCGAGAATTTCATTCATTCAAGATATATAAAAGCCGTTTTAACCGGTTTAGAGTTGTCTAATCATCACCAAACTACACAGGTAGATCTCATCCTGAGAATTCCAAAAATTCCAATCAGAACTCAGTACGACCTTTCCCAGCCGAGATATGGCCTTGTTTCAAGTGTTTCAAACACGGCCCACAATTTATTACAAGAGCCAAAAAGTTTGACATAAAACCGTTCCGGCCGTAGCCTCATGCCTCCTAAAGACCGTCTATGAAATAGGAAAAGTTTGACATTTTCAACTTACAGTAAGCCACACCAACTGACTATCGCAAAATGACAAGCAACATTTGGTTGCAGCTTCCTCCTTTTTCGAACCACTGTTATTGTGAAATGAATAAAAATAACCACAAAAACGTTAAACATCTGTACTTAGTGAGAATGAGATAGCTAGCGGCCGGAACGTACCGCCATAACATGAGTCTGACACAACGAACTCAAAGTGACCCAGAGCAACATCGCGCAGTCGACATTGGCGATGTACGAACTATTTTAATACTATAATACTAGGTACATGGGAAAGTTCGCGACCCCGTTGCCCAATTAATGCCGAACTTTCGACGGTCGCTGACCGGTCGCCGAGGGGGATTAATCTCGCGGCTGATCTTCTCTTAGCGATTTGGAAGTGCTTTTATGTAAAACGCGATAAAAATTAAACAGTTTTGGACGTGGAAATGCGAATTCAAGACGCAACCTTTTTTAGAAAAGTCCAAAAGCCGCGATCCACTTCCGACGCGCAACTAACGGTAAGGATTGTAAATTTAGATAACTTGTGCAGTTGTATTGCATATTGTGGTTGAATTACGGCACTCTGTGAGGTAACAGTTTGAAAGTGTTTCCTGCCACAGTGTTCTAACTGTTAAGCGAACAAGCCTAAATGCTTAGGATACGGTGTTTTCCATGCGAGAGTTCCTACCGAAATCAGGGTTATTTTTCGGTATCTCGTTCGCTTAACATTTTGACTGTCGTCAGAACACTGTGCCTAACGTAATTCTTTCACAATTGTTTCATCATACTGCTTCGTTAAGGACGGCCACTCCCTGCATACCGGCGTTGAGGAGTCCTCGGTAAAGCGTAACAATGACGCCGTTCATACCACGAAGCAGCCGCGCGTCTAATCTGTAGAGATTAAGTCGCGATTGATGGTGTCCTCCGACGAGAGAGTGTGCAGAAACGAGAGGTTTATCGAGGAGGTCACCATTAATGCGCAATTAATGAGTGAGATTGAACGCGCGGCAGATCTCAGTCCTACCGTATCCTAATCGGGTCTTCATGTAGGAAGCAAAATGGTACAGGCTGATAATCAGATGATCGTAGAATAAGCTAAAATAATTCAGGAAAATAAAGTATAAAAATGTAACACTATCAGGACACCCCGGCGGAGCCGGCCAAAACTCAAGTATCGCAAGCGAGCAGATTAATGCCATCGGTTATTATTTATTGTCACTCATCTAAATACTTAGTATTTCGGAAAAGTGTCTATCACAAAGTACGGCGTTTAAAGAAGGACCATTCGGTACCGTGGCCATGTCACAGTGTTCTGACAGCAGCGAAAATGTTAAGCGAACGAGATGCCCGAAAAATAACCCTGATTTCGGTAGGAACTCTCGCACGGAAATTACCGTATCTTGAACATTTTGGCTCGTTCGCTTAACATTTCGAACACTGTGATGTTAATGGAGCATAATTTGCATAGCGAGAGAGGGAAGAAAGGCATAGGAGAGAAACTAAAAAATCAGCCAGGAAGCCGTCAGGAATTTGAATAGATTACGATTCCGAATGGAGCTCCTTTAAGACGGCTCGTTTTTTAAAGATTTGCCTCTTATCCTCGTTTTGAAGCCTCTAATTAATCTTCCATTTATGAGATTTCCTTCTCTCCAGGCTCCCATCAACAACGAAAAGTCGGCGGTTACGGCGGTGTTGAAGTCGACCGAGGCACCCGCGTCGACTAAGAGGTAAGAGAAACTTCTTTTGTGCGCTGAGCAAAATTATCCCAGCCTACGTTTTATGGTGCGTTCAGTGTCGAAGGGAGGTCAAAAATTCTCGATTTTTTGCTGCGATTTTTAGCTGGCATTCGACAAAAATCCTCCATCTTGCAGGACTTCAACCAGATCGACAAAGCCTCAGCAGAATCCTGCAGAAAAGATACCTGCAGAAAAAGAATCGGATGAAGAATCGGTTCGGATTATTATTTTTTTTCATTTGTTTTGCTTACCGTGCTTTCAAAATGTGTATAATTGTTACACTTTTACACGCTCTCCTCTCATCTGATATTCGATATGATCTATTGACATATAGAAACGGAACGCATAATTCTGTTTTGCGGCGCACTTAGAAGATTTTTCGCACTTTGACACAACACCATTCCGGTCGAGAAGAAGAAATCGACGAGAGAGTGAATGCTTTTTGAGATCAACTTACCAAACTTTCACATACTGCAATCAGAACTGCATAGTATTACGCTAGAGGGCCCGGAATCGGAGTTACGCCCGAAACTATTATATCTTCCGCTTTTTTCTCTACTATATATCCCATTTTATTCCACTATAAAATCGTTTAGCCCTACGAGAACATCAATGATCCTATCGATCCGTCTGATCTACAGAACATCTTGCCGACAGTTATCAACAGGTTATTGTTGACTAAAATTAAAAAATAGGTACAATTAAAAAATGACAAAAAATGTAATTTAAGGTCTTCGGGCACCCGAGAAACGTCCAAGATGGCGAAGAGTCAAGCGGTAAGGTCTACACTGTATTGCAGACGAATAGCCGTATCTTTAAAAATTGCATAACGCTTTCAGAATCCAATCGTCAATTCTACGCAATCCGTTATAAACAAAGAGGTAAGTTGCTAACTTTTGTTGTTTTAAGCGATACGATATTTCTAAATATACTTTGCTTTGATCAGATTCGGATTTGTAGTGAATGACTTTAAAATTACTTCCTTCGGTTCGGTTTGAAAAAGTCTAAATGGAAAGATAACCCTTGCTATCTATTTGAGGCTTCCGTCAAAAGCATCAACGCAAGTGCCAAACAGAACGGAAGCGATGGAAAGTAAAGGGAAAATTGAAGAGGAAGCGAAGACTTTCGGAAATACGCGATAAACATTGTGAATGGCACATAAATGTTTAATTGTATATAATTCTGCTCCACCCGATTCGCTAGAGCGACGGACCTTTCATCAAATTTTCCTGTATTATCTGTTCTTGTTACCTCTGTGTCTTAATCCCGATGAAAACGATAAATGAAATGAAATGAAATAAATACGATTTGCCGGCTTCTTTATGCATTTTAAAAGTATTATTTGTGGAGAATGTAAAAAGACAGCTCTAATCATTTGGGCCAATACATTTTCCATGCGAGAGTAGATACCTACTAGGATTCCGCATTCGAAAGTCGCAAGTGATTCCCCTATCCTACCGAAATCTTACTACCGAAATCCAAGTTATCTTGGCATCCCGTTTGTTGACCATCCGCACTGATGTTTGAATATTGTGCATCACGGCATTCTTCCTTTTTGCACGTTTTGCCTAGAATGAATGAGAGGATTTGTCGCGTACACGGCACGCAATGTTTTATACACAGAGCAAAGTTTTATACGAAAAGCTAGGCAATGCAAACGAGTCTGTCCTTGTAGTGATACTAGGGTTTGAAAACCGAGCCTTTTACTCGCCTTATGAGACCGAGATAGTGATCAGGAGCATGGAAGAATGAAGAGAGTCAGACGATGAAGACGCAAATCGCGCTTGGTTTTCAGACCCTAGTGGATACGCTATGTTCAGTGCGCCTTCATCTCGACCTTGCGCATCACCTGTTGGCCCTCGTTCTCGCACCTGAATTATCGTTGTTTTTTTATTAGAAAAGCCAATTTCATTATAAAGTACGCCCTCGGAACTAACTTATTTAAATTCTTAAAGGCGTCCCAACGGATTAGTTCACTATATTGAAAGGGGCTTCCTTCTAGAGTTCCGATAACCCATTAATTGTTTTAAGAGACATAATTTGAGAGAAGGATTATAAAAAAGGACTATATTTATGACACAGGCTGACGAATAGGCAAAGAGTTTTGACGAGAATTGAAAGCCCTTGCGCTCCTTACACAGAGACATTATTTGGGTGAAATTTAAGAGACATTATTTGAGAGAACGGAGTGCCCCCACGGATGGGATGAAAAATCAAAAATTCAGAAAAATCTGAAATTTTGAGGGGTTTGAGCTCCATTCAGTCCTAGCTAATTGCCCAATTATGAGACCATGGTCGACCGTAGTGCTACCGCAACCGGCTTCACAGGTAGTCAACCAGTCAAAAGTGTACGAAAAGAGACAATTTATATACAATTCGACGCGTCTTGTTCTTCTGATGAAGAAAACGTAAATAATTGCTCGAATAGATCAAGATTTAATCGAATTATTGCGCAAAGACCTCTAATTTCACCATAAATCAGCATTTTTCAGCTTTTAGAAGGGTCGTTGTCCAAGCTTTTGACGACGGAATTGAAATCTGCATACAATTCTGCACCAGATATATTTTTTCAAGAAAATCATCGGGGGTAAACATCGATTTTTAGCGCTCTGAGACATGGTAAGTTGGTCAGAGCAACGATCCGAAATGGATAAATTCGCTCCAAATTGAAAATGTATGTATAATATCGATTACTATGGTCATAAAGACATGCAAAGCAACTTTTCACATCATTATCATGTTTTTAAATCTCGGATGCAGCCAGATCGCAGTTCTGCGTTGTTGTTCGTTATTGCTCGTCTAATTACTCTAGAAAATCTTAATAAAATTTCGCAAACTTGCTTATATAGGTTTTCCATAGGGTGAAAATTACGAGATGCTTCAAGATACACTTAATTCTTGCTATAGGTTTTCCATAGGGTAAAAATTACGAGATGCTTCAAGATACACTTAATTCTTGCTTCTGTGATGAAGAAACTACCCGTGAGAATGTTTATCTATAAGCCCACTCACATTCCCACAGCATTCGGCCCGGCGAAGAATGTGTCTAATAGTGAATTGACCACTATTTTAAAATTTTTTCAAGAGTGGCTGAACCAATCTCCACCAAAATTTCAGAGCTTATAAAACTCACAGTAGCGGACTTAAGCTTTTAAATTCACAATTTTTGGTTCACTTATTCGCCTGCAGGATCAAATCCTATGTGCGAAAACCGCTATTCGCTTTTAGAACGCTTGCACAGCATTCCAAGCGTCATAATAGCGAATGGCGGTTTTCGCGCATAGGATCCGATCCTGTACACGAACCAGTCATCGAATCTTTATGAATTTAAAAACTTAAGTTCACCTCTACGAGTTAAACAAGCTCCGAAAATTTGGTGAACATTGGCTCATTCATTCTTGAGAAAATTCAAAAATAGTGATCATTTCGCTATTAGACACATTCTCACCGGGGGGAATGCTGTGCTTGGAATGCTGTGTTCCAGTGTTCGCACATCTATAATTAGGCTCAAAAATAAATATTTTTTGCATACGATGCTGATTGGTTTTTGTGATGATACACGTACTATTTCATGCAGAAATTGAAGAAATATATTGTGATTTGGAGGAGTATTGAGGAGTTGTGTCGCAGAACTGCGATCTGGCTGCATCCGAGATTAGGAAAAATGATAATGATGTGAAAAGTTGTTTTGCATGTCTTTGTGACCACAGTGATCGATATTGTACATACATTTTCAATTTGGAGCGAATTTATCCATTTCGGATCTTTGCTCTGACCAACTTACCATGTTTCAGAGCGCTAAAACTCGATGTTTACCCCTGTTGATTTTCTTGAAAAAATATATCTGGTGCAGAATTGTATGCAGATTTTAATTCCGTCGTCAAAAGTTTGGACAACGACCCTTCTAAAAATGCTGATTTATGGTGAAATTAGAGGTCTTTGCGCAATAATTCGATTAAATCTTGATCTATTCGAGCAATTATTTTCGTTTTCTTCATCAGAAGAACAAGACGCGTCGAATTGTATATTACTAGTTCCACGAAAGTTGACAAAAAGTAGGCAAACGATTGCAGCTGTCTATGCAAATACGCGCGCTGATCTACCTCTCCGGCTCCAATTTTCTTACAATTCTATTAATTTCTGCCATAGTAACACGTCAGGAGTCAATTGGACTGCGTAATCAGCGGGAATAGTTTGTTATTTCAATCAAAAGTATTGAATCGTTCCGGTTTTGGGGACAACTCCCGTGGAACCTGTAATATAAATTGTCTCTTTTCGTCCACTTTTTACTGGTTGACTTACTGTGAAGCCGGTTGCGGTAGCATTACGGTAGACCACTCTCATCAATAGTATTATATAATTCGCTAAACGTCTGTGTGTGCACCTTATCAAAGGACACTCAAATAGGCGCTTTCCAAATTTGTAGGAGCTCCTACACCTATCGAGGTTCGAATTCGAAGCCTCCCGACTCACAGTCTGCGGCTTACCAACTGAGCTAAACCGACACCGCGCTCCATGGTGCGGGGTTGGTGCATAAAGGAAGCGGACGCTGCGCGGCCTACTTGCGCCTGATTTTGTCGTGTATTTTAAACGAAAAAAAAACTTGAATTGATAAAAGTATGGCAAAAGTATTAAACATCGTTCAGAACGTTGTATGGTCTTCTAGACGGGGTCTAGAATTACTAAGCTGAGAGTTTATATTTTTTAAGTGTAAGGCTGAACACGCTGTGTCTATTCACATATACAAATATCTATTCACATATAGGAGGGAGATGCCAAAATGCGGTGTAGATGAAAGTATGGATAGAACTAATGGCTCTAGCTTGTCGCAAAGATTAAGAGTTTAGTACGCTAAGAATAAGATAAATTTCTGGGGAATGTATCCCTAGATTTTACACCTACCCTGTTCGAAAATGCGCTAGCCCGCTGGGGAATACTTCCCCTCCACCATACGGCACTAACGTGAAAACTGTTAAATTTCCGCCTCTCTCTATTGTCTTTCTAATGCCTATCCCACTAGAGTAATTTCATAGCGGTGCCGTATGCTAAGGAATGTTCGCTCAGCGTATTGAATAAGGTATGTTTGAGTAATGTATTGACAAAATGTAACTATTGGGAAAATTTTAGGGAATTTCGCTCAGTGCAAAGCAAGGGGAAAAAACTCTTCATCTAGGCACCCAGCTCAGGAGATAAAAACTCATACTTGAAATTAATTTCGCGGTAGGGGTCATTTTCCAGATGCGGTAGGGTAGCCATGTAAATCGAGAACTTAGTACAGCGGTGGGGGTAATTTCACGCTGCGGTACGGGTAATTTCTTAGTAAACGGCGTCCTGCGGGCGGGAGGGGTCCTACCCGTAAATTAATACAATCAAATACTGTATTTTCCCCTGGCACCAGCTTTGCTTTATGAGGTGAAGTTTACACTGACTGGCTGCTGCAAATTTCAAATTACACCAGCTATGCTGCATACGCTGTAATTTCGCACAGTGTAGATGCTCAACTTTTGGCTGTAAACTAAATGAGGGAAACAGAAACTAAATGTTCGATAATGATAAACAGTAACGTAAATAAGGAAGTTAGATATCGAGGTTGTGGTGAAGAATGTGGGGAAGAAAGCTTCTTATTCAGAAAAGGATTGTAGAACGTTGTAAAATGTATTTTCGAGCTATTGCTATCTATCGGTTATGAGTAAGGAAGGACCTTCTAGAAAGTTGCGTGGTGCGGCGGGATAAGTAGAAAACGTTTGAAAATTCCATGTAAAACACCTAGAAAGATCGAGGTGTAGGACTATTCGATTTTGAAGACCCTCTCTGGAACACAGAGAAAACTGTTGCGTTTAGGATACGTCAGTCGGGCAAAGCGAAGCGGCGCTTAGCCTGGCTGGTGGTCTCATAGTTGGGTAATTAGCTAGGAATGAATAGAGATATAACCTCTCAAAATTTCATATTTTTCTGGATTTTTGATTTTTCATCCCATCCGTGAAGGCTGCCCAATTACTCCCTACTCTCAAAAAATGTCTCTTAACCCCTCATTCCCCTCCCTCTTCTAACCCATTATCAGATATGGGTTAGAAATCCAATCGCAAGTTGTTTTCAAACTCATATCTCTCAAAACACCGTCTTTCGCCTATTCATTCTTTACCGCAAGATGAGCTTGGCGGTCGGAAATGAGCAGAAAGGGGAGACTAATCGGCTTTCGGCAAACTTCTAACCTCATTACCCAACAAGAAAATATGGGTTAGAAAGGATCGCCCGCAAAACACTATGCGATTGAGACGAATGAAAAGAGTCGCTCTCTAACCCATATCTGCAATTAGGAGTTTAATTTATTCCATCCGATACAATCAGGCGATTGAAGTATTGGTTACCGGAACTCTAGATACTTCCTTCATCATCTCATAAGGGGGTATTCATCAGCTCTTGTCAGTTTGGAGAAAAGAAGAGGCAATCACGGTTATGCGCTAAGCGAACTGCCCACGCGTACCTGAAGATCTTGCCGTTCTCCTCGAGCTGCGAACCCACGCGGACCAGACTTCCGTCGTCGGTCAGACAGCCCAGCTGCAGCATTTTTTTTCTTTTTAAATTTGTTTTTATTTGTTATATACCATGATTTATTTGCTCTGCTTTTCATTGCTTATTTGAGCTACGTTGTCACGGTGCGTTTTTTCAAGTATATTTCAAGTATACAAGTGTAGGTACTTTTACAAGTATTTAAGTATACGTTTTTTCAAGTTTTCAAGTGCTGATATTTTTGCTTAATGTTATGATATATTTTATGATATATGTGCGTTTTCTTACAATTTCCTCTCCGCCTTCTACGCACTTCTTCCTGAACATGCCGTCCTCCGTCTTCCATTCGGTACCTGAAAAAAGTTGCTTTCCTTTTTTTATAAATATTCATTATTGAGATTTTTTAAACGATTTTTTTAAATCTTACGTTTCTTTTCATGCTGTTGTTTCATGTTGCTTATGAGAACGGAGATAATTCTCGCGTTCTGTTCTTCAACTTATTAGCTTTTTAGCAACTTATTAGCTTTTTTTTCACCGTCCATGAAAAGTTGCTTGTAGTCGAGGAAAACGGAACGTACGTATAATACTGTTTTGCGAGTTTTCGAAAAATCTGCTGTTTAGCAAATTTTTCGCACTTTGAGACAGCACCATTCAGCTCTAGATTAAGATATTGAAAAGAGCGAATGCTTTTTGCGATCACCACCAGCAAGACTTTTACTTAATAATTTACTTAGTGCGTCTTAAGATTAGATAGTTCTACGCTAGAGGTTCTACCGTAGAGAAAATGGGAAGATATAATCGCTCCGAGTTACCCCCGGAGCAAGTATATCTTCCCGTTTTCTCTACTACACCAGCAGAACCGTTCGGGTCTTCTTGCCCACCAGAGGAAACCGAGACAAGCATTCAATATAGGTATACCAATTTAGGGTGAAATATAACCACCATCAAAAAGCGCCGAAAAGTTTGATATATTTCCGTTCCGCGTTTTCTCCATTCCTACCTATGACGCTCTCTTTTTCTTCGATAAAAGCCATTTATCGGTTGTCTCGGACCTCTTTTGGAGAAATATGATGATTTCGGTTCAAATAACGAGCGTCCATGATTCAAACAAGGATGCGAACCAAAAATGCTACAAGTATGTCGAGCTCCATAGCACTTGTAAAATAGTGGATTCATCGGATAATAGTGGATAATAAGATCCATCGGAAACTCAATCCGAATATAAGGCGAGAGAGTTTTTGCAAAAGTGAGAGAATTAGACACTCATTTTGGAACGAAAGAAACTGACGGATCGGCGTTTATTCCACTATACTAGACGCTTAAGAGACTACTCAAGATTCATCGTCGCCTCGGACTGAGCGGGTTTATTTGAACAAGATTTGACGTTCCTAACCTCTACTATCTATATCAAATGTCCCTCCTTTGGACCCCAATCCACTGATAGTCCTGATAAAGGTGTAAAACCAAAAAAAGCTGTCTAGACGCTTACCAGGCTTGCAGGCGTTGACCGACTCAGTGCTGTACTGAACACCGCCTCCGGGAGCCGCCTTGCAGTTGTACTTGAGATCGCCCTGAAGGCACGTCCGATTACGAACTTAAAGGAAATGTCCCACGAAAAAAATCGTTTTTGAGTTATTCATTGGTAACATTGTAAAATGGGCTAGACAACAAGATGAGCAAAAATCCCGATTCGAAACTACTCTCTAGGCCTCAGAACGGCCATCTGAATGTGCGAGATACGGTAAATCTTGTGGGGTAGTTTGTAGTCTAGACTGTCTATCTAAATAACCCCTGGCTATGCCTGCTCGCTCTCGCTCTCCGTGGAACAGGAAGGGAAGAGCTAGGGAGGGGTCGAAGGTGTGTAGATGTGAGAGCGGCGGAGATCAGGCGATGCCACTAGGTATGTTTGTGGGAGAGGAGTGCTTGACTAAACTACAAACTACCCCACAAGATTTACCGTATCACACATTCAGATGGCCGCACTGAAGCCTAGAGAGCCGTTTCGAATCCGGATTTTTGCACATCTTGTTGTCTAGACCATACTGATATGTTTCCAACGACTAACTCAATAACGATTTTTTTCGTGGGACATTTCCTTTAACCCCGTCCATTCAGTAAATCTTCAACAACTTTAGGCCAGTTTCACTAGCCCGCGAAAATGCATTTTGTTTGATTTCGCTATTTTTCAATTCGGCTATATTATTTGCGGGAAAAGGAACGTTGAGAAATCTTTGCCGCGCACTCCGCTAAATACAGTGAATCTCTCTTGGCAAAATGCCAGCCTAGGCTAAAAGCCGAATACGGCTGAAGTTATACGGTGGTTAGCGGAAAGAACTGCGCAGCTCTCTCAAGGTTCGTTTTCCTCCAATAATACCAATAATACATAGTTCCCACAGCATTCCGCCCGGTGAAGAATGTGTCTAATAGCGAAATGACCACTATTTTTGAATTTTCTCAAGAACCAATTTATACCACATTTTCGGTGCTTGTCGAATTCATAGAGATGAACTTAAGTTTTTTTTAAATTCTTAAATATTCGTTGATTGGTTCGCCTACAGGATCGGAAAACCGCCATTCGCTATTCTGACGCTTGGAATTCCGTGTTCCGAGCATCTGCAGACTGGCATGTCTTTCACTAAAAATGTTCACTAAAAAGACCGTCTTCACCTCAAGGAGTAGAAAACCACAGTTTTCCTTTTTTTCCTTTTCACCTCACTTACACTTCCCTTATGGGCTCGAAGGATCTACAGAATAACCCCCCCCCCACTCAACAATCCGCACCTCGACCGCGGACTGGCCGAGCGGCACGCGGCTGCCGGACGCGGTCTTGCACGCGGACACCGTGACCGACCAGCCGGCCGCGTCGGCGTTGCACTTCTTGACGAAGTTGCCCTCCTCCTGAACCATCTCTTGCTTATCGTTGTCTTATATGCAATGTTGGACGGCGCCTGTCCATACATATAATGTGTAGAGCGGTGCACTAGAGTTGTCACTTTATCGTGGGAGCAGGGCGCTCGGTGGAACTGAGAGCACATTAAGAGATACGCACGACCTTATATATAGCGGAATAAAAAGGTACGTCAGTAAACCGTTCCGAATTTCGAGCGAGAGAGTGTGCGAAAGTGCGAGAATTAGACGCATTTTGGAATCAGAGCAACGGACGGCCCGGTTTATTCCACTATACTCTCTGATAACACTCGACGTGTGCAAAGCGGCTGATGTAATCCTCATCTCTTTCAAACTTTGACCTATGACAGTTGAGTAAATGTTCCTACTTTCGACAAAAAGAGAGCGGAGCGGCATAGGAAGGAATTGAGAAAACGAGGAACGGAAATACAGCAAACGTTTTGGCGCGCATGTAATACGAGCGCCGTGCATTGGGAGCAACGGTTACTTAAGTACGGTTCGCCCAATAATAAAGGAAAATAAACATGAAATGGAAAAATGCTGACCCAGGTGTCGCCGTCGACCTTGCCGGTGGACCCGCAGGGAAGGGCGGCCGAGGCGAGCGATGCGGTGAGGGCAAGTGCGAGGCAGACACGGAGCAGCATCTGGACAGTTCGCTGCTTCTGCTTTTGCTATCGTGGAATGAACGGCGATCCGTCAATTTCTTCCGTTCCAAGATGAGTCGCACACACTCTCTCGCCTTATATTCGGAATGATTTTCCGACGGATCTTTTTAGTCCACCATATCTCGACCTATTGTTCACAGCATTCCAAGCGTTCTAATAGCGAATAGCGGTGTCCGCGCATAGGGTCCGATCCTGTAGGCGAATACGTGAACGCGCGGCATAGTTGGGAATGAAGAAGGCAGAATACGAAACGGAACATGCAATTCATAGATGGAGCTACTGAAATTGAAAGCCAAAATCATGACACAGTATTCTTGATCTTTGGAAAGCGAAAATAGCAAAGACATCATCTTTCTAAGCTTCTACGAGTCGCTAGGTGTGCGATTGATGGCTTGGCTTGAGTGAATACCATGGAGCCCTTCCTTCGCCGTTCCTAATACTTCATTCGTGGTGCGCGGCACGCAGATTTACCGTATTAGTAAATGTCGGAATGCTTTTTCGCTTTCCAAAGGTCTTGCATTACGGCAGAAGACTGTGATGAATAGTGAACAATCAAGAGCGGTTCGGAGAGGTAAATGAGTGGTAAAACTGCTCTCGGTGTGAGCAGTTGGTGCTCTGCTGTTTGTTGTGATGTCGGGAAGGATGGCCTCCGGGAGGGAACGAGGAGGAGGAGGAGGAGGAGGAGAAACAGGAACATGTGGCCCTTGGTCTCTCTCGGAGTAAACTACTAGGAAGAAATTGGAGGAGAAATCGAAGCTGGCTAACATCGCTTCGCGGAATGATATCTTTGCATAGACTATGAAATAAACTTGACCAGTGAATAAAAAAACAATTTATCATAAATTTCAAATCCAACTAAAAATCAAAAAAAATCTAACGTTCTTCAACGTATCCTTCAAGTTAACAGCACCAGATGAAATAAACGGCAACTGTCATCCGGTGAACGAATAAGTCATCCTGCCGCACGTTTAATGTGGGAAATTATCTCGAGATTATTTGCCCATTTCAAGACGGAGCTCGTCATTATGTGATAAGAAAAGCTGCAAATAATCTCGACCTATTTTTGAGTATCACCGCCAGCAAACATTTTGCAACCATGGGGATTAGAACCCGCGGCTGCCGAACACCAGTCGACTACTTTACCTCTATACTATCGAGGCAACTCCTCGTTCCTTACCCATCACCCCATCTGCTCCAATGAGCGGTGCCCGCGAAACTTATTCTAATTTACCCCGTCCTCCCTTTTGCGGTCGACCGGTAGATCAGTGGAGAGTGAGTCTCGCAATTATCTCGAGATTAATTGGGAGATAAAGAGCGACGAGAGAGTATGCAAAATGAAGAGAGCAAAAGAGAGCACAGATATACTGCTCAGTTTTGCTCTCTCAAAAACGCGTGCTCTCTCGCCAAAAATGACGAGCTCCGAATTAATGGCGAGATTTTCTGAGGTGAGGTAGCTCCTCATTATCTCGTCGAGATAATGGTGAGCTACCTTTTTCTAGTCAATCTTGATGAAATTTCTTGCTTCTTTCTGCCTCTATATGGTAATCAGGGCTGGAGAATC
>LS914434.1:0-35265 GCA_900490955.1 Micoletzkya japonica
GGATGACCATTATTCCTCTCAAAATGACTACACTGCTTGATTCAGCGCGTTAGAGGCAGTTTGAACTGTCGTAGCGAAAAAATGCATCCAGATGGATTCTCCAGATCTCGCCTTTGAAACATGCGATCTACGTCAGACTCTCAGGATGACCATTATTCCTCTCAAAATGACTACACTGCTTGTTTCAGCGCGTTAGACGTAGTTTGAACTGTCGTAGCGAAAAATGCATCCAGATGGATTCTCCAGATCTCGCCTTTAAAACATGCGATCTACGTCAGACTCTCAGGATGACCATTACTCCTCTCAAAATGACTACACTGCTTGATTCAGCGCGTTAGACGTAAGGCTATGCACCGGCCTATCTCTCAGTAATTGGTGTTCGATAATGTAAGTAATGGCCACCTTCGTCCAATCGTTGTATGGAACTCTCTCTCTCTCTCTCTCGTTCTTCCCCGCAGGAATGCGGACGACACGGAGGAGAAGAATGAAGATTCGCTTGCCCTCAAGACACCCCCCTCCCGACCCCCTACCAAGCGATGTCACCAAGCAGCCCCAGCGAGGATACTCTCTCCCTTGTCGTGCTCGCGGCCATCCACCAAGTAAGGGGCGAGTTTCTCCCCATCGTTATCTCCCTCGAATCCAAAATCAATGATCTTCTGGCCGAGAGCGATTCCCTTGTAGCTAGGGTCACTGAACTCGTCTCGACCCCCTTCCCTCGCACTTCCCCCTTTCCTCTATCCCCGTCCTTCCTCCCCCGATCGATCAACCCTCCGTCCTGATGAAAATCGAGACTGTGCCACCTCACCCGTCACAGCATCCCCCTACCACCACAACATCAACGCACGAAGAAGATGAAAAAGACGAAGCATCGTCATCAGGGACTTCCCCGTCAACTGGAACCTGTCCCCGGAGCAACGTGCATGGGATGAAATCAATAGTGTCGACCAATAGTATATAAATATACCAATGTACAAATGATTAATACAATGAGCGGACTTTAATTTTCCACTTGAATCTCCTATCCTTCCCTCCGTCATATTTCATACGCCTCCCGCTGTGTCCATGTATTCAATCACTGTGAATCCATTTTCCTTTTCTGTATGCTCCACATTATTCAGTATGCTCCACATTATACTTAATAATGTGCACTATGCTTAGTTCCAGAATGCATCTCGATATACTTCATGTCACCGCATTCATAGCTGTTTTATGCATTTTATGCGTTTTCGGCCTTATGCTATCAGAGCCGTCCTTCTTAACTATGTATCCTGCAACTTCGCGAATATTTTCCACTTACTTCGATACAACAGCTTATCCTTTAATATCGAATTCTTCTGCAGAATCTCAAAGGTAGGCATTATAGAGATCCTTTAAATCATTTGCAAAGAACTCTATGCGGCTGGCTTTTCACGTTTGATCCGGGAGCAGGCGGAGTAGGCAATAACGTATACGAACTCTTCTCATTTGTTGGCGTAGCTAATATGATTCACAGGTATGAACATATTCCATGCTTCACGATCGTATTTCTAAGGAGTCCTGTGATCTCACCAGATGCATTTCGGTATTTCACCAGTGAGCATCCGATGCTATTGAATATGCTACGCGGAATACATGTGGCTGTCAACGTAAAACACTGAATTGTTTTACAGAAGTATAATTGACAACAATCAGCCGCATAATATAACAAAGGCTCCCTTCGAACACGAATGTTGCTCGTTCTCGGATCCGCTAGTTGCCTTGAAGAAACTTGATCATATACGCAATTTGCATGTGGAGTTTTATCTTCTCCAGGTAATAAAAAAAGAGAAAACACATAACTATCTTAACAGAGTTACAAATACTTCGCGTCCGTTGATGAACAGGACATGAAGCAAAGGTTAAGAGTATCAGAAGTGCACGAAGAGATTGCGAGCTATCGAGTAGTCGACCAAAGATTCTTCGATTATACTGATCACGTGTGAGCGGCCTTTTCGCTAGCAAAATGAATAAGCCCTCATACTTTTAGGCTTTGCATACACTCTCGAAGAGGCGACTTCATCCAATCTGACTTGCACGCGCACTCTACAGAAGCCTTTACGCTTCCTGCTTTCCATTTGCTAGTTCAACGTGGTAAAATTTAATTTTTTTGCTCGTCTTATTTTTATAGTAGCTATTGCAAACTATGGAAAGATGAACATTGGTGTAGTTATGTTGGGAGACGACGATAAATGGCAATCCAAGATGATCGAAAAGTCGTGAGTAACTTCATTTGAACGTAAACTGGTAATAGCTTTTCATTGCTGAATATGTTTCAGGAAAGCGTACGTGAAATTGCGAAACAGTTCAATGCTGAGGTCCCACATATTTCGAATATTTTCAAACTGGCAGTTTTAGCAGTTTCAAAATGACCGTCGCTCGTCACGACGGCTTGCAAGCTGAAATCGACTGGGAGTTTAGCAGGCAGTATTGTGATACTGTTCTTCTTACAGGTTCTTCGTGCAAATTCTAGAGTCATTTCATGTATAACAGCTTCTGCATCGACTTTCGGCTGGTTCGTTGCGTACAACTCTAAGGGTGGCGATATCTACTACAATTCCGTGTTTTCGAAGCCTGGAGGTATGGGCAACACCCTTAATCCGGACGATTTCTTTCCTCCGGAGTGGACGCCTCTCGAGTTCGATGCAAGCACTGAAGGAGTCGGTGTGCGACCTCCCCGAACTCGATAAAAGAACCGCAGTTTTTCATTATCTAGTAACATATCAATATGTAAAGCTGTGATATGTGAGTAATATGTGAGTGCAATCTCACAGCATGAAGCCGCATGCTGCTAGAACTCCCGCTGTGATATCGAATACCTCTCACTCTTCCGTGTATGAAGCGTATATCCATCTTCTTCATGCATCCCTTTATTTGTTGGCAATTCTTTGTGCAGGATATGCATCCTTCAATTAGCTATAAATTTTCAGTGCATCATATGTTCAAGCTACGTTTGTCTTTGCGACAACGAATCACCAAACTTCTCGATACGGGAATTGTTAATCTCATCTGTTACATCACACTTTTCAACTTACTGTTGTTATTGACAATTCTAATGCTTGTGAAGATCTCTACAAATAGCCCTCGTCAATCAGTCCAATCTTCCGACGTTAATTTCCGATCAGTTATTCCCCTTATGCAAGAACCGCGAAACTTTCTTCAACATGACCGGTAAGTGTTATTATACAGAATATTTTAAGAAAATTTGCATCTGTAAAATAAAAAAGTATCCTCTCAGAAAGCTTTACGGTTTGCTCTACACTCTGGACACCACGGGTGGCGGACTGGGAAACAACGTTTATGAACTGTTCTCGTTCTTGGGTATCGCAAATATGCTGAATAGGTAAACAAATAGCAAAATCCTTTAAAATAAAATTTTCAGACGCCCGATCCTTTCCTACGAAGCCTATGATCACATTGGCGTAGACCATCCGGACCTCTTAGATAACTTGATGAATGGAATCACCATTGAAGAAACGGCAAAACACATTATATGCTCGATGTTTTTAAATTAACTTTTAGCCCAACGGTACCGTCAAGGCTCATATGTTCTCATTCTGTTCCTGCTTCAATAACCCACTCAAAGCACTACGAAACTACACAGCCATAGACAGTATAGGAATTACTTTGGTCATTGCACAGGTAGTAAAGTCTTCGTAATGGTGCGTTTATTGTCGACGGGGGGGGGTCAAAAATCCTCGATTATTTGCTATGATTCTTTGTGGACATTCAATGAGAAACGGTTTGATTCTCTTAAGGATCCCGACCCGACCGCTTTTTCTCTAACAAGGGAAGTACTTTTGGTTACCCCGGAGTTAAGGTATGTGTAATATACCATACGAAAGCTTACATCATACTGATTCGAAATATCGTTGCCGTTTTTGCGGTACGACAAGTTTTGAATTTCAATTTCAAGATGATATACGAAGTAAGTGAAATATGCGGGGTAGAGTCCCTGGTTATTAGACCCAGAAAAAGGCTCATCACTGCTGTATATTACCTTTATTAGTTATTTCAAACCCATATATAGCATATTTTTCATTTCCAGCAATGGCAATCAAGGAATTTGTTAAGAGGAAAATACGTAAAATATTAAATTGAAGTGAGAACGAAAAAAATATTCTTGAAGATGGTGTGTTCAATCTTCTAGACAAGCGAAACTGAAGCTTGCCATGAAAACTACATTTTCCTCTGACTACATCATCAAGCGGACACATTACCGGGTCTAATCGCGATGAAATAACCAACGCAAATATCAGTTATTGCCTGTTTCACCCCGGAAAAGAGTCTCAAAACATGCCTTTCTGCAAAAACGAATTAGATATTCTTAATCACCATGAAATTAGCTTTCGAATGGTATATTACTCATGGCGGAACTCCGGGGTGACCAAAAGTACTTCCCTTGTAAGAACAGCAAAGAATATACGCTTTCTTGTAATGTCAACAAAGAACAGAGACAATGATCTAGGAAAATGCGCCCGCTACTTTACCGAATGTCTACTAAGAATCGCAGAAAATAATTGGGGATTTGGCCCCAGTTCGACACTGCACCATAAGTTGTTTTATTACGAGTAGATACAAGTAAGACATTAAGAGCTATAAATACTTCGCGGGCATTCCTCGGGATGAGCTGCGGGAGAGACTTAGACTGTCAAGTTGGAACGAAGAATTAGCACGGGCCAGAATGGTCAATCCAACGTTCTTCAGCGATACAGACCATGTGTAGGCTTACTATTTACTTATATTTTGCAATAACAGAGAAAATAAGAAAATAAGATATGTGAAGATATTAAGGATGTGTGTTCACACCCGACGCGGAGATTTCGTGTATTCGCCTAAGCACGCTCATTCAACCGATGAATTTACTATACCTGCAATGATGTTTCTGCTGAACAAAAGTACTAAGCCTATGTACACATTAACTTTTTATAACATGTTCATTTTGATAGAACGCTTAGAACGGTAGCATGCACTTCATTTTACAGAATAACGTGATGGTGAGCTTATAAGAATTGCAGCTCTGGTAGAGCGTAAGAAGCGAAAAGTCGGCATTGTTCTCATGGGAGAGGATTTTACATGGGAGGAATCACTGATCGCGAAATTGTAAGATAAGTTAATTTTACAACAAAAGGATCAAATTCAGGAAGCTTCGTGTTCTGCTCAAATACAATTGTACCTACTTGGAGTAGGTTTTGCATTTGCACATTGAATAACTTCATGTCCTTAGCTAAGTTCTATTTGATTCTTTATTATTTATTTTTGCATTCATAATGCTCAGAAACTACAAAATCGTCGTCTCGCAGCCCGATGACATTCTCGTTCCACCCGAAATCGACTGGGACTTCAGCCGACAATACTGCGACACGGTCCTCCTTACGGGTTGGCTTTCAGGTCTTGTAATCTGTGAAATACACGGACAATAGTCTGGAAAATCGTTGCAAATTTCGAATCCGAAAAATTCGTTTATCGAATACGGCCCCTGTTCTCCTCAGTATGCTCCTTCTTAGAATCCACACAAGCCTCAGAGAGCATGGTAAGCGAACATATGTAGCTCAAAAGTTTCCCGTATACATGCCTTCGAATGGGCTAGAAAGAATCTTCTCCACGAACATTCCCCGTGCATTCATCTGTGTTCCTTTTTGATCATGGCCTACCCTCCGCAGCACAGAAAATCATAGGATTACTGTTAGTTGAAAGTGAAACATGCCCAGGGTCTTATCAGCCCCCGTAGTAACCTCTCGTAATCAAAATCAAATCAAGTTGAAAATCAAATCAAAATCAAGAGTTTATCTGCAAACACGGCGACGAACATGCTATCTGCTATCTTCGTATGCACGCAATGCCGGTTCGTCGCCTTTCTCATGTTGTGACAATTTTCCTAAGAATGGTGCGAGGAGTGCGGTCATGTCAGACGTTCATGGTTGGAGCCGGAGTTGAATCTCCCGGTCTTGCTTGATCGTGATCGAAATCAATATCAAACCATGACGTCTATGCGCATAGCTATCTTTCCCCATGTTTACTATTACGGGGGCAGGGGTTTCATGGCATAATGGCACGAAGGAGGGTCACTTGAAGTCAGAGTTTTCTAACCTCATAAGGTGATATGGAAAAAACGCTCCAATTCTCCGTCTTTGTGAACAGGTCCCTTCAATAGACAGCTCTAGTTTCCTTAATAATCGCATTCCCGTAAGCGTATTCAGACCCATTTAGACAACAAACGAGTGCTGTAGTACTCCGATACCTTTAATTTCATGAAAAGCATTATTGCCGCACGTTTGATTGAGAGAATCGTGTCTCAGAAAGCGATTTGACAATACAGAAATTATGTGGGCGATCTATGCGCCTCGCCCACATTCCTAAGAAATATAGCTCAAAAAATAGGAACCAAAAGGCATGTATTTTAAGGTATGCCAAAATCAGTAGGATACGATCTGAAAATGTTCGGTTGAGCCTCGGCCTCGACTTTCGGTTGGTTCGTTGCCTTCAACTCGAAAGGCTACGATGTCTACTACAACTCCGTCTTCTCCAAGCCGGGTGGAATGGGCCGCGCCTTCAACCCCGACGACTTCTTCCCTCCCGAATGGACGCCCGTCGAGTACGACACGAGTACCGACGACGTCGGCATGCGACCCCCCTTCGAGTAGAATATTATTGACGGAAGAGTTCCGTCAGTTAACTCATTCCAACTTTGTCTGCGCTCTCCTCATACCGCTTCGCTCTCTCGTCGTAAGTAGGAATGAGAAAACTGACGGAAAGTATTCGTCGTCTATTATATATTGTTGTCCTTCCCTCACCCTTATTCTCTTCTACTTTGTCGCTTGCCAAAACAGGAATAAACCTTTATCCTTCTCTCACCACTACCTACGGGATTGCAGACTGTATTGTCATCTACGTGAAAACTGTTATTCGGCCAACTTTCTCCCCCGAGATTCAGGTTCGCCTATTTACCTTAGTCGCGGGCGATCGATGTTCGATCGGTTACTGCCCTTTCTCTCTCTCCTTATTCCGTTCATCTTCCGTACGGATTTTTTCCTTCGATTGAAAGAACCGACGTCACGGTTTGTGCTCGAAACAAAGGTTAAACGCTACCTATGGATGGGACACACAGACGCATACGTACACACAGACTCCCTCCCTCCCTCTCCCTCTCCAAAGGCATCGCTCCCTCGAAACCACCCTCGCTCCTCCTTATTCCTGCTCTCTCCCTCCCTCATTACATCTCTCACAAACATCTCTGATGTAGTCTAGAACCCTCCTCCCTCGTCTCCCTACCCTTTTCCCTCTTCATCTCCTAACCCCTCTTTCACTACTGCTCTTTCAAGTTGCCGTGTTCTCTAGAAACACAAGAATGACCACTACGTCACCTCTCTTTCTCTGTCCCTTTACTCTCTCCTCTTCTGCCCACCGTCAACAACCTTCCGCTCTCTCATTTCCCCTGCTTTTCTCTTTACCTCGTAACCTCCCTCCCTTCTAACTCTCTCCCTGTCTTCCCTCTGATTCTCTCAACTCTCCTCTCTTTCCTTACTTCTTCCCATGTAACCTCACTAGGCTGTGTCTCCCCTCTGAAGATTTGACGTCACTGCTTCCCAACCTCTCGGTGAGAGAGCGAGAGGGAAGGGAGGGGGGGGGTGAGCGAGAGATGCCAAATGTATCCTTCTCTCTCCCCGTTCGCCTCATGTCGCTTACCCCATAACTCATCTCTCTCCCTCCCTTTCTCTCCTTCTCCTCTCAGAATGTCATCCGTAGCTGATCTCCACAATGAACCGTGCTCCTCTTCCCAGGGCGAGGTGAGTCAATTGTTGATGTGGTCTCTCTGTCTCTCTCCCATTCCTTCTAAGCCCCCTCTCACCTATTTGTCTTGACTCTCCTTCCACGCTGCGAAAGAGAACGTCATTCATTCTCTCATCTGCCATACAACATCATTCAAAATTCCGTGCATTTCACTTCTTGTGATATTACATTATATTCCATTCTGATTGAGACGCCTAAATTTTCTTACATTTGGTATTTTTTTGTTTTTTTTAGTGATGACCTGTTTCTGAACAAAATTAGTCAATTTTCAGAACAGTTCCATGGCACAACCAGGAAATCCCAATCCGGATTGTGAGGTACAATAAAAAAAATCTCCGCTTTTCCGGTCTCAGCTCTTGGGGTGGCGCCTTATTGTAGTGCCTACTGTTATTCGTTGAATTGTAAAATTTTTCTGACTCTATCAACCGTCATGTTGTACACAGAACAGTCTCAAGCGCACGTGGTATGCCCAGGCAACGATTCTCGAATAGTTTAGGCTAAGGGATTTGGCATTCCACCAGTTTATGACAACTTCTAAGCTAGTATTGAGAACAAGTTTTATTATTATTATTATTATAAAGTTTGCAAATTTTGCGAAGACATTTGCGAAGTTCATTCTTGCAAGGGTAAGTTTTTATGGATGACACATTGACTCTCTGTCCTCTTCCCCGCTATCACCCCTTTTGATTGGCCTCCCTCTGACCTGGTCGCTCTCTTTCTCTCTCATTCATTTCTTTATTCAACCGCTCTCCCTCTCCATTACCTCGACTTATCTTTCCCCTCTCCACACATTGGGTGACGAGTATGTACGCGTCAGACGACATTATCAATGATAGAGCTCAGATTGGAAAGGGAAAGAGAGAGAGAGGGAGAGATGGAGGGAGAGTTGGAGAGAAAGAGAAAAGGAGAGAGGGAGGAGTGTTTCCACATGCAAAGGGCAGAAGCCGTTCTTCACTCTCATTAGCAATTCACCGCTCCGTGAAATTATCGCAGAGAAAGAAATGGGGGACTTCTTGAAAGAAAGAAAGCTAAAAACTTAAAAACTGAAATAGACACTTAAATTTTAAATAGGCTCTTAGTCTTTGGTCTAGTGATCCATCGTTTACTAGTATGTGACAATCAGACGGATAGGAACGGTTGCCAAACATGTCCATTCTCGAGGAGGAAAAATCTTGCGAAAATTCCTCATTTGAAACCTTCGAATTAATACGTAATGATAATAATAATGTTAGTCTCATATTTTTGTTATATTGGAGTAGGGCCCACTAAGAAAATCGTGGTGATTGTTGCGCAATCAACACCATCTCTACCTTTATCCCTTTGGTCTTTCTCTCACGCCTCTTCCCCCTCCCCCTCTATCCATCCAACCGAATAGCGACCAGAGTTCTCAAAACTTGCCGCCAGAGCGTTGTCCCGGCAACGGATGACAATGACAAAAAGGGAGGAGGAGAAGGCTGGCATTCGCTCAATCGGAATAGCGTATCTGACTCTAAACAAAGCACAGAAGACAAAGCATACTCTGGTATCTACATCCCCCATTATTCTCCCGTATCATTACTTGCAATTATTGCCGGATGTATGACAAGTGAATGAGAGGTCTGGAGAAAGAGGAGAATGGGAAGGTGAATGGAGAGTGGGTAGATATTGAACGGGGAGTGGGTAGTAATGGGTAGTTATTAGCTAGAAGAGAAGTGAGTTGAGTCTAATTATATAATGGTTAGAGTGTCGTTTGAGGAATCACGAATGAATAAACGATCTACACAATCTCATAATCTGATTGCTTTACAGAGCCATAAAAGACCCATTATCAGTATGTACTCTCAAAGCTCAAAAGATATTTACTCATATTTAAAGAGAAGTGCTTCAGGTGTGTCCGCACTGCTCAAAGGAATTCACCCGAGCGTATATGCCCCAGCACATCGTCAGTGCTCATGACATCACGGTAGGTACTATCACTTATTGTCATGGTGCGTCAAGCGTCGTTGGAGGGTCAAATCATCGGTTATTTGCTATGGTTCCTAGCTGACATTCGATGAGGAGCGGTTTGATATTCCGAAAGATGAAAGAGACTCGTCCGTTTTTTCCTAGAAAAGCAGCCCCACGACGAATAACTGGCTTTTCAGGGAAAATCTAACGAATGTCAACTAAGAATCACAGAAAATAATCGAGGATTTTTGACCCCGCCTTTGTTACCGAACGCACCGTTAGTTGGGTATTATCCGAACGGCCCATAGGCAATATAAGCTGCTAAAGATATAAAGACGAGATACTTTTTACAAAAAAATCGCTTAAAAGAAGGATGATATGGATATAATTCAGCCAGAGATCTACTCGTGTCTCTTCTGCCAACGGGTTCTGTACTCACGCGCAGACATTGGCACGCATCTCGAGGTATTGCAATGTGTTATGGGGAGGGGGAGCAGGTGGCTAGAGAAAAGCGAGGGAACAGGGATTGACGAGAGACGCAGGGTTGCTATATATTCCAAGCTTTGCGGAGGATACTCAATTGTGTGTGGGTTTATTAAATAGGCTAGAGATCTTGGAGAAATGTATTTAATAGGCCACGTGGGTTTCGTTACTTGCACTGCTTCTTTTCTCCTCGTCTTTTTCTTTTTTTTTCGGCTGGCTCGCGACAACATGACGGAAATAAATGACGTCGACACAGGGAGAGAGAGCCACAATTAGAGGTGCGCTCTTATGCGTATGGCCCGACACGTGGAGGGGATTGAGTAGAAAAGAGAAGCTCTAGAGTGGCATAAGAGTTGCATAGTACAACTAAGCGTATTGATGCATATTTTTCAATTCGCAAAAAATCATGTTCTGAATAGCAAAGTTACAACAATAAATGCTTGAGTTCTTCCATTCATGCCCTCACATTCTTTCAGCCTCAGTGTTCAGTTTCTCGCAGAACACTTTATTCAATGGCAACTAGTTGTTAGAGATACTATAGAACCTCTTTTTTCTGGAATACTTCAAATCGAAATGAAATACATAAGTTATACTGTTTTTGGTTAAAATAAGAAAAAAATAATAATATCGTAATGGTTGCAGAAATGCTACAAGCAGTGCAGAGAGGAGGACGCGGAGGTGGCAGAAGAGAACAGACATGAGCCGCATGAGAGACTGAACATTCCCGTCGACTGTTCCTACTGCGCAGACTCCTTCATGAATGCATATGGACTCAGTCAGCACCTCGTGGTTAGTTGTATGTTAGCGGTTAGTAGAAACATGAGGTAGGCCGCTCCAGGCTCTGATGATAAAACAATGTATATTCGGCATGCATCACCTGGCAACATGGCGTATTGCCTTTTTTGCTATGCAATCTATAGATCTTGGGTATTAGTTGACTTATCGCAGGGGAGCGTGAGAAGGGAAGGAAGTTGTTGCTTTGACGCGAGTCGGAAACACTCTCAAGTGCCTCTCTATACACATATCATGAGCCACTTGACAGATAGATGACAAATACGTATGGGCAATCAGCAGTTGACGTAGTGAGGCCATAATCGCGGGCTCTAAGCAAAAGAGGGGAGTCATTTTCGAAGGCAACTGTAATCGGAGACTTCATTGAAGTTCGGTGGTCAATATTTCCCCGCAACAACACGCATTGATCGAATTCCTGAGATGGCATTGTGAGGACGGAATTGGCATCACATGAACATTGTAGCCTTTTGGATGGATGATTCCCTCCTCGAAGAATGTTCTCTGAGTGTACCGTTGGCGATTAAGCGTATGTGTAGTCAGAGATCTCACAGGGATTACTCGGGGTGAGAGGAAATTAAGAGGGACGACGAAGGGAAAGACTCGCATCGGAAGCTGCTAATATGACATGATAAGGGAATGACGGTTGAAAGAGGGCAGGGGGAACGAAGTCTAGATGCATTGAAGGAAGATCGATCGCTGTTTAGCAAGAATAGACGTTATAAGTCATAGCTGTACACCAAGGGCACGATGACAATGAATTTTATCAGTTACTACGTTACTCACCCGCAATGATAATGTATACATTAAAGCGTAGATCAGTCTTGAACAAGAACGTTTGATTACTGTTATCGATGCATTCAATAATCTGAATAGTTTTTTTGAAGATTTTCTGGAAACGATCAGAAATCTTTGCTAGTCACATGTAATTGCACGTAAAATTTCGTGCGCGAAAATAATAGCCAACTATCGTGCATTAGGCCGTGAAAAGATATCATATGGACGTGTATTCAGAGTATCCCCTCAAGCGGTAAATTGCATTTTGGCGCTTGACTATCTTCCCTGAATAGGAAAATGTGCCTTAATCACCGAGTTTGCATCAGAGAACGTTGCTAGTAGTTGCTAGTGCAGGATGACTATATCGTGGAATGGCCGTATTAAAAAGGTTTAATGAATAGCTGAGTGGAAGGTCCTCCTTGCAGGATCTTCACAATGAGTGTCTCATCTACGCGAAGGAGAACGGACCCGAGTTTGCGTATTACGTAAGCACCCTAGAGATTAGAGTGCATGCCCACCGATCATAGATATCAAGAACTAGAAGATTTTATTGTTTCGACTTCAGTACGGGCTGCTCATCATAATCGGATGCTGTCGCATAATTGTCTTACATAGCTCTACGCTCGGCATAATGGGCATCATAGATAGGGACCGCAGTTCGCGTTCCTGATTCATAGATTTGTTTCTTATCGCTAGAATCTCTCGTTCTCAATTTATCTACTTCATCTTCTTCCATTTCTACCCTACAATTCGTTCTAGCGAGCAGCGATGATCTAATAGAAAAAGAGTACACGTGGGGGACACGTGAAGGCCGTGCAGAGAAGAGGGAAATTGGGAGAGGGCCGAGGGGAAGTCGTCGAGGGATTCTTATTCTACGCCTTTGCAGCCCTTTCGGTGCACTTCGTGCCAGGCGGCTTTCATTACGGCCAGGGACCTGGAAGACCACTGGACGATCAGTGACAACATAGTAAGCACTATAGCCGACCCGCGGGATACGCAACTGAGGAAACAAGCAAAAGACAGTTCTATATACCAGTTAATCAACTTATTTGCAAGACAAAACGTTGGCTATATACGAGTTCACAGCTCACGATTGAAGAGAATATAAGGCATAAAATAGAACAGTTACATCATAAGCAGGAGGAAACTCCGTGTTCCGGTTTTCTCGAACTCATCTCTCGATCGGCCGCCACACAATGCCTCCAGGTATCGTCTTTCATCCTCCTCGGGGTCATCTTTCCTATATCCTAGCTGGTTCCGGTCAGGATTCGGAATTCTCTTCCTCATTGACTTCGCCTTCAAGATTCCATAATGAGTTCTCTTCCCTTCTTATTCCATCTCTCCCTTCCAGATGCTAAGGGACCGCAAACGGCATTCCCGCAAGAGGAAGTTTGTGACGTTTGCGGAGCCCAACCTGGAGGAAGCGAGAATGTTCGAGAGAGCTAGGGAGGCTTGGATGGCGAGTTTGGAGGGTGCGAAGAGGGAAGAACAGGAAGACGAACCAGGACCGTCCACTAGCAATGTACGAATAGGCAATGACTATTACACAGAACCGCACTGCTGTTATCTTGTTGTAGAATATTGAGGGTTTGTGAGCACGCAAACTTATTTTTACCTGCCAGAGTGCTCTCAAATTTTTTTCAGAAGTTAAATTAAAAATGTGTCGACTAAAAGATGTGCTCTGTTTCAAACATTGTCTGTGTTGCCAGAAAAGTTTGCATCAAAAATAGCCACGCGCCTTTGTTAGTATAAGCGCGTTCGTCGGATTGTAGGGCAGGAGCTTTATTGCGGTGGGACGATTGGAAGGAGAAGAAGAGGGAGCAGAGAGGGAGTCTCTTCTTTTAATTATGACGTCACAGGCACGCGAAAAAAGAGGAACGTAATCTGCTTAGAGCCTAACGACGTAGAGACGAGGAAAGTGGAAAATGAACTATTTAGGGATTGAGAACTCGGACAAACGCGTTGGATCCTGACATCTATATAATCTAATAGGATATCCCATATTTATTATTGCATTATGGATCACCAGAGCAGAGACATTACTACACTGGTTCTGTGAAGTGTTTTGCATGAAGTACACGTCAATATTAGCCACATTGTTACCGTGATATAACACTCATTGGCTGCATATCATGTGCATAAGTCTTTATTACGTGCATTGTAGGTCCTTGTCAACCATCAACGAAGATCTCCATCCTCACGTATGGAAGAGGAAGTCAACTGCCCGATATGCGAGGTATTTTGGGGCTGCAATGCAGCGAAGCAAATCTTTCCAGTATATGTAGGAAAGGAGACGGCGGATGTGCCAATTCTCCAAGCAGAATATATCATTAGCCCACGAGGCACACAGTTCGGCACTCTCCCCCTCTACCTTTATCTGCGCAGAAAGTGCACCGATTAGTTCCTAATTGTATCAGTCAACACAAGGTAGTTGCGTGATTTTCTCGGGTTGCCTAATAGAAGGGATCGGAAATCAGAGATTACTATCTTCATCTGTGTACATCGTGCAGGAGCAGAAAAAAATGTGTTGGAAACTAGCCTATTTTTTTTTCTTAGGTCAAATTGAACGGTTTCATGTTTTCTCCCGACTACATTTTAAGATTTGTTTGTTCGGTGATAACCAAAAACAACAAAAGAAAAAACAAAAAAACTGTCAAAACGAAGAAAAACTAAAACAAAAAAATTCCAGCCTTTCTCAGAAGAGAACCGGGACACAAATCAAGTTGCATTAGTAGGCACTATTTTAGCAAGACGCATATCCCATAGAGTGCGCGGACATCAGCGAAACTATGACTTTGTTACGTAAACGTTGCGAACCGTACTACAAAACATTACTAGCGAAGTTCTATGGTTTTCTCATATATAGTATTGCAAGAAAAAATATGAAAAAATTAGAAATAGCTCAGCCTTTACAGAAAATGAAGCGGTAATTACAGGCAAAAAGCAGCAGTTTTTTCGCCTTGGAATTTCATCTCCTCTCGCATTGCACGAAGCTTTTCTTCTTCAAGTGTGGAGGCTGCGACGTCGGCTTTCAGAGCGCGGCAAGTCTCAAGGAACACTTACTGTGCAATGCGGTAAGCATAAGAACGCAGTTTGATTAGCGACACTTTGTAATATATGTGAGCGTACAAGATATAACGCCTACGACAGAATAGTTGGTGCAATCCGTAACAAAGTACGCTGTTCTTGACGCGTTCGGTGTCCTTCGAATCTCTTATTCTCCGAATTCCCTAATAACCTTCGCTCCAGACGGGCATCTGTGCGGGACGGGCTGAAGTGGCGAATCTGAAGGACAGCTACAAGCTGACAGCGACACTCACGAGGGCAATGAGGGTGGGGGAGAGTACACGCAATATACTGTGCAGGAACCTTAGCTCAGGAAAATCATTTTTTTTATTATTTCTCCTTCGTTCCTATTAGAATATACATAATGCAACGGACAGGAGAGTATCGAACCGTGGGCCTTGAAGTCGAGAGCGAACAGGCCGTTGCATAGTTTTATACCCATTTTTTTCTATTAACCGAGTCAGTTATTGGGATCGCTACTGATTGGCTATTGGGATCAGAACATATTGTGCAGACTGCATACAATAGAGAGAAATCGCTGCCATCCAAGGTGTGTGGCACAAAAATAAAGATCGCATCGAAAAATAAATAAAAAATATTGTACAGGGAAAGCGTGAGGAGCCGGTGGCTTCGAAGCGCCCGAGGGAGAATATGAGGATGGCGACCGTCAACAACACCCTCTTCTTGCCCGCTTTTCCCTCTCTCAGACAAGTCTCCCGACCGGCTCCTAGAGGTATTTTTCAATGTTGCTCAAGGGACCCCGGAGCCTGCTCTAGCGCATAAGGACGAAGGACAAAGGTGTTCGATGTCAATACAGTTTACAAGGATCATTTTTCCTTTGAATGTAGACTAAGAATTATAAATATGGGTCACTTCCTTCGACACAGTGCATATACATTGAGCACCTGCCGCGCGATTAATCCCCCCTAAGTTCACCGACTTCTCAGCGATCTTTCGCTGGCAGGTCGCACGGGTTGGGCAGAAATTCGGGAGAGATTGGCCAACTTTCGGCTATGGGAAGGGAGAGGACCGTGAGGGGGATGTAGCGTCAGCAAGATATATCTTGTATGGCGCAATAGGTATGCGTGTTACTTGGTATTTTCATATTGCGGGTTCGACTCCAGCTCTGTGAAACTTGTTTTTGCAGATTTTGCCTTTCATACTTTATCTCAATAAAATGTGTACGAATTCTATATTTTTGGAATCAGCGCAATTGATGCGTCAGCATACGTTAAGAATTAGGATCTAATTCCAAGATTTGCATTGTTAACAACCCTATAAAGTTAAAATAGGATAACAAAAGTTAAACATTCGTAATGTAGATCGAAAATTAAATGCATAGCCGAAATTACAAGTTCCTTCTTCAAAAATTGAGAAAGTTTGTGAATTGGACACAGTGTTGTGAGCTTACTGTATGTCGTGCGACAAATCTGTTTACATATTCGAAATCTCCATACAAATTTACCTAGGGTCACAAACCAACATTTCTCGAAATACTCACTCGCAAAGTCAGGAAACTTCTAAGAATATAGCCCGATTTACATCTCCTCTCCTCTCCCAAAGTTCACCAACATTTGAAAGATCGCCGACAGCGAGAGAGCATCCTTCAGCATGGGCAGAGTGAGAGAGCGAAAAGAGCACCACCGGGTATGCTCTTTTCGCTCTCTCCAAATCGCATGCTCTCTCGCCTCTCTCTAACCGGTCCCCGATCTTTCACCTATTTTGGTCTGCAGCCGGTCGGCGACCTTTCGGGGGGAAGTCGGAAATAACTGCGAACTCCTATGCTTATACATGGGAAAGTTCGCGACCCCGTTGCCCAATTAATGCCGAACTTTCGACGGTCGCTGACCGGTCGCCGAGGGGGATTAATCGCGCGGCTGTTCTTGGTTATACTGTGTGTTGTGTAAAACACGAGCATATTATTCCCTTTAGTTCCGATGAAGCAGCGATCTGTGGCATGGGAGGACCGCGAGAAGGTGGAATTCGATGTTCTGGAGAACCTCTTCCACGCTATTAGCTGCCCGGTGTGCAAGGTAATTAACCTTATCCATTTAGGAATAAATACGAAATTACGGTAAGGAATTGTGTCCTTAACAATCAAATCGGCTCAAGAATACAACTAGTAAATATGGGGGATGGACTAAGACCGTACAACGATGCATATTGTGAGACTAGAGCTTGCTAACCCCTTGAGCAACATAAAATGAACATGACATGGAAATTGTTTGAAAAACGACTGCCAATCAGTACATCTGCATGTCGACAATGCACCTTGGAATGCACGTGAACGTCGCTCATCCGTGTGAGAGAATTACGTTTGTGTGTACGGGCTGCGAGGGACAATACAAGTCCATTGAGCGACTCAGATCCCATCTACTCATGCAGGGGGTAGGTTTTGTCGTAATATAGTAAGTAATATAAAAAAGTAGGCAGGCTCTTAGTTTTTTTGCAAGAATATGCACATTGTAGAAAATAAGATATTTTGCGTGGCTATTTTTTCAAATTTTACCACACGCACTTCACGCAGAAGAAAAAATGCTCCCGTCACAAATCAAGCTTAGTGGCAGGTAGAGATGCAGCGCAAAATGTTGTTCACGTGCAGAAAAACAAGAACGTCGTCTGCGGGTACGGCATACCGTATACAGCGGCACAACTGGCCCTCCTACCGAAGAAGAACGGAAAGGCAACGGAGGTAAATGCGTCTCAAATAAACAGAAAAAACTGAAATTGTTTTTTTTTGAATTCTACGCTATGAGGCTTACTTTTCGTGACGAAGTAACGAATGATTAGCTTAGCAATATTCACTGTCGAACGCAAAGCACATCACATATAGAAATATCCTCACGAGAATGTCAAGAGAATGGGTGATGAGCGAGACGAAGCACACTAATATCAGGCGAAGAAACGTCGACCCCGCACCATTCGCAAGGACACGACTGTTACCGTGACTGTCAACATCGGGGCTCCCCTGCGGTCCACAGTGAGTCACGTGGGTTTGTTTGGGTGACGGGGATTGGGTGATGCAGCATTGCATAACATGGAGCTGATCATAAATAATATAAAGACAAAAAATGTAAATGAGCAGGAATTTTCATAATATTAGCCCAAAAACTTGTTTGCAGATGTCAGCCAGCATTGATGACTGCGTCAGCCCGGCAACCATTACACCGAGGTAAACACACGCAAATTTAATGTTGATATTTAATATTCTAGTTTCTAGTTTTTTTATATACCTGCAAAAATAATTCTTTCCAGTAGAGCCTCTTTTAAGTAAATTTTTAAGAAAATTAAAATTGCAGTACCTCTAGCGACTCATCCGAAAGTCGCAGCAGTAGCTCCATTGACCTCGACATTCTCTAAGCACTGCTATGCTGCATAGCATAGCCTACGCATCGAATATCTACGCTAAGGATCGCTGCTTAGACAGTATTCTAATATGTAAAGTCACTGATGATCTATATTTCTCACACGATATCATAGCCCTGTCCTCTAGTTCTGAGTCCTATCTTTCCATAAATGATGCAAGAACGGTTAGTCGAAGACTTCTGCTATTATACTATATCTGCTTGATTCCGAGACACCCATTCCACGTATACGTCCCCCTCCGGACTGTCTACTAAATCTACTTCGATTTATTGCATTTCACCTCTTCCCCGTTTCCCTCGTTTCCATAGCCATAGAAAGCGTCCCCATCAAAAACCCCGACGTGAACCGTGATTCCCGCCACTTCCGGTCTAGCACATAAACTATAATGATAATTATTCGAATGATAAACCCGTTTACTCCAATGTGCCAGTTAATGGCTGACGACATGTTTATTTATCGGAACAGCCGTAATACCATAGACACATTGTGCAGAACGTATCTATGGCTGTCTGTGGATTGAGTCATCTGTTTATTGGAGGGGAGAAGGGCAACATCACTTTTCCCTCCCGCCCTCCTATCTTCCTCCCTTTCGTCCTCCTCCTTCTCTCGCTCTCTCCCTTGTTGTCATCTTCTTTCTGTCTGATGGATGCGGGCATTATACCTGGTAGACAAACATCTTGCCCAACCGGAGCGTATAAAACCAAGAGAGCCCTTACCCCTGGCAGAGCTCCCACTCGGGTCTCCCCTTATCTCTCTCTCTCTCTCTCATTTTCTCCCTCCACTAATTCCCTCCACTCTCTTCCCTCTCTGCCTCCAATCCACTTAGTCTCCTTTGACCCCTCCTCTTGTGTAACCCCTCTTCTGCATTATTTTGTGTAAGTAACTCTGGGGTAGAGGTTCTTCCTCTGCCCACTGTCCTCTTACCTTTTCCTTTCCAGTGCTCCCTCAAAAAAATTTCAGAACCTTTCACACGACGATGTCCCGTATCTCCACCGCCCTAACTATTTCTGCCCTTGTCCTTTTGGTTTCGGCAGTTCCTATGAAGAAGGACGACAATAAGGTGTGTTTGGCTTTTTGTAGATTGTGAATAACGCGTCCATGAGGGCATTAGCACAATCAATAAAATGCGTAGTCTTAATAAATAACAAAACAACCGTTTAGGTATGTCAATGGCGCGGCACAGCCCCGATATGCGCTGGAGAATGTGAGGAAGGAGAGTTCGAGATCAAGAAGGCAGCCACTGCGTAAGGGATTGCTCATAATAAATTTTATTCCCTTCGAAAAGTGTGAGGCTAAGTAATTTGACACGAGCTGGCTTCAGCGAGGAGGCGAAGCCCTTCGACCAAACGTTCGGAAAGCCGTGTACTACTGGACAGAAAGTCTACTGTTGCTCGTAAGTAGTTTCATGCGAATTGATTCAAACCACTATACCGTCCAATGCGAACAGCCCACTCATTCTTTGCAGCCTAGGAAAAACATTCTCAGCATGGGAAGTGCGATAAAGCCATATGAACTCATTCCGATTCAGGGTGCCTATCATCCGATCCCATCTGTCCAACAACCGTGTTCCCACGGAGCCCACGCCCCTTCGTAATACGGGATCCGACTAAACGTTTTCCTTGTTTTGTCCTTTGCTTGTACATATCACTCACGTGTAATTTTTCCGGACTGACTACTAGTTCCTGCTCATAAAAAAACTTGCACAATTTTTCGCTTTGCAAATGCTCTCCTAACAATAATCAGTCTACTATTGCTCGAATCCCATTCACCAAAACCGAACACCCATTCTGTTTTGCGTAGGAGTTTACCCCTATTGTACATTGAAAAGATCACTCTCATCTATCTCTATGATCCTACCTTATCCTCCTTATCAACAGTAGCATGGATTATACTCATATATTCTCTGAAGGTTTCATAGTACAAAGTGAGTGTTGACCTGCTAATCCTGTAAGAATGTTCTATGACTGCGTAAGCGTCACAAGGGCTGTTGTCGGAGTGAGCTGCGAGGCGAAGAGGGACGTGAAATAGTCTGGCGAGGTTATGGAAGGTGGAATCGTCGCTAAGTATATCAGTTTAAATCTAATCTTCCTCCGATTCAAGCCTGACGCTGATTGTGTTGGTCTTTCCTCCAGGAACATTACTTGCAGCGTGGGGCGTGGGGGCCACGCTGCTAGTGACGTATTGCTGCGCGCGACGCGCATTAGGACGCCCCCCAACGAGCACTATTGGAGATGTCGCGATTGTCGGAAGAGAAAGCTCGCGAACTAAGCATCCGTCCTTTATTCCTCCTATTACATTGTTATTCTCTTATTTTTCTGATCTAGCTTATATTGTAAAAACATCAGAAAAAAGATCATCAACGTATTAATAGCGTAGCAGTAGCACCTGTTGTTCGTTCTTACAATGAACATTGTCCCTTCCGAGCAGGTAGGGATGAATTTTAAGACTATAAGACAAGCTTACAGGATCTCCGCTGGATCTCAGCCTCCCCCTCGCAGCTTCGAGAATGACGCAGTCAAATATACCACTGTATCCCCCAAGCAGTTGTAAGCATGGAAACGTGGTGCAACGGGTAAGGGAACAATGCACAATTGATCTGAGTGTTAGTTTGAAGCCGCTGGAGGGTCAAAAGGCGGTGAATGGCGGTGTGAAGAGGATAGAGTGGCTAAAATTGCTATATTAGGGCATGCTTCCGCACTCGTGGCCGGTTCCTTTGATTAGCATAGAGGTACAGAGCACAGGCTAAGATTGACCTACCCTTTGTGTAGACCAGCTGTGTTCATAAGTCCTACTCCGTCCCAGTCTCTATCACCCTTCCTCTCTGTCTGCGCCTCTCTCCCTCTCCTCTTTCTCGCACACCCTCTCTTTGTCATCACCCTCCTCTCTCTCCCTCTTCCTCTCCTGACCTGAGACCCCAGTACACCTCTCCATCTTTTTCGTCCACTCACTCTCCCTCCTACACGCTATTTCCTGCATTACCTTTGATCGGTTCAAGACCCAAGACTAGCAATTTTTATTTTTTTCCTTACATACATACGCCTGGAAGTGCGTGTTGAGCAAAATTCTAAACAATAGCTCAACACTACCTTACGTCATGACTTGTATGTGTCATGACTTGTAGAATAACGCACAAAACGCTTCACAGATTTTTATCAACCTTTCCTTCCTTTATTTATGATTGCTGTTCGTAATGAGTGTAATTTGATCCTAATATTTTCAGATATGAACCGAGTATACATTATCGTCTGTGCCATACTTGTCCTGTCCACCTTCTCTTCTGCCTATCATCTCAAGAAACCAACCCCACCCGGTCCACCGCCTAAACCCCAGGTACACTTCGTTTCTTTACATAGAGAACGAATTGACTATCTAGCGGGGAATTATTTCCGCAACCTGCTCATCGAATTTTGACAAAATAAACTCAGGTAGAAAAACTAAAAAACTAAAAAAATGAAAAAGTCACTGGGAGTGAGACTATACAGTGATCATCTAAAAGTAGTGTTCGAAACATTCCCTGCCCCCGTAGTGATCTCTCGCAATCAAAATCAAATCAAAATCAAATCAACTGGCCATCTACGGCTCCTTTCCATTAGGACTTGATCACAATCAACTCCACATCAAGATCAAGATCAAGCGGAATTAGTGTGGGGAAACGAGAGAGCGCTGATTGAAATCATGATGGCTATGCGCATAGCCATCATGATTTGATCTTGATTTTGATCGCAATCAAGCGACACCGGGAGATTCCACTCCGGCTTCAACCATGAACGTCGGACATGGCCGCACTCCTCGCACCATTCTTGGGAAAATTTGCAAAACATCACAACACGAGAAAGGGGTCGAACAGGAAGGGCGCATGACTACCAATCACACGCTCTACCACAACACTATGTGTACCAACGCTGTTAGGCACTCGACGATAGTAGAAAATATATGCATCGCGGTGCTTGCAGATGAACTCTTGATCTTGATTTGATCTCGATTTTGATTTGATTTTGATTGCGAGAGATTACTACGGTGGTTGTTCATCGAGTTCTGCTCAAAACGTTATTTACAAAAGGAGAATCAGTAGTCAACGGTATGCATGGTAACATGATGACGATTGATCATAAATGAGTCGAATGCTTATGAATTATATAATCATAGTGTAATAATAGAACCATAGTGTACATAGTATCAATTCCTTACAGAATTGTCAGTGGAGGGGAACATCGCCGTTTTGTGAGGGAGCCTGCCATGAGGGAGAGACAACGGTGAAGCAAGCAGCGAATCCGTACGTTTTCCAGAATCTATTTTTGCAGAATCACACTATTATCTAAAACTCGAGAAGGGAAAGATGTTTGTCTGAAAACGTATAAAATAAGAATCTGAAGTGAAGCATGTATTTTATCTGGGTATCCTCATTACAGTATAGCCTTGCGCAGCCGAATTCTATCCTTCGAGGTGTACTTGAACCCTTTGAAAACGAATATTACTACTCTTGATTACTTGCTAATAGAGCGAAGTGCTCCTTGCTATAGATAATATATGTTGAACAAATCCTACCGCAGGTTCAAGTTCTCGGAAAAATCTGAACTCAGATAATGTCAAGATATCTCGAGATTATTTTTTTCAAGCTCGTTTCCTCTGTTCCTTGTACATATTTATACAATTTTACTATAGGAATCGGACTCCCGGCCCTGAATATCAAATAGAGGCGGAAAGAACCAAGAACCAAGTGGAAGATCCTCATTATCTCGACGAGATACTGATGATGAGATTTTCTGAAGAGAGCTACCTCACCTCAGAAAATCTCATCATTAATACATAGCACACCATTTGAGAGAGCACGCGTTTATGAGAGAGCGAAAGGAACAATAAATTAGTGCTCTCCTTTGATTTCTTCATTTTGCAAACTCTCTCGATATTCTCTAGCTCTCAATTAATCTCGAGATAATTGTGAAACTCACTCTCCTCTGATCTACCGGACCGCAAAAGGGAGAATGGAGAAAATTAGACTAAGCTATGCGAACGTCGCTCACTAGAACAGATGTGATTATGGGCGAGAACGAGAAGGGGGATCAGTTGCCCCGATAGTGTAGAGATAAATGAGTTGACTGGTGTTCTGCAGCCGCGGGTAGGTTTGCTGGTGACCATGCTTAAAATACATAGATCAATATTATTTGCAGCTTATCTCCTCGCACAATGGAGAGCTCCGTTTCAGAATGAGCAGATAATATCGAGATAATTTCCCACGTTAAACGTGCGGCTGTTGTTTAGCACAACAAGCAAAAAATACTAAGATGTAACATTTTCCATAAAATGTAATTAACAATATTTAGGGAGGACGCGAAGCCGTACGACAAAGACTTCGGGAAGGCGTGCGTTAGCGGAGTTAAGTCGTATTGCTGCAGGTGGGTGATGTCAAGAGCAGCTAACCTTAGTAGCTAAAGTAGCCGAGAGTTAGTGGGAAATAAGTTTCTGCATTACAGCAAAGGGCGGCGTTTTGCACTATATAAGCTTACTATTCCAAATTGTAGCCTAAATTTGTCGCTATCTACCAAGATACTCGCCCTCTTCCTTACATAATCACCCCTTGCTTCATTACATAGAGTCACGAACTAACCGAACTCAAAGACTCTTTCTGTTCTTGATCGACCTTCGCTTTCAGAACGGTGCCCCCTCCTCCTTCCATCCTCGAAGAACTGGAGAAGCGTCGCAACCGGGTGCCGCTCTACTAAGCTTACTAAGCTTCCGCGCTTTGAGTTCTCTACTTCACTATCTCGGCTGAATTTTTAAAAAAATTGCGGAATTTAGGTAATCCAACAACTTAGCCATTTTGTCTAACTTCATACTCTCCTGATTAAAATTGAGGAATTGTTTCACATGGATGTTTCCCGATTTTCCTTCTCTCGTTTTACGATATTCTTATTAGCAAATCTTTCTCTACTTCCCAATAGTGTTGCATCGTTGCTTAGTGCACTTCTCTCTTCACATGTATGCCTCAGCTCAGATAAACGTCGTCTTCCCAATTAATCGCCCCGTGTCTCTTCTATTTATCAACCTATCTAGTGGCAGTTGCCCCTCTATCTCCTCATTATCTCTCTGCTCTGTCTCCCTCTGCCTCTCCCCTCTCTCCCGATTCTTCCCTCCCCCCTTCTCCCCCCTCGTTTCCCTCCCTCCTCCTCCTCCTTCTCCCCCCTTAGTGCACTTTCTCAACTCCATCCATCACCCAGCTCCTCTTCTTCGTTCCCCCGTTCATTTTTCAAAGCCTGTCGCTTCTCGAATTTGCGCGTAGTTGTGTCGCTTTGTTGTCAGGCTCAAAAAAGTTGATTAAATTTGACAAATTTGATAAACCAAATTTGTCGGGTTCAGGCTAGCATTTTAACCCACAGCTACTTGATACATACATTTCCGATTTCCGTGTCCTGTTTTCGCTGTACTCAAGTCCCCAATTGCTGCTCTCAGTACATGACTCGAGTCTTGCTACTCTTTCTCATACTGGCTTCCGTGTCACAAGCCGATGTCTTCTCTAGGCTTCGGTCCTTCATCAAATGCGGCTTCAACATGGACTTCAAGGTTCGTTGCTAAGTTACTCCATCTTTCTGACAATGTAAATAGCTACATTTTTTCTCAAAAAAATTTAAATTACCTTCGACTGCTTACAGTGATTGCTATTTAGTCTCGTGACATTGGAATAGGAAAACACATAAGGTACTTTCAGGAGTCAAATCCGTGCCCGGGAAGGTGCCAATTCCTCTACAAAGACTGTCCCGCCAACGACACGTACGTGGGTTGCACGTGCAAGGAGGGATACATCTACGATTTCACCATGAATTACTGTATGAAGGATGAACATTGCAGGGGTTAGTAATTTCGGGAAACTCTGATTAGACCACTAAAACTTTAAAACAAAAACCTTCTGAAACAAAAAACAATACACTTCCAAGAAAAAAACTATGACCTTCTGACGGCTTCTTGCTCATTTGAACAGTTGTGAAATCAAACGAACGGTTGTGAGCAACTTAAACATAGCTCGTTATGATTCTAACAAAGGCATTGTATCTTTTCAAAATATGAAAGTGATGCCCATTCTTGACCATAGCCGTTCTAGCTTTCGCTCATTTTCGAAGGTGACCTCTAAGCCTTTCGCATCTCCTCTTACCTCTCCGGTTCGCTCTCGGAAGTGCCAGTAGAAACGTCTCAATATCCTCTTTGCTCTCGGCTGACAACTTGAGAGGAAAAGCGAGAGATGACCACTCAATGAGTGCTGCGAGTCATTGACAATGAGTACGAGTTCTACACTGGCAACTTTTCTCAAGATCACATAACATGTCAAATATGTAGATAATATTGAAAATGTTTTAACTTTAAAAATTTAATATGAATTTAATATTTAATATTATTTTTTAAAAATAATATTAATTTAATTTAATTAATATAAATTAAAAAAATTTTTTACAGAGCTCGAGGGAGCTGATCATCCGTACATCGTGAACGAGGTGAAAAATCACAACCGCGGCTACAACATTAGTTGTGACTTCATGAATTACTGCGATCTGAGCAAGATCCGCAAGGCGAGTCAGCGTGTGACGTTTTGCTTATCCCAATCCATCCGCCAGCGCCTGTTCTCTTGTGTGCGTGTTTTCGATGTTGGAACGGGAGGGTTTACGAGTTCTATTCCATACCGCCTTTCGGGAGGGAAACAGCGCGGGATCCAATTTGCCCACTTTATCGAACAGCCTCCCCAAAAATTGGTCACCGACTTTCAATTTTATTCTTGCGTTATTCATAGCTGTTTAAAAGTCGGTGACCGCCGGGGGGGGGGGTTAATCGCGCGGCAGTTGTGTTTGAAATCTTTTGAGGCCGGTTGAACTACAGGAAAGACTATCGAAGTTACAGGAAGGGGAACGATTGGTCGATTCTACGCCCATTCCTAAGTGTTATATCGATGACAAGACGGTCTACTGGAGGGGAACTCAGCAAGAAGCCATATTCTTCAAGGTACTACAATTTCTTTGGTAAATCAGTTGCTTTGACGATTTTTTTCAGGGCACTACTTTTGAAGACTGCAACAAGCTCTCGGAGAAGAAACACTTGTTTATGATGAGTCTACGGAGGATTTGGGAGGCAGATTACAAAGACGAGTACATCGATGTGTAGAGAATTAGCGTGTAGCATAGACACAATTGAATGCGAGTCTTGTTGCTTGTTTACGAGTATATCATAAAATGATAAAACTGAGAATGATATAACCAATATGAGTTATTGGAGCTAGCGAGAAGAGGGAGATTGCGCAAGGACTGTAGTAAATAAAGGGATATACATAAGTGGTGAAAAAAGTAAAGGGAATTACACAAACACCCCACGATGATTAGCCATTCGCGTCAATCTCACGACTGAGTTCGACAGGTTCGTGATCGATAAGATGTTTAGTACGTTTTTTCGTATCCATTTCATTTTTTCACGATCCTATCCGGATATATTTTCGGAATTAGGGAATACTTTTTGAGAGAGTTTTAAAGGAGCCGGCCCACGAGTCGGTAGGATTTGAATTCCCGCGTTACCCTGATATATCAATTTAGGCCTTTCCGCCCATCTTTTCCGATCGTTGTTTTTACTAAAATGATCAGAATAATAGTGAAAAATCATTTTGACAATAATTCAGAGCTGTATCTCTTCTCAGTCGGCTAATATATCCGATTTTGTGAAAAACACGTTGCTCTTTGCGCCTTCGCTACTCCGCGGAGAGTGAATGAAATCGCATAAAACTCGGAATACCCGATTAAGATGATAAGATCTACATAAATCACATAAAGTATAAAGAATGACATAAAGAGCCAATATGGTCAGAAACTCGTGGTACGGCTCCTTTAACTCAATAATTTGCCCGAAATGTTGCGAGGAATTTGCTTGTGTATGCCACATGGGTGCTTCGTCACCTCAATTGAGAATGATAGATAAGCGCACGAATGACATATGCATTCTAATACGAAAACGTGTTGTATGCCTCTCATACGAATGCTTTGGTGGTTTTCACTTCGCAGATCGTCGTGAAACTTGCTGTCCGAAAATATTGGCTATCACAAGATCCTCATTCATTCGTGCACTTATTTACCATTCTCACTTGTGGTGGCGAAGCACCCATGCGGCATGCACAAGAAAATTCCCTCGCAACATTTCGGGCAAACTATTGAGTTAAAGGAGCCGTACCACGAGTTTCTGACCTTCTTCCTCTCTGTTTCCCTCGCATGCGGTTCGCTCCCTCATTCGTCTCTCAACCAAGAGTCATCCCACGCAATTTCAACAAAGGATCAGAAAAATCCTCCCCTCTGAAGACTTGGTGTACGAGGGGAGTACGCGCTAATCGAGGATTAAGAGGCAACTCAAGATCCATCGTCACCTCGGACTGAGTGAGTTTTTGAAGAAGATTTGAAGTCTCTGACCGCTCCTATCTATATCAGAGCCCCCTCCTTTGGACCCAAATCCATTGATAGTCCAGATAAAGGTGTAAAACTGGAATTGGAAACAAGATCCTGTACACGGTTGACGGAGTGGAGAGTGTTATCATGAGTGCGCCTACTTGGAATACAATGTCTATAGACAGAGAAAGAGATTGAGAGACCAGAAACTCGGCAATCGCATTCACGACGTGCCACAAATATTGTTCTCGTATTAACCTTGTAAACTATTCCTTATTAGACATTTTCTAAAATGATCTATTTCATTTTTAAAGTTTGCTTTTTAATTTGTTAATTTTGCGACTTAAATTTGAAACATTCTTTCTTGATATATGTATATGTCTTTCTTGCCTTGCTATATAGTTTTCCAAAAATGTACAGAAAAATAGTAGGAAAACGGGGATTGAAGGGAAGAGAGATAGAGAGAGAAAATAAGCAATAAAGGCTAAATGCATTCAAAAAAGATCTGTAGTGTTGAATGCAGAGAGAATTATATTACGGGGATGTGAAGCTGACTGGGTAATTGAGTTCATCGATTTATAGAGAAGTGGGGGATAGAATGTAAACAATGGAAGTCGCTGAATTCTGATGAATATATCATATCATAAAAAATTCTTCCAGAAGAGCAAAGAAAGGATCAGTGAATTTTCTAAGGAAGAAAGACATTATGGAAACAAAACTGTGGAAACAAAAAATGCAATTAGTGAATGTTACATAATATGTTGTGTAAGAAGGAATACAAGCGAAAGAGGAGATAATTACTGACAAGCAGCAATCTCGCGACAAAGTTCGAGAGGTTCGTGATCGATAAGAAATCTAGGATGCTTCATCAGCTTGTCTCGGACCTAAAACACAGCTCTGCCCTATTTTTAGCCAGCTTATAACTGTTCAATATACATAACCCAGATATACAAAAAGCCTTCAAACCATCAAACACCAAAACTTAATACCTCTCCCGAGATGTTGCAGAGAAGCTCCCTGTGCAAGTTGCATGCGTGCATCGTCAACTAAAACGAGAATCCTTCAAAGTCACGAGTCAACACTTAAGGAATATCTATATGTAACGTCACTATTACAATGCAAGCTACTCATACCGTCCACCAGCCATAGCTCACCTTTCGCAGATCCTCGAGAAACTCATTGTTAGAGAATTCGGCATCTATCCACAGGGGTCCGGCTACAGAAATGCAAGTCGTGCATTCATCGTTCTAGGGTTTTTTTAATAGTAAATATGCATAACGGCTTATCAGTGCTCAATACTGTGCAGGTTAGAAAGCACATATGTAACTCCTAACTAGTTTCTGATCAACCAAAGAAACCATAAGTACCTCATCGATGCGGAAATTGAATCCTTTGTAGTTGATCTCATTGACTTCCGCAATTGTCGTGGTCACATACAACGATTCGTTAACACGTCCATTCTCGAAATAATCGTATTCGTAGTCAATGTCGTCACCCTGAGGTTAATCATTTTTCATAGAGATAAGGGTATTTATGCTTTATTTTTCTCTCAAAAGACTATGTGCACGAATATTCTCAAGGTTGAGATAAGTAATATGAATTCTCAAAGGTCACCTGTCCTCCGTGTTCAAGAGATGAATTTTTTTCGTTAATATCTATCTGGTGAGCAGGTTCGAGCACTGTTTCCTAGAAAAAAGCGTGAGAGAGAACGTATCACAATAGCTCACCAGTAAAAAATAGAGGAAGAGGGCCGACGAAAGGAGAATGAGAAGTATGATGAGATAGACAAGGAAAGAGTAGTGCTTATGCGTCATATCGATGGAAGGAAGGAGAGGAGAAGGAATGAAGAATAGAGAAGGGAGAATCGGAGTAAGAGACAGTGGTGATATCGATCTAATGGATGTGAGTGCTATCGCAGATTGAATCATTACGAAAGCGTATCGAAAATACATATCCCTCCTGCCGCCGTACGAAATAACCACACCTGCAGGCATACGTGCAAATATATCGATAAGTCAGTATGAGCGCAGCTATTTCCCATGTATAAACAAAGAACCTTCCCTTTTGCTGAGGTATAGACTCTCTGTCTGCCGACCTCTTCCTCACATGAGGCGACACAGTAGGGAAAAAGAGGAGAGCGTGAGCACACCTCGTGTTCGGCTGACAAAGATTTGTGTAGGCTTCATTCATTCATTCATTCATTCATTTATCCACACTGCTATCAAAAACATATTAACAACGAGACGGAATATGTAGGCATAATTATGACATAAAACAGTAGGCTGAGAGAGTTAAACGGGTAACTCAATTAGGGGGTACACTATTTACAAGAGAAAGAAGTGAGAGTCGAAAAGAGAAAATCGATTGGTCAAAGATGCGATCAGGGAGAGAATTCCACCGTGCAATATTACGATATTGAAAAGATAGCTTAAAAAGGGAAAATGCACTCTAGGAACGTATAATTTGAATCTATGTCCTCAAGCGGGAAAATAGAGCAGATGGGAACATCAATGAGGTGGAAGTGAATCTTGTACATTGTAAAACGTGACCAAGATAGTTACCGTGTACAAACATTACCCGCGAAACTCCATCACTCACGCAGCGTCCACAATAAACAAAGAAAAGTATTCAAAGATGTTGGTATATATTGTCTATATAATCAATATATGTACGGTATATTTTCACATAGTATAGTTTTCGGTGAGTTGTTCACTAACAATTGTAAGGACACGTTCTTTTAATATACATAGTAAGGCATGTATTTGTGCGTTTTATAATTGGTAGACGATTCTTAAAACAGATATTGTGACTTCGTGTTCGAACATTACCTTTCGCTCATCCGTGTACCTCTGTTCTGTTCCTTCTCAAAGTCTTCAGTAAGGAGTATAAAATATGATGTCTGCATAATAACAATATTCCTAAAATAGTCGCTAAATTGGTTGATTCTTGTGACATCGTGGACAAGAAGTAAACGTAGCATACTATCGTTTTCTTTTACTCTCCTCTCCATACTTTCATAGCGTGCGGTCGAGTCCCTTCGTCGGTATCACTTTATAAGTTTAAGCATTGTTCTCATAAAGTTATTTCTAGCGAACAGGTAAGAAACTAAAGTAGTGCTAATGAATTTGTGTTCGGAGGACTACTTATCGATTGTATCAATCGCCATACGAGATACGCTCGGTCCACTTTTCTTCTCATCTGCCGCCCAAGGCTGAATGGCAGCTGAATTGAATAACAACTTGGAAGAGAAACGTATGTGATCGTACTGGATCCACAGATCAAATAGTGCACTCCAGCAAGAGCTTGAAAGAGAGCAGCCAGAGTGAAGACTATTTTCCACTTGTACGGAGTTCCCTGAATTAATACCGTATCTCGTGTACATTTTTACAAATATAAAGGCTTAAAAATGAAGCTTTCAAAAAGAACGGCAAATTACATACAATTGAGGTTAGTGCCGTCACAATAAGCGAGGTTGCACAGCTAGCAATGTTAGAAGAGATCATAGAGATGGACGACAAAGAGCCTGGGAAATATAAAGAAATACATGGTAGACCCTGATCCACCTGTATACTTCGGTGCTATTGTCAGTAAACTTGTGTAATACCCACAGACACCCCCAGCGAACACTGCCCCTGAACGAAAGGTCACAACTAGTTGTCATATATTAGGTATTGTCTTTCAATTATTTCATGAATAATTGAGCTTTTCGTTTTAGAAAAACCTCAAATTAACACTCACACTTAGCTTACCATACATAATCAACAAGGGCAGAGCCCATCCCGGATTTTCACAAGTTGGTCCGAATGCGAAAAGAATAAGTGCAAGTGATGCTCCAAAGGAACCTGTATTGGAATTTTATCGGATATTGTACAGCCCAGATAACCTATGCTCTGAGAACATTTTGTAGCTGTCGTAAGCGACATTATCTTGTTTTTCGCTACATAGTCCGTCCCCGGTCCGAGGACGCACTTTGCGATCATTTGTGCGACAAAGGGAGCGAGAGAGTAGTAGCCGATCTTAAGATTTGATAGCCCAGTCTCTTCCAGCTGTCCAACCGAATTTACTGGAAGCCCTAGCTCTTCCTTTAGATAGGTCGGCAAATAAGACTGAACAGTCCAAATAGAAAAGCCGAAAGCAAATGAGCATGTGAGAACAGCGTGCATGGGAGTAGATTTTGCTATCTGCCACCATGGAGCCTCAGCCATCGAGATTTTCTGAAGAATTCGCATAGATTTAAAGTTTGCGTTGAGATATGTTCTACAGTGAAGAAAAGATTCTGCGTAATCATACCCGTTTCGGAATATTGATCTCCCGTTCGATATAGTCTCTCTCAGCTTCGGTCACCCACTTGCATGAATTGGGATCGGACGAGCCAAAAATCATCCAGATAATAAGAAAGATTGTCGAGATGACACCTAGAATTATGTATGCTACTAGCTATTAGATATTCTGGCTATATTTTCACTAATATCTAAAATTCGAGAAATTTTTATAATCATCTCTCTTCATGCATGTTGCATTTTTTATAAGAAATATACGGGACGAGATCGCTCTTGCTTAACTTTAAAGGAGGGCCATTTAAAACTCGATTGCCGGTAGAACATAGTTTTCGATAGATGGTGAGGCATAGCTTTTGAACAAATGTACGTGGTTATTACCAGTAAGTTGAGTTTTGTGCGCTTTTTCCATATTTCTATATAATTGTATTGATTTAAAAAATCCCTTCCTTAAAGATGAAGTAAAAGGCAAATTTTATAATCATCTCTCTTCATGCATATTGCATTTTTTATAAGAAATATACGGGACGAGATCGCTCTTGCTTAACTTTAAAGGAGGGCCATTTAAAACTCGGTTGCCGATAGAACATAGTTTTCGATAGATGGTGAGGCATAGCTTTTGAACAAATGTACGTGGTGAGTACCAGTAAGTTGAGTTTTGTGCGCTTTTTCATATTTATATATAATTGTGTTGATCCAAAAATCCCTTCCTTTATTTTTTAGAATTGAATTTGGTATCAAAATATTCTGAATGGTCTTTAAAATTTGTCTATAATTTCGTAACTACTGTAGATACAGAAAATAAACTAACTGGAAACATAGAAAATAGATGGCCAGCCTCCTAGTGTGCTGGAATAACACAGTTGTGCAGCGATTAGCGACGCGAAACCAGCAGCCAACTTCAACGATGATATTAATACATCAAGTTGAAAAGAAGACGCAATGTCTTCAAATACCCACCTGTATACCGCAAGTATAAAACGCAGCGATGGTTGTTTTCTCATGCTTTGGATACCATCGGGCCGCTACACAATTTATCGATGGAATAAGGAAACTCTAAAGTTACCTCAATCATTTTTAAGATACGAACTCCAAGTCTCTACAACCTGTTTGAAAATATTTATATAAAAGTGGGAAAATTTCAACCATGGGCACAATCGAAATAATACGCCTGCTTCTCCGAACAATGTCATGTTGATTTGTTGCTCAAAAAGTCACGAGTTGGGACGATCTTGTCGGAATTATGCATACACTTCACTCTTGGGGGATTACACACTCCCCCAAGAGTGAAACGGGAAACATCAATCGAATTTCAAAGAGCACACAACACACATAACGTTTAGGCTATACCGCTTATTTTTGAAGTGTTGACATATTTTTAATCAGCTCACTTCGCCCATGCCAATAAGAACTCGCGAAGCGATGAATATCACCCATGGAGCATAAGACAGAAACGGAGCAGCAACAGTTAATATGGTAGAAACAAACAGAGCCACTGAAAAAATGTATATGTATATATTAAAATTTATTTATAGATCACGAGAAATGAACCAGTAGACGAATCGATTAAGAGCTTACTCGTAAGAACAATGCCTGGACCGAAGTAGTCAGCACTGGCTCCGGAGATTAAAACCGTTATGAGATTACCATAGAAGGAAGACGAGACAACGAGAGATTGTTGAGGAGGCGTCCAGTCGAGGTCGCCCTAAAGCATAAACTACCCGTTATTTTTTTATTTAATGGTTCAAACGTTTAAAATAAAACTAAATTTGATTGCTCTCGCTTTTCTACACATAATATAACTCGTAGCGAATATGCTGTACTCGTGTAAGAGCATGTAAAACCATGTTAAGCTCCTCACTTCAACTGCCAAAACGTCCTTAGAAGCCACTTGCTCTGCTCGACACGTGCTGTCTGATCCATCGTTGGCCTTTCCTTGCAGAAGCGTACTATTGACCATGCAAACGACAGCCGTGCCTCAATTCATTTTTCCATGCTTTTGTGTATTTCTGCATCAATGAGTAGTCTGCAAACGAAATAATGGCGCTTTAATAATCGACGCTGCCGCATGTTTAATGTGGGAAATAATATCGAGATTAATTGGGAGATTGAGAGTGTCGAGAGTGTGCAATATGAAAATAGCAAAAGAGAGCACAGATTTATTGCTCTCTCATAAACGCGTACTCGTTCGCCGAAAATCCCCAGCTATGAATTAATGACGAAATTTTCTACCTCCAGCTCATGAGTACCTCGTCGAGACGTAACATAGGAGATGCAAAGGGTGCAAGGATTTTGGAAGGGTCTACCACTGAGCTACACCGCCGATGTGATCCTCCCACTTCTTGGGGCTACTTGGCCTCTACGTCGCCCTTGGCTGCTGGTCTACGGGTAGCTTCCTTACAGAGATAATGATGAGCTACCATTTTCCAGTCAATCTTGATGAAATTTCGTGGTTCTTTCCGCCTCTATATGGCATTCGGGACCGGGGAAAAGTCCGATGGTAAAATTGTATGTATGAATGTGCATCCGAAACTGGTAAAATTAAAAATAAGGTCGAGATAATCTTGAGATCATGAGTAAGATAAGATATAAGATTCGTTTATACCAGACTATCGAACTACTACATATAGTCCCTATTTAGCCTATAACAAAACTAGATTGGAAAGCTCTTGCTTATATAAACTCTCAGAAAGAGAAACCACGAGGCACGACACTGAGATTTCTTCAGTGATGTACGTAAAATGCATTTTTTTGATATTTTAATTTTTTTGATATTTTGATATAAAGTAGGTCTTTAACAAACTCATGCTCATTCGATTGGCGTATCCGGCGTAGAGTGTAAGCAGGAGTAGCACGCCTATTCTTGTTCGATGAGATCGCAATGAGTAGAGGGAGGGAGGTGAGGAAAGGGTGTTGCGTTCAACATCTCGCATTGTCGAGAGAAGAGGAATGACGAGAGCAGACGAATGTAAGGCAAAGCGGGGAATATGCAAAGCAAGCGAGCGTGAATTATCGGTAGATCACAGTCCGAGAGTAAGGGAAAAGATGTGGTTCGTCACCGCTCAACATGTTTTAATTTGACCATACACTGAGCCTATAGGAATCCTTGAATGCGAATTCGGCGGGAAAGATCGTACCTTTTTCGATGTGTCCCGAAGAAACTGTGCAGATGCAAGTTCAGAATTAACCTATTAAAATTTGCCTAGATATTGGGAAAAGATCATTTTACTTCCAACTGAGCCCACAGCCGCCGTAGTAAATGCAGCGGGTATCTGGTGTAGATCGAGGTATCTCCCAACAATACCTCGAGGTATCAGCCGCGCGATTACTCCCCCTCGGCCACGTGTCAGCGACAGTCGAAAGTTCGAAAGGCA
>LS914434.1:53303-97838 GCA_900490955.1 Micoletzkya japonica
TTGGAACTCTCTCCCTAGCAATGTACTCGATTTCACTCCTTTGTATTTTCGAAATTTCATTACTAATTACCTTTCGAGCCAAAGTAATTGAGCTTCAAGTTAAGCTCTCTTAGCCTGCTTATAGTTTATACCTTGTACCATACCCTAGTCTCTTCACTTTCTTTTCCTGTAAGCGTGGATAAATATATATATATATATATATAGTTTAGTGCATTAAAAGGAGGGGAACTAAAAGGAGGAATAAGCAATAAATTCCCCTTATTACGAATACTACGCGATGTATCCCAACTTTTATGTGTATTTTTAATGTTTCATGCTGCATTCGAACTATGTTCATCAATCAATCCGTCGTCACTCATTGTCATGTGCTTCCGGATCGAAATATGAAGAAGATCATAAAATCTCAAAATTTGACGATTCGGAAAAAATAGAAGCTGCAGCTTTGAAGTTTGTGAATCTTTACCCACAATTTACAAATTTAACTGTGTCTTTCGAAGCTTTCCTGTGTCCCTGTATAGGATACCCCTCCCTCCCTTTCTCCTCAATTCTCTCACAGGTCTCCAGGTTACGCCGCTTCTTCCACTTCTTCTCTTGTCCTTCTCTACTCCTCTCACCTCATTCTTCCCTTGTTTAACTCAAATCAACTATTATCCTCACCACCCGCTCAGATGGATAAAATGAAGATGTCGACTATCCTCGTCGACTTTAGCTGCTGGTCGACAGTAGCTTGTATTCGACATTTGGCCACATCAGAATCGACGATCCTTCGACTATTCTGGGCTATTGTCTTTGTAGCGTTGTAAGTAAAAAATTTGAGTCCAGTACACACGCTACTCGCAAAGCTTTCATTATATGAATTGGAAAATAAGCATTATCTTTCGACTTCAACCACACATGAGAATGATAATTTCAAAATAGCTTATCGAGTACTTGTTAACTATCAACATACTAGGGTTCACGAGTTATCGAGTAGTCGATAACGCACTAAGCTAATCATGTTTGATAACAATCGACAACATTTATTTAATAGTCGTACCCTACTTCAGAGTCGGTGCATTCATCATACAACTTGTAATGATCGTCGTGCGCTATTGTTCTCATCCGGCAACTGTTTCAACTAGTATCGTGTTTGAAGCACAGGTAGACATGCGCATGCATATGCATATCAAATGTATCTCATTCTAAGCTAATATGTTAACATGTGTACTATTGAATTTTGTGTTCCATAAGTAATCAATTTAGACATTTCCCGAAGTGTCCTTCTGCAATTACAATCCGTACAAGTACAACGTTGTCAAGAGTAATCCAAAGTTCGCCGACATCCTTCAGCTGGTAACAGAATACGAAGATGGTGGAAATGGTTCGAACATCTACGGGTTTCGAGTAAGTGTTTCTGTCAAATATTAAGTTGTTGTGGTTTTAAACTTTTCACTTAAGGTGGTTTTTGCAGGGACTGAGCGAGTTCGAGAAAGCTGAACGCGCGACAGATATGCTCGTTATGCTTGGAAACAAGCTGAGTTTGGAAGACAAGGAGCCAGCCCTCTACACGCAGCTGGAAATGGTCACAGAATGTCTTTTTGCAGGCGTTCCTTGCAGAGCGTAGGTCTTTTTTCTAAATAGATCAATAAGAAACTAAATAGATTATTCTAAATAGATCAATAACTACAACGACTTCCTATTTACACCTCCGTGCATAGTGTTGCTTTCTAATACCCCGAATAGTCTTTCCTCCCCATGGCTGTCTGGTATCATCTCTCAACCCAGTCCCCTCTCCTTTCTTCTCCTTTCTTTGTCCAGCAACCCTCACATGATCTTCTCCGTCAGTCATCGTCGCTTCTCGCGAGTTGCGAGAGCGATTCGCTAACGAATTCAGAAGAGCATTGTAGGGATGAATTCGACAGCTTCGTTCATCCGCTCTACGGACGATGCTTCGTATACAGGCCTATTAACAGAACCATCACTAGGTATAGTGGGTTAAAAATATCCGTCGGAAAATCATTCCGAATATAAGGCGAGAGAGTGTGCAAAAGAGAGAGAATTAGACTCATTTTGGAACGAAAGAAACTGATGGATCGGTTTATTCCACTATGCTTCGTAAAAATGTGTGCTAATACAGATAAATTACAGATCAGGCATCAGCTATGGGCTCAGACTCATCCTTACAGCTAATGTAAGTTATCCAGCTAAATTATTACTTTAGGATACATGTATGCTATATTTAAACCCATATTTCAATCCCAAGACACATTGTTTAGCAAGAGACGTCATTTGATTTCCTGTCCGACTTCCTTCCCACAACAGACAGGGTGGGCGTCCGCATGACAGTCAACCAGCAAGGGCAACTCGTTTCTCTTGACAACCACGGCTTTAACATTGGAGTTGGCTACCAGACAGCCGTGGGATTGATCAAGGCATGGTTTGATCTACTCTAACCAATTATCGTTTTGTTATCTTTTCCATTAAGTAAAAAAGCGTCGAAATTGCTTATTATTAATATTTTCAAATAAGTTTTCTACGTTTTGCTCCATCAAATGATTTGTAGTCGCAAACCGAGCGGGCCGCGGAACCTTATGGACTGTGTGTGAACGGGATGAACGCCACGATGACACTCTATCCGGGCCAGCCTTACACGATGGAGATGTGCTTCACAGCATGTGCACAACTCGAGACCATCAAGGTAATAACAATGGGAAATCACGTGCAACGCATTCCAGAGATGCGGGTGCGCTAATCCACTGTGGAACAAGCAGGACAACGTCACGTGGTGCGAAACCATAGAACACTGTGAGCAGTCGCAACTGCGCGTCAAAATGGATACGTAATTTCAGTGATTTGCATGCAAACTTTGCGCGGTGACCAACTGAGGGTCGATAACAAGAACATCAATGCCCTACTTGAGTGTGACTGCCGCCCGCCTTGCTTCGAAACGAGCTTTCAGCCCACCTTATCCGTTAGTTCTTATCTTCATCTTAGTGTTAAATAATGAAAATATGATAGTAAACTAAAGATTAATGCATAAAATAAACTCAAATTTGTGACAGTTATCTGCCAGATCCTGAGGTACCCAGCCTTCCGCTACACAGTCGGAGTGGGCACAACACAGCAGTTGAAGCAGATGAAGAAGCATCAGGTTAGGAAAGGCTTTCCTGAGACACGAACTTCAATTGTTAAGAAAGGCGGAAAGACTACAACAACCACCTCCACCACCACCACCACGACTACTACTACTCTGTCTACCACTACGCCTATTAATGGCACAACCTCTACTATTGGATCGTCAATGACAACTAAACGATATGCTACACAACAGAGCATGACACCAACACCCGTCCTTCCACCGCTCACTTCTCCTCACAAGGGAACGTGGAAGAGTTCAAGATCGGCAACTACATCCAAAGGGACTTCTCTGCGACCAACGGCTAGTGTTTTCTCAAGCACGACGACTACGACTGTAGAGACGAACTCGCCAGCTGAGGATACAACAACATCTACAACATTACGGAAGATGCCTAGCACGGAAATAACAACAGATGATATCACTGAAGAAAAGGGAACATCAACAACTTCTGGATTCTGCAGTGTATCAGCGAGGCAGACTTTCGCAATCGTATGTCATTCATCTTCCATTCCCTCAAATCTCTATTCAGAAGGCCCTGCTAGCAGTGTCCCGTTTTCAACTTATTAAGATGGTCTTGGTCGGGGGAAAGTGTTTGTAAGTGCAAGCAAACAGACTTCTTTCACCTATGGCTATGATGGAATAGATATACATATGGATTAGTTAGCTGAACTACACTTCGTAACGAAATGACAAGAGTAGCTAAACAGATTTATGACTCTCCGCATTAATGTGCAAAAATGCTGCAACAATGTGCTCAGACCGCTTATCGAGTGCAAGGACGGCCCACCAGCCAAGTGGTGGATCTGCTGGCCATGTTCATGGAAGTGCAGTCTCACTAGCCAACTACCCGCCCTCCTCGATAATCCTGGACTGGCCTCCTGTCAAGATGTAAGTTGCCCCCGTAGTAGTCTCTCGCAATCAAAATCAAATCAAAATCAAGAACAAGATCTGCAAGGTCCACGATGAACATATTATCTGCTATCTTTGAACGCCTGCCCTCGTTCGTGCACATGGTGAATTTTCTAAGATAAAAGTCGTTTTAACTGGTTTAAAGTTGTCTAATCATCACCAAACTTGATAAACAAGTAGATCTCGTCCTGAGAATTCCAAAAATTTCAACGAGAACTCTGTACGACATTTCCCAGCTGAGATATGGCCTTGTTTCAAGTGTTTCAAACACGGCCCACAATTTACAAGCTTGACGGTATGCTCATAGCCATCATGATTTCAATCAGCGCTCTCTCGTTTCTCCACGCGATCTTGATTTCAAAGTGATTGCGATCAGGTCCTAATGGTAAGGAGGCGTTTATTGGCCATTGATTTGACTGCAAACCAACTATTAGCCATGCATTATCTTATGGCATAAATTACGTTGATCGCACTTCCTTGTACTGACAAGGGAAGTACTTTTGGTTTCCCCGAAGTTCCGTCATGAGTAATATACCATTCGAAAGCTAATTTCATGGTGATTAAGAATATCTAATTCTTTTTTTGCGGAACGACACGCTTTGAGGCTCTTTTCCGGTATGAAACAGGCAATAACTGATTTTTTCGTTGTGTATTTCATTGCGATTGGACCCGGTAAAGCATCCGCTTGATATTGTAGGTAGAGGAAAATGTGGTTTTCATGGCAAGCCTCAGTTCCGCTTGTCTAGAAGATTGAACACACGATCTTCAGGAATATTTTTTCGTTCTCACTACAATGTAATATTTTACGTATTTTGCTCTTCACTAATTCCTTGATTGCCATTGCTGGAAATGAAAAATATGTTATATACGGGTTTGAAATAACTAACAAAAGTAATATACTGCAGTGGTGAGCCTTTTTGGGTCTAATAACCAGGGACTCTACCCCGCATATTTCACTGTCCTCTCGTTTGCGAAAATATACCAGTGTCAAGCCCAACGAAAATATACAAGTGTTGTTCTTCTCAACCGGCCCTCCTCCTTGCGCAGTCCCCTTGCGAACGGCCCGGGCCCAGAATTCCCCCCGACTCTGGGGGAATTATGGGCATGGCCCACTATTCCCCCCGAGTGAGGGGGAATGGTGGGCTATGCGAACTGCCTTACATTCCTTTCTTACGCTATATTCACATCAACGTTGCTTTATCTTGCAGTTAAATTGTTGGAAATAACTTAGGAAATACATTAAAAAAATCAAAGAGACAAGACAAACAAGAGACAAGAAGAGACAAACAATTCAATAGTGAATCGCAAGCATCCGGTTCACTAATTATCTATAAATGTCCCAGTAGAGAACAAAGTATATAAGATGCTATCAAAACGTTTTGACTGTTTCTCGCGTACATCCGGCGTTGATGGAATGATTATCGAGTCCGAGAACAATATTCGCCTTTTCATTTCCAGAACTCTTCCGAGAAGATCGGAGAGTAGAAATCGAAATAGTTACAAGCCGAAACTGATATCCTGCATCTGAACAAAAACTTTTCATCGCGACTATGAATATTAAAGACCATACCGCGTTTTCTGCATTCTCCAATATTGCAATATTCTGTGACTTCGTCGAAGCAACAACTCCGTAGAAACTCCGTAGAATGTTTAAAATCCTCTGGAAAAGTGGGCATGCAAAACAGAAATAATCTTACTTTATTGTTTCAAGTTCCGACATCAAAAACTCGGTCCCTTCGGTATAAGATTTCAACTGCTTTTTGAAAATCTTCATATTCTCCTTGATATTGTTGCATCTCTGCAATGAAAAGAAATTAACAACTAATACCAATTCTCAACCCACGAAAATATACAAACACGTTGGTATGATGTCGCGGGCTTCGAATTATACCAACATCTTGGTATACATAAATTGATGAGCCGGGGAAAATATACCTTGTATATCTCACTGGCGAAGATATTCCTGGTATCTTTTCGCTCGGTGTGTACTAGAGAGCTTTCAAAGCTGAGGATAAATAGAATAAAAAAGTAGTATTACTAGTATACTATAACTACGTGGTACGCGAAGCGCACCTGCTTTTGTGTAGCAACGGGTTATAGAAAAGATAAAAGTACCTTTTGAACTTTTTGGCGATATCCAAAACGGGTTACGAGTTATGCCGTCTAGAAAATTTGCGAGTACACACAGAAATAAAGAGACTGCTCTTATAACATGAAGTAGTTAACCATTGTGGTAAAACATAGTAAGATACAATACGGAAAACTATATATTTTCAGACCATGAAGAAGTTCGTGATTCAAACAGGCGACGGGCCTAACGCAGCTCCGAGTTGGTATGGCTGGCAGGACGGAACGGCGCCCAGTTTCGAGGTATGCACAAATGGCGATGGAGGGATTGCGCTCGATGAATCAAAAACTACAAGGACAACTGACCAGGCAACTACTACGACCGAAGTTCTGGACTCTACAGATTACAGTGAGAGTCTTTAAAGTAGGTAGGAAATGTGAACAAGTTTATTTAGTTACCGACTGTGCGGAAATTAGGCACCTCTTCGTCCCTCCCGAAAGTGCCTCTCAAGTCTACACCATGTCGAGCGTCAATGCGAGCAAGTAGGCTAACCAATAAAGCCATATATGCAGTAGCCGCAGAGCGTGCCAGGTCGTACAGTATGCCTGTAGCACCCAAGAAATAAGAAAATTTCATAGTTGTAAAAATGTGCTTGACCCGATACAGTATGCCATCCGTAGAATAGTTTACGGAAAATTGCGTTTGGTCTTGGCTGTCATAACCGTAATCTTTTGAGTATGTACAGGCTCTTCGTGGCGGGAGTTTCTAATGTTGTTCTGTTTACACCACCTTTAAAGGAGCCGAACCACCACGATTTTCTGGCCACACTCTCTCTTTACGTCATTCATTAGATCTAACCATCCATTAAATGTAATTAAATGTATATGTTACCTCAACAACTAATTTTCTGATATGTGGAAAAAGCTTCATGAGGTCAGTATGTGATGAGGTGTGAGGGAAGGCGATGTACATAGATGCTGAGATAAAGTCGGCATCAACATCGCCTTTCCTCACATCTGACCCCTTCTTCACATTCTGACCTCATGAAGCCTTCGAACAACCACAAGGAGGATCACGCAGTACTCTCAATTTATCACAATATATTATATTCCAGGAATGCGCAATGCGCTTGAATAGTAAACTTCTTCTGCGCCTACTGATTCCCAGATCCCTTCTCTTCAGGCCGACAATCTCACTGCAGCAGAACTACGGCGATTGGACGACGAAGTTTCCGTGTTCATACAAATGCAGTGACACGACTGGACGAATTCCCAGTATCACTGAAGAATGGATATGGCAAGCGACTCCCGATCTGCGGAGAGTTGCTTGCAGCGATGTGCGCACATAACCTTATTAAATTATAATATAAACATAATTGTTACTCTTGCAGTTCTTCAAGTGCCTCAATCTCGATATGAGTGCGTGGACGGAAAAGCCGACGTTCATAGGAGCCGATGAGGGGCTGGATACGACGTGTGTCACCGACTTGCTCACTCAAGTTTCCGTCAACACAAACCCACCTCTGCTGGATCAAGCGCCAACAAATCGCATTACCGCTTCACTACCCGACAATTCCCTTTCCAACTCCGGAGTTGTTCCTACCGTTCCAAGCAGCGTAACATTCAACATCCCAGACTTTCCACAACCTTCTGAATTGCCCGATCAAGTGGAACAACTACTGAGCGGTCTTGTTGGAACTACTGAAGCTGGATATAATGATGATAATGTGATTCAAGCGGTGTCCCAACTCTCACGACGGAAACGAGACGATACATCCGTCCTCAACCGCCTTCCCGGGGTCAGCCGTACTCTCATTTCCAATTCTTGTCACCCTAGAAGAGCCAGACAGATATATCTTGACAATGGCGTTGTCTTTCGAGATTGAGATAACAATGGAACAAAAGGGGAAGGAAAGATGAACGTGACGGCATTGCAGAGAGGCAGTTGTGAAACGTGGAACATTAACTTCCAGAGCATTGACGAGTGCCAGCTATGGTGAGACTTTGAGATGAAAGTCTTCTCAAACTGTTTAGGTACAAACGTAATGGCATGATGGTCAATATATTCTTCGAGTCACTCAAGTATGAAGTCTTGAATGAGAGCCCATCCTACACAGTAAGCTATAGAATAGAGTTGCATTTCTTGAATAAGAATTCATATGGCAAGCAGATTAGAGGCAGCCTAAAATCGTCTAGTTCGCTCAAGCTAACACATTCTCTCCTCTACACGTATGTTTCGACACCGTTTTCGATGGCTACCCCAGTGAGGGGCTCAAAAATTAGGGAGCATTGATAGATAGGAAGGTCCTAAACTTTGAATATATTATATCATATCTTACCTGAAAACAATTAATGGGACTGCCAACTATCGTACATCGAGGATATAAAAAAAACTTGAGTGAGCAAGTCGGTGACACACGTCGTATCCAGCCCCTCATCGCTTATTGCTTGATTATGTTAAAATTTGGTACGAATTAACGGTCATTCCATTGAGATATGGACTTCCGAGTCTGGAAAGTACGGCCGAGCAAATGGCCTCTGAACTTGGGCTACTCGAAGACCCATAAAACACGTAGGAATCGAGATATGTGAAATCTGACAAAAGAGGAAGGTAGCTATGAATGTAGGGAAGAACTGTACTAAGTTACACGTATACGAGGGACAAAATGAAGAAAAAACTTTGCAACAGAATTTTTGGGTCACCCTGTACTCAATGCTGAGCATTTACCTCTATAGAAGTCCTTCTCCAGTCAGTGACCTACGAACTAGGCTGGCTTCTGCTCAAAATTCGGGTTTTCAAACATCAATAAAACGAAAAAATAATCACGTGGAAACGGTAATTCGACCCCTGGAAGATAAAATGGCAGGGCAAATCGAATGGTGGGTGTTAGAACCCTGAAAACTGACGTTTTACGCTTAGATAGCAAAACATGTGCTATAATCTTCTATGATATTCTATCCGATACGAAATATTCTCGCTGTACGATAGATGAAACGGGGGTATGAGAAATGGGACTCAATCTTCGCCAAATACTGATTAAACCCGAGGTGTCCATGATCTTGAGCAGCATTCCGATCCTGGATCTCCTATGCCATTTGGAATCTATTAAAAAATTTTCTTTTTTTTATTTTAATACCACAGTATGATTCACATAGAGGCTAAAACACATGCAGAATGTTTTTTTCAGTTGTCGAACGCTGTAAGCGATCTCGGCGGTCAGGCAGGACTCTGGCTGGGACTGTCCGTTGTGTCAGTCATCGAATGCATCGGCCTCCTGGCCATTGTCATCGTGTGGTGTTTCAAGTGGCGCAGGCAGCTCATCGTCCCCGAGGAGAGACGTGACTCTCTCGATGACATTTGAGCTTGCGGCCCCACCGGCAGATATTAACTTCGCGGCAGCCTATCTCATAAACCTTATTTTATTGTTAACAAATGTCCCTATTCGTTCATGTACTCAAATATCGGAAAAAACTATATGTGTGGTCTAGCAATGAAGCTGAATATGCGTGTATGTAGACTGAGGTTTGGTGCTGAAATGTAGAACATACGTACAGTCGAGGGTAGGGGCGTGTTGAATACACAGAACGACTGTGCACTGGTAACGAGAGAACCGGCACACCCCATCTGCATGGGGAAAGGAACTAGGAATGGCTATAATGGACACTGATACTCATATCAGTGCACAAGGCGTCAGCTTTTTTGGGTCTATGCACATTTGTGAACAACATCGAAGCTGTCATAAGATTTGCACTATAAACTTACAGCAGCTGTCAGCGTGTTCTTTCAACAACATTTTTCTACAGTTATTTCGTGAGACCAGCTAAATTGTAGGGACCTCGCAAAAGCTGCAAAAGGGACCGAATCGAGCATGTTCGACCTCCTCCGGATATCTGTTGTTCCAGCTGCACCCAAAAGGGATATAAGAAAGAAGCGGGGGATGAGACCAGGCTAACTTCCTCTCATCTAATCTGTACTGCTCTAGTTCATCTATTGTATGTATATTCAATATATTAATCCACAAACCATCTTTCGCTCTTGAGTCAAGTATTTTACTTTTTCCATTTCGTACTCTTGATTGGTATATACATACGTGTACATGATCTAAATCCTTATCCCTCAATAGCATATTTTGAATATTCCTCCTTTTTTCCTTATCAGAAAGTATATGTCTCCATTCCTTCAATGAACGATGCCTACGAATCAGACCGCTCGCGCGCTACAGTATTCGATAAATGACATTCGTATTCGCGCGGTCCCTGAAGAGCAATGTAACTTTGCGTACAACTTATCGCCTAATTTAAACAGCGGGGAATGGCGGGAAAAGGATGCAGGATTGCAGGTTTTCGACATTGCTCTTTCAGATGAGAGGAAGAAACCAGGAGGTTAAAAAGTGCTCAGAGGGGCCCTTTAAAATCAAGGGGTCATATCTTTCAGACAGGCCGCCGTCAGTCTCCAGTCGATCTGTACTCGGCAGTCAAGATTGACCGTACCCTGCCTGGCCTCACCTTCGCGAACTATAACTTCAACGGGCCGCTCAACGTCACAGACAACGGACATTCGGGTGAGGAAAGTTATATAGATATTAAGGGTACTTTATTTGCATGACATAAGGTAATGCGAGAAAGGAATATAATATGTAAGTAATGGAAACGTTTAACTATGAGAACGAATGAAAAGCGTTCCCGCGATTTGCATCGGTGTGTTGAAATGCTAAGGATAAACGGACTTTCCAGTGGCACTCTCCGGATTCTCGCGCTGGGCTAAGGTGCCGGCCATCTCAGGAGCCGGGCTCAATGGCACGTATGTGCTCGACGGAATCCACTTTCACTGGGCGCACCAGGCAGTCCTTGGAGGAAGTGAGCATAAGATCAACGGAAGGTCCTACTCGGCTGAGGTGGATGCTTGCCTTATACAACTTTATCATATCTAAAGAATGGATTTTTAAAGTGTTGGCCAAACGAAATGAGTGGCTTATAGATGCACATGGTGCACGTCAAGCAGGGACTGACAATGGACCAGGCTATTCTCCGGCCGGACGGACTCTCGGTATGCAAACTATGACTTCGAGGATATGACAGTTGTTTAATACTAGACTAGATAATTCTTCGTAGGTCGTGGGTGTCTTCCTCGCCCTGTCTCCGAGTGCTCCCGAACTCAACGCAATCAACGTCGCTTTTGCCGAGTCCTACGTACCCGGTAATCTATGCTGCGTCTTCTATGCTCACCTTTTTAATACATCGAGGCATAATCGTTAATTGAATAGCTCTGCTTCAGGCCGTACCTACAAGATCAATGTTAACCCTATGACCCTCATTCCGGCGAACTCGCAGGCTTTCTACCGGTACGATCTCATAACGAGAACGCGAAAACCACAAACATATGATAAAAATTGTTCTTCAGCTACGAGGGCAGTCTGACGACTCCCGACTGCAATGAGGCCGTCCAGTGGATCAACATCGCCGAGCCCATTCCGATCACCCAGAACCAACTCGATCTGCTCAGGAACGTACGGAACGACGAACTTCAAACCATGACCAACGACAGGTAACTCAGGGGAGGTCAATATATCCGATTAATTATGAATACGGCACAAGATCTGATAACTCAGGAGCCAGCAAATGTCGCCTAATTTCGAAATTTTCTTCGAGTTTAAAGTATTACCATTTAACAGATCGACGCAGCTCCTCAATGGCAGAACTGTGCGATTCCGTCCAGCCGGGTAAATTGTTTACTTCATTAAAGGAGCCTACCCACGAGTACGGTAGGATTTGAATTTGTGGGCTACCCTTATGCTGCAATTTAGGCCTTTCCACTCATCTTTTCAGTTAGTTCTTTTTACTAAAATTATAAGAAAAAATGTGAAAAATGGTTTTTTCATTGAATCAGAGCTGTATCTCAACTCATTAAGCTAATATATGCGATTTTGCAAAAAGCATGTTGCTTTTTGCATCTTCAATACTCCAGGGATTGTTTATGAAATCACGTAAGATTCGCAATACCCCATCGAAATGACGTAAGGAGCAGGTATGGCCAGAAACTCCTAGTACGGCTCCTTGAAAGGAGCCGGACTTTGAGGTTTTGGCCAAGCTCGCTCTACGAATCATTCATTAGATCTGATCATACTGATCGGGCTGTTTTTATTCATTTGTTGCGGAGTATTGAAAATGGAACGAATAATGAGCTTTTTGTAAAACTAGGTATATTAGCTTACTGAGAAGAGATTCAGCCACACGTCTAATCTGTCGAGATTAAGTCGTAATGAATGGCGACCTCCGACGAGAGTGTGTAGAAATGAGAGGTTTATCGAGGAGGTCACCATTAATTCGCAATTAATGAGTGAGATTGGACGCGCGGCAGATTAGGTTCATTGACAAAATTTTTTTTCACATTGTTCTGATCATTTTAAGAAAAAAGCGACCAGAAACGAAAAGCGAATAGCCTAAATTGCAATATTAATTTAGCCCGCCTGCTCAAATTCTACCGTACTCGTGGGCCCTCTCCTTAAAGTAAAAGGAAAAATTACAAGTCAATCTCACAATACGTAATTATTATGTCACAACAAAAATATTGTTCATATAATAGTACTCAACTGCAATCCGAACTCGTAGCAGGGAAACAGTATTATCATTCATATTAAAACAATAATTATTCAGTCGTGCTACGTCTCCCGGCTTCATGTTCTCCTATCTTGCATCTGGCAGAGTCCGCCGATAAACATGTTCGATTATGGTTTTTGATAAAGTTGTTCGTTGATCAATATCATCCACATACCATGATATTTAAAAAAACATGTTTCATAATGTTCGATTAAAGAACATATGACATGTATTCAATATTTGTAAATTTTGAATACCTGTGGGAATTTTCCATCGGAGAAAGCAGATCGCCTCCTCCTTTCTTGCTATTCCTTTCTCTCTGTGTAAATAGCAGCGAATCACGGTTTGTGCCAGGTTGAACTGGGTTATGCAATGAATAGCAGGTGGCGGCTCAAGAGGTTGCTTTGGTAAACGCGAAGCAAAAGTTCTACCTGCAAGACGTGTTCAAACTTACTTGAAAATTGGAAGACCGCGCATCTGCTAGAAGATCTCAGTGACCTCTTCATGCAATGAAAGCTTTTCGAATTTCACATAAGTTTTGAAAATGAGTTTGAACTCTTCTTTATTGTAACTATAAATACAATCTCAAACTTTTTCCAAAGTAGATACATAAAAAGTAACTACGGCAATATTATTCGCACATGTTGTGCTGCCAAATCCGCAGTAAAACGTTAAAAATACATAGGTGTGTTACAAGAATTATTTTACATAAGATATTGGCATTCTCCTCAATGTTCACATCGTTCATTTCATAAACTGTTTTTCTACACAGACGGAGAATTCGCTGACCGAGAATATTTCCATAGCTATCAAAATCACAGCTATCCATTGCTATTCCAAGCAATATTGTGAATTAGAAAAAAATTTTAAAAAAGACTTAGAAAAAATAAGAGTTTGGTATTTCATACCCGACGCAAGGGCTGAAAAGAAGCTAATTACAAAAAAAAAGAAATTAAACTCCGAAATAAAGCTTGTTAACAAATGTTTTGAAAATTTCAAAAGGCGAATATAAATTTAAAGCAGAAAACAACAAAGCCCTTTATTCAACGCAGATTCTTATTCGGAAATTTAGCAGAGACAGTTGGCATATAGGAATCGACTATAGCGCGAAACATCATGATCCACAAAAACATCCGAAAGACGTTACTTGAATTTAGTTGCTTTTAGCACGTTTTAGAACTAATTGGCTGCGTCGGCATCTGAATCCCGTCGAAATTCATCAACTGTACGACATTACTTGAATTTATTTGATTTTTGGACGTTTCAGAACTAATAAGACCGCTACCTCCATTGCACTGCTTTATGTTATCGACTTATTCACAGGCACGGTTAATTTTGAAACTATTATAACAGTATTTTACATGGGACCGGTTAATTTTGATGGAACCACTTAATTTTGATGGGACCAGCCGCACGTTTAATGTGGGAAATTATCTCGAGATTATTTGCTCATTTTGAAGTGGAGCTCGCCATTATGTGATGAGATAAGCTCCAAATAATCTCGACCTATTTTTGGGTATCACCACCAGCAAACCTTTCGCAGCCATGAGGAATAGAACCCACGGCTGCCGAACACCAGTCGACTACTTTGCCTCTATACTATCGAGGCAACTGCTCACCCTGCGCCTTCCTTACCCATCACCCCATCTGCTCCAATGAGCGGGGCCCGCGAAACTTATTCTAATTTACCCCGTCCTCCCATACGCGGTCGACCGGTAGATCAGTGGAGAGAGAGTCTCACCATTATCTCGAGATTAATTTTGAGCTAGAGAGCGACGAGAGAGCATGCAAAATGAAGAGAGCAAAAGAGAGCACAGATATACTGCTCAGTTTTGCTCTCTCAAAAACGCGTGCTCTCTCGCCAAAAATGGAATTAATGACGAGATTTTCTGAGGTGAGGTAGCTCCTCATTATCTCGTCGAGATAATGGTGAGCTACCGTTTTCTAGTCAATCTTGATGAACATTCATGCTTCTTTCTGCCTCTATATGGTACTCAGTGCCGGGGAATCCGATTCCGACGACAAAATTGCATGAATATGTACCCGAAACTGAGAAAACGAGCTCGAAATTAAAAAAAGATTATCTGAGCTGAATCTGAGCTCAGATTTTCCCCAGATTAAACGTGCGGCAGTTAATTTTCATGGAACCAGTTAATTTTCATGGGACCACTTAATTTTCTCGGGACCTCATGGGACCACACTATTTTCATGGGACCACTTAATTTCCATGGGATCACTTAATTTTCTCGGGACGCCATGGGACCACTTAATTTTCATGGGGCCACTTTACTAAAACAGACCCGAATGTATTTATGCAGATAAGGATATAGGTTCGAAAGTGTTCATCTTCTTTACAGTATCGTATGACGTAAGCTTAACCGTGATGTTTCAGATGCGTTCTTGGGCCATTCTCTCCTTTCCCTAACGGGAACCACTAACAGCAATCTTTAAAGCTACAGTCGCGTTTAAGAGTGGACCAACTTATGCGCGGTAAGCTATGACGACTATTGTCGAGGAAACCGGAACGTATAATTCAATTTTGCGAGTTCCGCTATTTAACAGATTCTTCGCACTTTGAGAGAGCGTCATTCCGCTCTAAATCAAGATATCAAAGAGAGTGAATGCTCTTTGAGATCACCACCACCAAGACTTTCACATAGTACGCATTAGGATTGGATAGAATTACGCTAGAGGCCTCGGAAACTGAGTTACGTCCGGAACGATTATATCTTCCCTTTTTCCCTACTATGACCAATTCGCTTGGTTCAAATCAAAGCAACGAATTCTGTAAAATTTCAACGAATTTGATTTAGCTGCGGCTGACCAATTTGGTTGGCCCAAATCAAAGCAATGAATTCAGTCGAGGAATTTGACTTAGTTGCATCCTATTTAGTACAACCTTTTGCTTTTTAGCGATAAATTGTTTTCTGCTATTTTCACAGACCGGACGCCGCCAACCACCAATCGGCCTCGTTTCTGCAAATGTCGATCAAGCGCTTTAAAAAATCGCCTTCGTGTACTATATATACCTTGTCTGGACCCGCCAACTTTACTGATAACGGACATTCAAGTAAAAATCCTCACAAGCTTTCGAAACTATCAAACTATGTAAGTAGGAAGGTTGTTGTTCAATTCAGTCGCTCTGTCCGGTTTCTCAACTTGGCCCCAGCGTCCTGCGATCTCTGGAGCAGGTTTGAGCGGAAAATATGTGCTTGATGGAATTCACTTCCATTGGGGAAGCGGCCCTCAGTGGAAGCGAACACAAAATCGGAGGCAGATGTTATGATGCTGAGGCAAGCAAAAAGTTAAACATACTGATATTGTAACGAAACAACCCATACTCATATGTTTCATACGTTTTCTTTCTTTTTATTTTTATTGCTAGTAGCGCAGATGCATCTGGTCCATATCAAGCAGGGTCTCACCATCAAGTCTGATGGACTTTCCGTGCGAAAGCTTCGTGTTCAAGTTTATATTTATCAGCTCCCGAACTCGATGTTGTGAATGCAGGATTTGCTTCACGTATCTACAAGCTCATTTTCATTTCACTCTTTCGTATTGCAGACCCACCGAAGCACTCAATCGGCGAATCATGAGGTTCCGACCCGACGGGTATTCCTGCTCATCATTGGTTTACTTGCACCATAGTTCTCTCTACTTGGGGCATCTTTAATGGTTTTAAATCTAATTCTTCTCTTATATTATAGACACTTCACCAGACACTTCGAGATGTGGAGGCATATATAAGTATGATCCAGTGCATTAACATACACAGAAGCTGAAAGGTCTGACATTTGACCGATACGAGTGGGAGGTTTCTCTCCCTTTCTCTTTCTCTCTTTCGCCCTCTCTTCTCGCGATTGGGGGCACCATTGTTTGTTTGCCTACGGAATGAAGGGAACACGTAGACTACACAGTTCATGAGCAAGTTACGCTTTTTGCTGAGCTAAGCAAATCTGAGGGAACAGAGTCGATAGGTGAGCGCTGGGTTAGTGAGAGAGAAATGTGCGTGGTTTGCATATGAGAACGGGCTAGGGGAGATCATGATGTTAGTTGAAGTCAGAGTCATCGAACGCATATATGAAGTGATCAACGGCCTCCCAGTTACGAGTTATTAAACATATAAACTAGTTAAAACAACGAAACATTTTGTATGTTTCATTTCAGTATCTCTTTGAAACGCAATAATAAAAGTTACTTTCTATAGTGTTAATTCGTTGTTGGCACCAGACATCGTTTTGAACTGTTTACATAACTCGTAGAGCAAACATGCATACGGGAACATGACACCAGTATGACTACTCCATTCCATATACTCTCTCTCTCTCTCTAGCCCTTTCCCCTCCCGCGGTACACGAGAAGGGCACGCCCCGAGAATGACTACATAACACGGTTCTCAAAAGATACTTCCGGACAGTGAAAAATACTCCAATGCTTTGTACGCTTTTTTCTTGTATTGGTGAACTACTATGGCACCAATACAAGAAAAAAGCATACAAAGCATTTTAGTATTTTTCACTGTCCGGAAGTATCTTTAGCCTCACAGAAGACATGCCTTAGCAATTCTTATTGCTTTACCATTGATTTGATGAAAAAAATTTTTAAGGCTCGCTGCTTCCAAAAAATACGGCTACCCGTGCTAGCCTCATAATCTATTCGATTGTACTTTTTGTCTCAATATTTGCAATGAAAACTTGCCCATATTATATTTCGTTGTTTCGATCGCTGAAATCGTGAACTTTGCGATTTGGAGGAGTCACAGAGTGTAATCTGCTTATTGTGTAGATGCTCCTGTTCCCGCATCTCCTTCTCTCTTTGTCCGTAGTCCACTCGCAAGAGGTGTGGAACTACACGACAGTCGGCGAGTGGAAGGGCATTTGCAACGTAAGTTTTGACACCATTTTTTTGCTATTTATTCCAATCATATCATTTTATACACTCTTTTATTTAGTACTAGCGCTTTCAAGGTCGGAAAGAGGCAGTCGCCTATCGATTTGGGTACAGCCCTCATCGACTATAACATGTACGGTATAGTTGCGATGAACTACGGCATACAGGGACCCTGTCAAGTGACGAACAACGGGCATACAGGTAGAGCTGAGCGGTTTGCTTCCTTCATATTTGGAAGATAAAATAATTATGATTGATTAATTGCTTGATTGATAGATTGATGATACAGGCTTAGAGGTTATTGAGAGAAAGTAATGAAAATAGTTGTTGAAAACATATAACCTGTCGAACATATTTTAACATTAGTTGTAGGTTTTCAATATTAGCGTAGTCTATAAAACGTTGTCTTTCCTTATTATTTCGAACCATTAAATCAATAAAGCTTTTCTTCTAATACAACTAGCCGGACGTCGTTTAAGTTACGATAACGGGCTTCGACCAATGGCCCAATCGTCCCGCTGTATACGGGGCAGATCTCACTTCACCTTACGTAGTCGACAACTTGCACTTCCACTGGGCCCGACAGGCGGTGAAGGGAGGAAGCGAACACAAAATCAACGGGAATTCATACGATGCTGAGGTAGCCCATAATCTATGTATTTAAAAAACGCGATTGCAGAACTATCAAGCTATATGCCTTCTTTGTACATAAACATTATTCAAGTTTTTGGAATATTTGCTGACATTCGATTACATCCTATGGTATTTGTTTAGCTTCATATCGTGCACATCAAGCAGGGACTGACAATGGACGAAGCCCTACTGCTTCATGATGGACTGGTTGTAAGTATGGACAACCTTCTCTCATCACATTTTTTCTCACATCCAACTTGAAGAAAACAGATTTCTACATTTTACAGTTCAGGTAATGGCAATATTCCTTAAACTGTCTCCAAACGCAGCAGAACTTTCTTCGCTTGACAAGGCGTTTGCTCAAGTAACTGTGGCAGGTAACATTTTCTACTGGCATTGGAATCAAAACATTACAGAGCAACCATACAATATTACGCTCGCCCCAGCCGAGATTCTACCGCAAAACATCGAAGCCTTTTATAGGTACATAGTCTGAAGATTAAAAAATTTGTTTATTGAGTTTATTTAAGGTACAACGGCAGTCTGACGACTCCGGAATGTAATCAAGCTGTACACTGGATCATCCTTGCTGAATCGATTCCCGTATCGGAAGAACAGCTAGACCGACTGCGGAGTATACGAGAGGACAATGGACAGTTACTTACGGAAAATGACAGGTCTTTTGACATCGATCTTTTGCATCGACTCTGTATTTTGTACAATTTATATGGCATCTACTTTCAGGCCGTTGCAACAAACCAATGGACGACTTATTCTATTTCATCCTGCTGGGTTCGTCACAGTTCATATTTCAAAATCAAAAAAAAAGTTTCAGACGTGAAACGCAGCCCGGCATAATGTATTAACGCATCGATAATGCATACTAATAAAACATCGAACAATATTGATGTTATTTGCATGTACGATTATGAGCTGTGAGATACAGTTATATCTGTAATTTTTGAAAGTCATTTCTGAATTTTCTTTTTTTTCAGATTTGCAGAAGAACGGAAGAATTTCAAATCAAACCAGTTAGAAAGACGGAAAAAGTGAAAACTACATTGAAAAATCATAATTCCTTCAAAACGTTATAGGGAAAATTCAGCTGCAGGCAGAAATAGTTTATTTTCGGTGATTATTGTGTTTTTCAATGGTTCCGCTCGAGGGAATGCAATCGGGTCTATTTGATCTCTAGGAAGGCGTAGCAGCTTTTCATTGAACGTCAACTAAGAATGCCAGTTTTCGCCTTATGGTCCAATGCAGATCGCATGATCTCTTTCGTTCTATTTAGAAATCAGTGCGTTTTTTTGTAATTATCATATTGCCTGGCATCCACGTCACTGAGACTCTTTAAAATAAATTTAACGTAATTTCACATCTCAGCAGATGTGTTTAACATGATTTCACATCTCAACAAAGACGATTCTTTGATAATATCTACCTTATTTATTAGAATGGTGAATACCAAGTAATGGTTTCAATATTTTGGTGAATTGCGATCCTCCCCCCTTTCCGAGCTCTGTGCCGTGTTTCACTGGAGTCTGACAAAACCGCACCACTGATGACTCTCCCTACACTGCCATAATGTTAATGTCCATACAAACGAGGAAGAGAAAGAGCGTCGGCGCATATAAGCCTCTTCTTTCATCGCACTCTCCATCCTCCATAACCAAGTCGTCTCCTTGTGATGGTTTCGCTTTTGGTAACGGATAAGTCGTACTCGCTCTATGCTTTCTTTTTTCGGTCATCCTGCTGTCTTTGCCACAGTTAGTTCTGTCTTCCACCCATTGGAGCTATCGTACCCCCGAACTATGGACTGGAATCTGTCATGTAAGCTTTACTTTAAACATATGTTAGGGCAGTGCTGCTTATAGCTTTTTGCCACTGTATCTTCTGCATAGTTTGAATGCAGACAGGCCAACGGCAGTCTCCGATAGACATCGTGGACCCAGTACTGGACACGTCTCTTCATGATATTCTGTTGGACAACTACGGAGAGAGCGGCACTCTCACAGTCACAAATAACGGACACACGGGTTTGTTTCAACATGTTAGTACGAAATTATTTGTGCATAAGCTACCGAACCTTGCAATAATTGATAAAAGCCGCGCAAGAGAGCTGGTATAGAAACCGTAATCACTCTATAGGAGCATTATTTGTAGCATAGCATTATCGTTCGTATTCGTTCTCGCTATCTGTAGTTTCCGTGTCCGGTTTCGATAAGTGGCCAAAGCGACCCGCGATCTACGGTGCCGATCTCACTGATCGATACGTCGTTGACAACATTCACTTCCACTGGACGCGACAGGCCGCGAAGGGAGGCAGTGAACACCATGTGGGAAGCAAGGCCTACGATGGAGAGGTCAGGACTATTTAGTATGCTAACAGGCCTATCTATCATTTTTAAGATTCATTACGAATGTCACGAAAATTTTGATATCATGCTTTCAGTGGAACTTTGGCTACAGGAAGATTGATGATTGCAGGTCCACGTCGTTCACATCAAAGAAGGACTGAGCATGGATCAAGCTCTGCTCCAGCCAGACGGACTTGTGGTGAGAACAACAGAAAAAAAGAGTCTTTTTCTTCCATAAGAAGCGACAAGGCTTTGCTTGAGGTTATGGCCATCTTCTTGAAAAAGGCAAGCACTGCACCTGAGTTGGACATCCTCAACCATGCTGTGCGGAAGGTTACGGTTGCAGGTGGTGAAAAATTATTCCAATAAAAGGCGAGCGAGGAAATAAAGATGAAATGCTTCCTGAGCCCACATATTTCTTCCTGCCTGAATGTTATCTGAGTGCCATTCATAGATGCTTTGCAGAGCACACTGCCAACATAAACATGTCACCCGTCGAGGTGACCCCCTTCAACTATGAGGCCTATTATCGGTTAGCCTTCCAGTCTTAAATTCGCTGCCGTATGAGTCTACATATTTCTTCCTGCCTGAATGTTATCTGAGTGCTTTTTTAAGAGTTTTTTTCTGATTAACTTTCAAGCTTGCCCTTGCTTCAGATACAATGGCAGTCTGACGACTCCCGACTGTAATGAGGTCGTGCAGTGGATCGTACTCGCCGAGCCCATTTCCATCTCAGAAAGACAGCTTAACCAGCTCAGAGACATTGACGACGACGATGCGACGAAACTCGTGAAGAACGACAGGTTTCGCGAATTCTGAATACGTGATAACAACTGTTCTGAGGCCTCTCCAAAGCCTCAATGGCCGCAAAATACTGTACCATCCGGCTAGACATCATCGATGCTCGCTCAACCGCCTACTTTGGCTGTGAAGTCCTTCTCCGCTTCCTGAATATTGTGCCCACGCTGCATTAATTCCACAACTTACGAGCTTCTTGTGTTGGAAGCATTTGCGAAATAAATCTTCAATTTAGTGTTGGTTTGTATGCATAATACTACACATATATCGATGCGCTAAGCTTTCTGCGTTTATGAACATTTCATACTGTTCTGCGTGTGCGTCGTACTATACGTGAGATGAGATTCGAGGCTTTGGTAAGCGTTTAATCCACACTCAAATATTTCAAAGTCGCAGTAACGCATAGCCAACATATTAGGTTAGTACTGGATTCAGTAGACAGGTGCCAAGCCAAACGAAGCCCTCGGAACGAAAAAAGATAAATTTCATTATCCGTTTTTTAGAACAGATATTTTTGATGATTTTGAAAATATTCCTAGTATGGCCCATTGCTTGTACATTTTCAAGTTATATAAGCGCGAGAATGAATATAGACACGCAAGAACAAGCATATGCAACAATTATAACTGTTTGACCGCACGCTTCGGCGTAAGTGAAATAAATAAAATAATAAGTACGTCGTTTTTGGTGTCCATGTCGAATTCTAGTACCTACCTTTCCCGGAAAAATCAAATTCATAAGACATACTTTCTCAGTCGTAACCAGACGTGCAATTCTCACGAGCGAGACAATGAAATCCCACACCACGCTTTCCTTTCGCAGAAGTGCGCTGCGAAGTATGAGCTCAGGTACGAACACACAACAAAAAATCTGTCTTGCTTTTGTTCAATTTAATTCTGGTTGAGCAAGAATAATGAAAACATTCACGCCTTTCATGGAAATGCCGTAGAACTATTACTATTTTTTTATTTTTTTAGATTTCTTCGCAACTCACTTCACACACCTACACTGGAACTCTCCACCTCCTTGAAAAGCAACCATGATCGCAGGAGTATCTTTTTATCAATCTGGGGCCTGGTTTCTGGTTTCTGGTTTATCACCTTTATCAGGACTAGCATTGGTTGGTGTTCCAAAGGAGGTGTTGCTTGATATAAATGGGAGAGGTCGGAGACTTCGAATCTTCTTCAAAACAACTCACTCAGTCCGAGGTGCCGAGAGATCTTGAGTAGTCCTCTTGATCCTCGTTTGGCGCATACTTCTCCCGAGCGCCAATTCGTTATGGAGAAGGATCAATTCTTCTGTCCGTGATTGACCATGTGTGGGGGGCTCTTGATTGAGAGACAACTGAGAGAGCCGACCACTCGCGACGGGGACAGAGAGAATGAATCTGGGGCCTACTACTTCAAATAGGCAAACGTATTTTGTACAACGGGAGGGAAGCAATGCATGACACATGGATTCTTTGAGATTCGACCCATACAACACAGTCAGGCTTAGATACGCGTCTACTTATTTCGGGGAGTAATAGTACTACCTATAACTATATGCATGCACATAATTTTCAACGTTAAAAGGAAGTTGAATGTTACAGGGTTCTAGCTGATTACAATGATCATAGTTTGGACTCGAATTGTCGTGAATTGTTCGTGAGGGTCCGAGACAAAAGTGCGCTTCCCCTGTGCCGCTCTGCAACCCTCTTCGCACTGTAGAACTCATAGCACTTCCTTCGTATGTTACGGTTGAATACGAAGAGGAGAATCGGCGGAAGCAGACCTATAAACAATAGCAATCACGAGCAGACTTGACGCAGTTAATGTTTAGTGTTGTTGTCGGTCTTTGCTCACTCCGCGTTCGCTATGTAGGCTCTTGCGATAGAAGCTTTTGAAAAGAAATGTTTTGATAATAAGGAACGAAGTTGGACCACAGGTCATTCTTTCTTTTTATTCTCACTTTTAATGTCGATCAGCCACGGAATGACCTTGTAGGCGAATAGCAGATTTTCAATCGATGCTCCGAGGAAGAACAGGTAGAGCTGGAAGGAGGGAATAGTTTGAAGACAACATCATATTCCCCATCCCCCGTGCTTTCAACACCCAACGAAATCCAAGACGAGTGGGGCTTGTAGACAGAGAGGGAGAGAAAGAGGGAGGGGAAGAGGGAGAGGAAGCGGGAGAAGGGGGGGGGGAGGGAGAGAGTCTGGTAGGCCGCTAAGAGGTCTTTTTAGCTGTCAGTAAGGCGAGAAGAGAACAGAGAGACGAGGGAGATTAGGTAGGGATAAGGACATGAGAGGTGTGAGAATGGGAATGAAAATCGTGCACTATACTTACTAAGCAATCAGCATGAGAGTCTTTTAGAAATCGAATAAAGACCGCGTTTTGCTGCTTTTCGAATAATATTTGCTGTTCAATCTCTCATTTACGCTGCTCTCCTCTGTTATAATAATTATCAGATTTCAGCATAAGAGAGGCTTGGATCACGTTATGCTCGGCAGTGTCTATGTTAAGCTGCGTTTTCCCATTTTCTTCCTCTCTGTCCTCGTCGCGGGTGGTCGGCTCACTTCATTCTCTCTCATTGTCAATCAAGCGCGCCCCTTTCAATCTCGGACAAGAGGTTAAAGCTTTCCCCCTGAATACGCGCACGGGGGGAGATCATGGACACCGCGGGCTGAGTGAGTATTTGGCGAAGTTTTTGAAGTCCCCGACTTCTCCTATCTATCAAGAATCGCTCCCTTGGAATCCCTCCACTGTTAGCCCAGATAAACGGTGTGCAACTGTAATTGTAAACTGCTTCCCATTTTGAGACTTCGAGAGTGCTTTGGAATTGCGACTATCCGTCGTACTCGGCCCTCTTTCGTTTACTATCTTTGTAATATCACCACACCATACCACAACTACAATATACTGTCTTACCTGCAAAGCAGCACACGGTATGTTGAGAACGAAGAGCGTGAAGCCAAAGTAGAAGAGCCGCTTGTCGCCTTCGAGCTTTAATGGAATGCATCGCTCTGTGGTTTACCCCAACATAGGGAGAGAGAGACATAGTAGAGAAAAAGGGAAGATATAATCGCTCCGGTTGTATCGCTGATTCCGGTGCCTTTCAAAGCGATCTAATCAACTTCTAGTGTGTATTTTGTGAAAGTCTAAATGAAAATGATCTCAAAAACATATCGATGTTTCTGATATCTTTTCTTATACTTTTGGTTACCCCAGAGTTCCGCCATGAGTAATATACCATTTGAAAGCTAATTTCATGGCGATTAAGAATATCTAATTCGTTTTTGCGGAACGACATGTTTTGAAGGTCTTTTCCAGGAAAAAAACAGGCAATAACTGATTTTTTCGTTGTGTATTTCATTGCGATTGGACCCGGTAAAGCATCCGTTTGATATTGTAGTAAGAGGAAAATGTGGTTTTCATGGCAAGCTTCAGTTTCGCTTGTCTAGAAGATTGAACACACGATCTTCAGGAATAATTCTTCGTACTCACTACAATGTAATATTTTACGTATTTTCCTCTTTGCAAATTACTTGATTGCCAATGCTGGAAATGAAAAAAAGTTATATATGGGTTAAAAATAACTAACAAAGGTATTATACAGCGGTGATGAGCCTTTTTCTGGTTCTGATAACCAGGTACTCTACCCCACATATTTCACTTACTTCGTATATCATCTTGAAATTGGCACTCAAAACTTGTCGTTCCGCAAAAACGGCAACGATATTTCGAATCAGTATGATGTAAGCTTTCGAATGGTATATTACACACACCTTAAATCCGGGGTAACCAAAAGCACTTCCCTTGTTAGAATGAAAAGGCACCGCTTCAAAGTGCGAAAAATTCGATAAACACCGTAGCGGCGGAATCACGAATCATACGTTCCACTTTTCGCGACTTTAGAAACTCTACCCTTAAGTGAAACCCGCTAGACACGCTGCGCGTGTTCTATCACACTTTGGTCGATTCACAAGATCGAACCTGGAGCAGAAGAAGGCAGTTTCACGCGAACTTTGTTCCTACGTCGATTTTTCTGTATGCCGGGTATGCAGCATTTTTTCGTGCAGGATAATGTTGCACGACGACAAACATGGTACTCAAACGCCGAAAAAATCAATTTTGAACTCATTCCACATTATTCCCCTTTCATGTCATGCTCCCAGAATCTCGCCAATTATAAAATCTATAATTAAAAAATAATAATATTGATAATAAAAATTTCGTGCCAGTGCATACTTCCGTTATTTTCCGTGAGTACGACATTACTATTAATGGCCTACTAATCAAAGCGATGATGTGTTACCTTGTGTATCACGGGAACGCATCGCATCCAGAGGGCCGTTATGCTGTACAGAACGAAGCACGAGGTCGCGCCTCCGATCACGAGTATCGCCGTGCGAAGCGTCACGCTTATCTCAATTCTTCGTTTGGCCGTAAACAAAGCGTACGGAGTGGTATCAAATGGTGGGACCACTTATTTTTGCACATATGCATACCCCCAATGAGTTCCGCGAATTTTCATAGAGCTAGGCTTATAATAGATACTGCATATGGGAAAGCTCCCTGTCTGTTTGGGTTTCATAAATTTCTAACCGTAGGAAACTTGGCTGAGTCGTACACGAGTATGTACAGAGTGTAGTTGTTCTCCTGGACCGGGAGCATGACAATCGGACAGAAGAACATATACCATACGGAGGCTATTGGGGCAGTGACGATGATGACGATAGAGACGGGAAGCAACCGCTTCCAGATCTAAGGGAAATATAACAATCCGTCCACACCATTTACTTTTTTGATATTCCGTAATAGAGTGTTATTTTAAGATCTGGAAAACTTTTCAAACCATCCTAATTTAGTATGTGATCTCCAGAGAGAGAATTGTGTATAACAATGTATGAAAAATTAGACAAAAAATCATCTTCTGGTTACCTCATCGTGAATCGAGTTGAATATTATTGCGGTTAGCCGATTGAGGGCTATGAATCCATTGAGATATTCCTGAGCAGCCGGTAGGTAGTAGGCCACGCTGAATGCACTGATATGTACGTATTCCTTATATTTTTGAGATCTCTGAAATTAAAATTGCCTACTCATCATAATAGAGAACTTGGTGATATTCCGTAATAGAGTGTTATTTTAAGATCTGGAAAACTTTTCACACCATCCTAATTTAGTCTCCAGAGAGACGTTCGCATTTCTTCCACTATTCAGCGGAAGGGGGTCCTGCCCTGCTGTCTTTGACCATCCCTCACGGCGTTGTTTGTACGAATCTCTCGCCATTTCCGCGTCTGACCCAAAATGGAGCAAAGGAGGAGGAGGAAACGGGGCTAATGAAGAGACGAGAGGGGCGACGACCATGCGGAACGCACCCTCGTTAAGTTTAGGCCATCGAATCCTCCACTTCATGAAATCTAATGAGCCTCGTCACTCTAGAGTGCGCACGGGGTCTCGTTTCACGCTCACATTCGCTATGTTCTAATGATCGAGAGCAGAAACACATTGCTTGTTAAGAAGCCTTTATCTCTCCCATCCATTTCCACCAACTCAATGACCTTTCACAGTCACAAGATCACGGCGACATGATATCGTGCCCAAAATTAGCAAGTCTTTTACTTGTTTTTAAAATTTTAACAAAGTGGTGTTATTTACAAATAGCAGTACCTACCATTACGGAGGGGGGGGGTTAAAGAACAAACTTTTAAATGGCCCCTCTGAGCACATTGCGATCCCTCAAGAGTATATGGTTAGGCATTCCTAAATTTTTGTCCTTTTCAGAAGACATATGTCTCCATTCCTTCAATGAACGATGCCTACGAATCAGACCGCTCGCGCGCTTGCAAATGTAGGATTGCAGGTTTTCGACATTGCCCTTTCAGACGAGAGGAAGAAACCAGGGAGTTGAAATTTGCTCAGAGGGGCCCTTTAAGGCTAACCCGAATATGACCGTCATGAAACAAGAGGGCTGGTAGTTGGAGAATATTCCGTTGACCAAAGGAGACATCGGCAGACGGTGTATGATAGTGCCCAGCACTTCGAAGTTTATGTCCTTAAAAATGCGTCACCTGAACTATTTTACTACGTAAGTTTAAATATGGAAATATGGAAGGTCTCAATTAATTCCCAGTAAATTGTCAATTAATTTCCCATAGATGGTTGAATATTTTTTAATTAAAGGGTCATCTCATTCATTTCAAGAAAAAACCAATTTGCGAGCGGTGAGAGACAAAAGATGCAAGAGGAATAAAGAGGCGCAGACAGCGAGAGAAATCCTTGCATAATTCTTTCTAAAAACCGGAATGTTAAGTAAAAAGGAGAAACTGTGAGATTCAGGACACTGAGAGCTATACAATGACGTGAAATAACGTATATGCTAGATATTGAGTTGTGGGGCATTAAATGGTTAATTAATTCCCAATAAATAGTGCATACTGGCAGCTTACCAGAAATGCGCCTACCACGAACAGGACATAGAAGGGAGTGTTGAATTGCTGGCGATTCTTTCGCTGAAGAAAGTCATAGCAGTGACAGTTTTTCTCGTTTTTTGCATCTACTCACAGCAATTACCATGCGTTTTCTTCGTTCAGCTAGGGAATACTATCACAAAATGCACCAAAAGTGTACGGGTTTTTACGTATTAAAGCATAGATTGCAATATCGCTGATCGCATGCTATTCGCTTCTCATCCCTGGGAATCCCTCGGATCACTACACGGCGCTGTCGCGAATGAGATTATGGGGTGGAAAGGTTGTCGACAAGGATAGGCTTCGTTGATAATTACCTGACAGATGACGATCACCTCCGTTATGTATAGACATCCGATGGCCAAGATATATACGTATTGGAAGAGGAAAGTGATATCGAGATGAGTTAGCATGAGGAAGTCGAGAGGAGAGTCTCCCTCCCTCTCTCTCTCCCACTCAACACTCCCTCCTTCCTGAAGCGAAAGAAATGGGGGAGGGGAGGAGGAGGAAGAAATCCGAGTGGGGAGGGAGGGAGCGGGTAGAGATATATATGAGGGGAAGAGGATAGATTAAGAAGGACGTGGTACACGATACGCACACTGCTCAGCGGAAATGCATGGGAAGATCTTGCTTGCCTACCCTCTGTCTCTCCGTTCTCAGCCTTCCCTTTTCTATCTCACGCTATAAGTTCTTTTCGGCTTTAGTGTTTGTTCTCGTGTGGGCCGAATGGCAGGTGAATGGAAAGGGATGAGATCGATGCGGCCATTGAAGTGTCGCGAAGAGAAGGAGAGGAGGGAGAGAGATGACACTGTTTGGTTTGTAGTCGTATCTGTGACTTGTACCGAACAGGCATTCCCAACAGATCAGAAGAGATCGTGGACAGTGGCACTGCATTCGTAGGATAAGGTCTGTTCCCCTATACCCGAGGTAGCGAATAAAACTCAGGAGAAATTTTCTTATATTCTCCAGATTCCTTCGATTTTAAGGAAATTATAAATTTTAATCATTATTTGCCTAAAATTTTATGATAATCAATTCAAAATTCTTCTATATTTTACCCTTTTAAAGTCTTGCCAAGACTCCGTTTGAATTTCCGAATTTTACTTTTGTGCTAAAATAATATTCCATCCCGATTTTTATTGTTCTTATATTATGGAAGTATGGAAGGTGCTGTGCGTCTAAGGAACAGAGAAAAACAAAAGAGTATAACAAAAGGGAAACAGTGAAAGCGGGGTGCAATTAAAGTAAAAGATACGTAGTGATACATATGTTTTCGAATCTCCGAAGAACATACCGGACTAGCTCATTGGCTCTGCGTTGTGGAGAGCATGAAACAGCTTGAGCCAATTGCAGAATTATTCAATTACACTCTCGCTCCTCCTCTCTGCCATGTATTACCGCTTGCAATCACCTAATTGCATGAATTGGCCACAATTCATTTGCTTACAACACCACTACAACTAACAGTCGATTTGTTTTTTTTGCGATACTGAAGTAATAGGTCAGCCTTTGAATTACGTCTTGCTATTTACTAACATATGTTCATATTTTATATGCTAAATAGTTTACGTTCAGTCAAGTAATATCACTTCACAGAATAGCAAACGACTATAAAGATACTGGATTGCCCAGTGATTCCTGGTCTAGTCTGTGCTTTTTTCGCATCAGGACGCTGGGCATCTCATGCAATACTCTTCATAGCAATCGCGTCAAGCTCAACCATTCCCTCTCCTCTCTCATATGCACAACAAAAGGAGATTTTTGAACCAGCATATTGAAAGTTTGGCTTGAAGAACCGACACAAAATATGCGATCCGAAATTGGCAGCCATTCGCCTTTCGCCCGCCCAAAACGCTCCTATATGTCACACCGTAATCATTCCGCTTTCTCCTTTCCTTGCTGCATAGCTGCACCACGAAACAAAATTTTTTTTCAAAACTAGCAATCAATGAGTGAAACAATTGGACAGGGCGTATTTACCTTATTTACTCGTTCTTTGAGCGAGTTAATAAGGTAAATACGCCCTGTCCAATTGTTTCACTCATTGATTGTAAAAATCGATTCGCGATGGAATTCTACAGAGAGTTTTCACGATCGTAACTACGCAAGTTGGTCTTTCGGACGAATACCTTATTGGGGTGGTTTAAACACATTGCCCAGCTTAGATTACTATGATTTCTCAGGCAGATATAAGACATTTTAATGATAGTTAAAATGAGAAATGAAAAAAAATTAAAAATAAAGCAGAAGAGGCAATATATTTAATTTTTTCCGTAGTGTGAAACTTATTAAAAGCTGCAAATGGCGGGGAGGGGGATGTTAAAGGAGAAAGCTAGAGAGTGAGAACCCATACTCATTGTGAGACGGAAACATGACGAGAAGCGCGATGAAGCGAGAAAAAAGAGAGAGTAGAATAGAACTGAGGAGAACAAAGACGACCGGTGAGCAATGCGAGGAGAGCATACAATATGCAGCGGGGTAGAATACTGGGGACGAGGTCGAACAGGTACAGTACCGTCGGACAGTATTGCAACAAAAACAGTTTTTGACTTAACTCGTATCAAAATGGTCCGTATGCGACCAAATTTTGTGCAGACGCTCTTCGCGATATTGTCTTTCACCACCATGAATACGAGTTAACAATTTTGTATTTTTGTTCTACTTAAAACACATTTTTTGCAAGCGATTTTTCGAAAGCCCGGCTTGTCTCCCACACTGCGCATCCAAATATTATTGCCCGTTCAAGCTTGTCATGAGTATAACGCGTTAATGGGATAGAATTTTCAACCAATTTAAACTGTTTTATCGCTTTCAGCGTATGCGAAACCCTGTTCAAGTGTCTTCCACATTTATAATCACCTTGTGGAAATCGCATTTATGGAGCATCGACTGGTTTGAGCGTCTATAACTTGACTGATCTATGAGACCCGGTGTAGACGTAGCGAAAGAGCTAATATGAAGTGGGCAAAGGACCAAGAGAGAGATAAACGGCAAGGAGCAAGGGGATGGAAAGCGAGAGAGAGAGAGAGAGAGAGAGAACAACATTTGGAGTTTTGTCTAATTCCTTTTGAGATTCTTTCCGTTGCTCAGTAGAGAAAGATTTATCGTACTTATCTTTATTTTTGTGCTGCTTCAATTCGTTCTTTTACAATTTTTCTATCAATGGTAAGGTTGGCGGCCAATTTTTCGGCATATTTTTCCTCTACACCTACTATGAAGGCTATGGATGAGCGAATATTCTCACTGATGATGACATGACATTGTCGAAGCGTCTGAAATAAAGTCGGCATCAACATCGCCTTCTCCCCCACACCTCATCACATTTTGACCACACGAAGTCATCTCGACCAGAGAATTTATTGTTGGTTACTTTTCCTGTTTGATTATTTTTATTCCTCTTCTTGCGATTAATGAATTGCTAATCAATGTATCATGTATACGGTCGCAATATAACGTCGAATCCACATTATTGCCGGATTGCATAAGATAACTATTGCAAACTTTAAGGAAATTTTATAACGTTTTGTAAAGAGTTTTTTAAAAATATTCTTAGCCAAAATTAAAAATCAGCAGTGCCCTTGTTTAGGTTATCCCCTTTTCTCCGAGGCCCCTATCCTCCTAATACCCCCTTCGTCACATGTTTCCATCTGGTACTAAGAATATCATTTTTTTTAAAACAAAACATGTGAGAATAGAGTTAGCGGTGATTACTTACGGTTACAGAATTGAGTCATCTTATCAAGGTAGTCCTCAATCTGAGTGAAAGTGGAACAGTGTTAGTGAATGTTAATAAGTGTCGAAACTATTGCCAAGCAGATTTGCGCAAAAAGATAAACTATTCATGCGCTGTAAGTGAGACACTCTTACAACGTTCTCATTGTCAGGAAAAGAAATACTGGCTTTAGGAAAGGTGTGAATACATTGTGCTAGATAATATTCGAGACTAAATTTTTTTCACCAAAAGTGGAGAAGAGAGGTCAGATCTCGTTTGAAGAGGAGAGAGGCGCTCCTCACGGCTTCTTTCTCACACCGTGTGATCGTTGTGGTAGCCTTCCGCTCGCTTAATACTGCAGTGTAAGAGCGCTTCTTATTTATCTTGCCTAAATACGTTTCTTATCAAAAGGTAGCTGCATCTATTCAATCGAACTACGTATCAAAGAACAGGTAGAACAAAGTACAGCAATGTACATGCAAAAGTAATGTAAATAAAAGCAAAATAAGCGCTATGAACGCGCAGCATCCCCCCAATTCACAATCGGGGGGAATTATGGGCACACGCGACGCGTCTCCCTTCTCGGAGGGTGAACTATGTCGCTTTGGCTCTCGCGGGGGGAGTTATGGGCATAGCCCACCATTCCCCCTCACTCGGGGGGAATTACGGGCCATGCCCATAATTGCCCGAGAGTCGGGGGGGGGGGGGAATTCTGGGCCCGGGCCCTTTTGTAATACTGGCTGCCCTATCTCACTTCGTCGCCGACCAACCCCATACATGTGGCATACACTGAGCGAAATATCACCAGTCCGCTATGGAATATTTCCCCAGCATATGAACTTCGGGATAAATTCCCCCAGCCCGCTGGCGAATATATTCCCCAGAGCTTTTCTGGTGACATTTGGGAGCATCGCCCTCCATTTCGGGCGCATAGGCTCGCGTTCAGAAATCTAGCCGATAAAGCTTACTAGAGGGATACTACTATACGCTTGTTTGAGGAGCATTACTCTAAGCGACGAATTTGTTCAAAAGGCGCTTCCCCGTTGAGATGTTTTGGGGTTGTGTAGCGGCATATTTAAGCACCTATTGACTAGTTCGACCCGGGACTTATTCACGTAATGACTTATGTTAGTCTCCCCCATATAGTTGGTCCAAACACATAAGAGAGTGCCAAAAGTATATTTATCTCCAAAAGATGTCAAGAGGGGAAAGAGAAGAGAGATGGGGCTTGGCGGGTGGTGGCAGCGGTTAGGCCGCTGTCCCCCCTATCCTAAAACTAACCCTGGTCCTCTCGCCCAAGTGGGCGGCCCCTATCGAGGACACCTCACGGGGCCATTGCGATATATTACAGAACAATTGATTGAAGTAATGAAAGACCTCTTTATAGTGAACGTATAACGTTATAAGAATATTAGATTTTAGATGGAGCGAGTGACTATCGTAGAGGCGGACGATCGTACGATGAAATACGGCCGAGCCTTTCTCAATGGAACATCGCTTGAAGTATTCTGCAGGGACGGACCGACTTCCCTATACCCCGAGACCTTTCCCTGGGACGAGCATGTCATGAATGACATGACGGAGGAGGAGCGAATATTCAACACGGCAAGCAAGCAACTAGCACAATATCTTCAGCTCAGACAGCGTACGTTTTTTGCTAAATACAGCGATATTTCTAACGCTTTGCAATACTTTTACTTAGAAAAGGGTAGTTGCTAATCGTATGTCTATTCATAAATTACAGGAGAAGTGGTTCGCAATTCGGAGGGCTCGAATATCCAGCGTGATCCTCTACGTATTACTGAAGTTGTTAAAAGTGAAAAGCGTAAATCTGGTGTTATCTATTTACTCGTTCGTTCCCCCTCTTTTGATGTGCCCTTCTGGATTCGTGAAAAAGATTTTATTGCAGTTGATAAATAAATTATACAATTGAATCGATACTTGCTTCACGTTCAGCATTGATAGCTAACACACCATCGCTCTCGATGAGGGCAATCATATAGAGAGCCTCTGAATCATCAGAGAATTCGACGCGTACGGAAACATCTCCGAGCTTATTCACCGTGTATTCCGTACTATTCTCACCGAATGCTGTTACATCAAAAACAAACAGACAACGTCCCTGGATAAAATCTGTCGGAGAAAGTCCATTAGTTGATACTGCAGGGTTTCCATAACCCATAGCGTCAACCATTTGATAGTAAGCCCTTGAATAGAGTCCTTTCTCAAAGTTTAGATCCATAGATCGATGAGGTATTACTATACCGTTAAGCTAGTAAATTGTGGGCCGTGTTTGAAACACTTGAAACAAGGCCATATCTCGGCTGGGAAAGGTCGTACAGAGTTCTGGTTGGAATGTTTGGAATCCTCAGGACGAGATCTATTTGTGTATCAAGTTTGGTAATGATTCATCAAGTTTAAAGACCGTTAAAACGTAAAAATGTGGCATTGGAGAGGTTCGAACAGGGATAGCGAGAATTTCATTCAGTCAAGATATATAAAAGCCGTTTTAACCGGTTTAGAGTTGTCTAATCATCACCAAACTTGGTACACGAGTAGATTTTGTCCTGAGAATTCCAAAAATTCCAACCACAACTCTGTACGACCTTTCCCAGCCGAGATATGGCCTTGTTTCAAGTGTTTCAAACACGGCCCACAATTTACTAGCTTGACGGTAGAACCCGCATGTAGCGTGATATTATGTATCTTAGCACTTTCGAACCATAAACTCGGATTCTCACATGTGCCGTTAACAGCTTCAACGTTCTGGAAACCAATAATCACTCGCTTAGGCAGCTTAGAGTCCTGCTGGTATCGTAGGCGTTACCCCTAGGTCCCGTAGGGGACGCCTAAGAATTCCCCTAATTGATTACCGTGAAACAACTAGGGAAATATACTACAAGTAACTCCCGTATCTCACCTCGAGAGAGGGCGGCAGTCCGTGAGGATGACAGGGCCAACACTCTCGGGAGAGAGAGGCGGGGCCACCTGGACCCGGTCACTCTCCATAGAGCAGAGCCCTGCCCGATGCTCACGTCTCCCTCCCTCGAAGAAGATACCTCCGGGATCTTTATCTACAAAAACTTACAATTCAAAGATGATACAAAGAAAAGTTGGCAATTACAACATAAATAGTATTATGAAATACGATAACAGAATTTAAATTACATGTGAAAGTGCTTACAAACAGAGTTTCAAGTTATGAATATTGTATCATACTTGTCAATGTGATCCTGGAGATGAGGGTTGGGATTTGTTTGGAACAGGAGAGGGGGGGTTAGGCGTATGGTGAAATTACATCAAACGCAAAGTAATCTAACAATCAAAAATTTACAAATTTATAAGATAACAATTGCGATGTAACCTGACAATGAATATCTAATGATTGTGAAATTACTTATATTGGTTGAGGGGGCTTGAGGGGAAATGAGGGGATGGGGAATTTGGAAGATAGTGATGGGTTTACAATAAAATGAATTGAGGGAAATTGAAGAAGATGTTGTGGATGGGAATTATGGAGGGTAGGTTGTAATGCTAACAATAAAATGTGGTGTATTGGGGATGTTTGGAGGAAATTGGGTGAGCAACACGTTGGGTGAAAAAGTGATGGAAATGGTAATAGTTAGTGGATACTGACATGGTTATACGCTGATAAAGCAAGATAAGCAATTATTGAATAGTGTTCGGATGATTTGGAGAAGAAAAATTAATTGGGTAGCATTGTGCCTTGGGGTTTGAATTTGAGGAAGAGAAGACATCGAATTTGGCAGGATCTTATCGTCTTCGGATTCCACAGGTTTCTGGTGTTGTGCAAGAAACAATGATATGAGCTCTCATGTGATTCGTGCTTCAGCAGTTACATTCCAAATGAATGTAGAACTACTTCGGCGTACGACATCGAGATCTCGAGTTGTTCTCACACTCACAGGCTCGCCTGTTTCCTCCTCGAGTCAATTCATCGAACCGCATTCTGCGAACTCTCTGACTCTTGTTCATTCCTCCTTGGCCAATACTCCCTTTTTTGAAAATAAAATAAGAGTATTTGGATCCGAACAATTATTTCGTTCATACAATAAAGCAGCTTGTGAATCAGTGTCAACTAATAAGGATAATTAGAAAAGTTAACGAACCTACAAAAATAGAAAGTTAGTTGATACTGAATGTAAGTGAGTTGCATTAATGTAAGATAATACAAGTTAGATAGCAAGTTGAAAATAAACATAGTTGAATTGTGCTACACTAACATTAGTTTGAATGTTAAACCGGATAGTGGACAAAGAAATAAAGTTAGTCTACGGGTAGGGACAAGAGTTGGCTTCAGTCTGGATTTTGAGTTTGGCGGGGTTGGGTAGGGTAAGGGGATGTTGAGATAGGTACCGTATCGTTCCTTCGAGAGTGGATTGTCATCGTTAGTAGTCTTCGTTCGGATTATTCACGTTGTCGTTGATTGGCAGTTGTCTTCGTCATCGTTTGGCTTTGTCTTCGTATTCTTCGATTGGCTGTTGTTGTTGATGTTCTTGTTCGATCGGTTCATCGGAGGAGTGCTTGCGGGCGTCTGCTCTCGTTGTCGTTGTCATAGCAGTCGATGTTGTTCTCGTGATCGGTTCTCGCCTCGCTTCGATTGTAGTCTGCAATGAAAATATTTATGCACTCTCACTCCACTCTATTCATTTCAACAATATTCAACAGCCTGATATTGTCGTTTGTGATACCTTAGTTGTTTTCCAACTCTCAACGTTAGCAATACGTGATCTTGTCATACCTTTCTCATCCTTAACTTGCCCTTAGTTCAGCTACATGGCTGATGCAGTTCTGATCAGGAAACGTCTCCTTTCTTGATATCCTTCGTTGATCCTGTTCGGAAGAATGACTTCCGTTGAACTGACTCCGCTTTCTCATCCATGTCCTTAGCCTCCGATCTCATCTCCTCCCTCGAAGTGCCAGTCGTCGCGTCCTTCGGCGACTTTTCGAGAGGAGAGAATTCGGTTTCCTGTATCCTGTCGTAGATTTACTGAAGTTCCTGTCCGAAAGATTGAGATTGGGTCTGAATTATGTAGATTTTCTGAAATAACGTAGGTTTACTGAGATTATATAGGTTTACTGAAATGATTGTTGGCTTTTGTAAAAACATAGTTTTGAAATAATTTGCATTCATTGTTATTAGTCTTTCTCACACAGAATGCACTCTCACAATTGCGCCGGTTTGATTGAAAGGAGCTGATATTGCATACTCTACTCTCTCATCAGGATGCGATGCGCAGATGATGTTGAATATTGAGAATGCTTCTATCGCTAAAGATGAATTTCTCTCCAAGCGACTTTCCAGCGTGAAATACCAATAAAATCTGAATGTATTTGCTGAAAGATTTATTTTAATCATTTTACAAAGTTCCTAAGCTCTTGCGATTACCATTATTAGTGAAATTTTAGTTTGAACAATATTGAGGGGGAATGACCAGATGGAATTTGGTCAACGCTGTTCATCGACTTCTTTATGAGAATGTCGATTACTACGCAGAGATTGTCGTCGAAAGATTCCCTGAGGATCTTGACAGACGGATTTGCGCGTTGAATTTCCTCAACATTGACAAAGTTGACAATGGAGATGTTATGATTTTGGAGATTGATTGGCTCAGGTTTCGTACTGGAGATAGTTGAAAACCCAGAGCGATGCTCTTTCGGTATAATTCTCCCGTTCGAAACTTTGAAATACCAATTGATACTTCGCTAGCCTTTCCTCCAAGTTAGCTTTATGCAGAGTGCACAAAGTTTCGCATAGTCAGTGATGACTGTGCATTCTCTTCTTTGTTTTGCTGATGCAATAGAGAATGATTGGGTTTCCAGTTCTGTCGGCTTATAATTTCTCTCGGTTGCAAACAGCGACCGGTAGAAATAGGCGATAGGCTGAAGTATTCCCTTGATTTGCTCTTGTAAGAGCATGCTTTCTATTGCAATGGTTGGCGCAAAACCGCGTGTTGGGGATGCGATTGATGAGTACGAGTTTCTGCTATAACGCAAGAAAACTTGTCTCATGGTTCTGCTTTCCCGTTTGAATTCGAAATCCTTTTAAGGAGATCGAGAATTGTGCGGTTTGCTTTGGCATATTCGCTTATAAAGCGATGCGTGTAGGCTGATATTAGCAGGGAAGTGCAGTAGGCAAAGCTGATCTTGAAATTTCCTCGACAGCTAATACTTATAGGGCAGGTTAACTGTCCTGTCCAACGAACAATCCAAGGAATTTGACTTCCTTGTTGTCGAAGGAGCACTTTCGGTTATTATTGTTTAGTAAAGCTGTGAATATTTCTTCCAAATCCTTGAAGTGTTGTTCTCGCAATGGACTTGTAATAAGCCAGTCGTTCAGATATCTGAAGACGTTCGCGTTGAGTCCATGTTTGCATTGAGAATCACTCCTTTGAATGGTAGCGGGAGCTCATGAGAGTCTCCCTACCATTCTTTGGAAATGGAAGGTAGATGCGGAACTCTTTTCAACGGTCTTCCTCTTTCAGATTGACTAGCCAGAAAGCTGGTGGTAGGTCAATCTTCAAGAAGATGAGTCGTTGCTTGCCGTATCCGATATTTCGGACATTGTGGGCAAGAGATGGTGGGTTGGTTCCGTTGCAGTATTTACAGCCTTGAGAATTGTGGTGACTCTCTACGACTGATCTGAATTTTGCACGAGCGGAGTTGGTGATATGAGAGGAGAAATGGAAGGCTCGATGAACTTTTGATCGAAGAGACTTCGTCAGTTCTTATTCCGAAGCTTGCGATTATGGATTGGAACTAGGCAGAGAGCCTTCTATGATCAACAATGATCTTCTTCGGCCTGTGCCTCTCATTTTGACCAAAAATCCGAATTCGCGGGCATCAGATAGTCAATGAGGTCATATTGCGACTGATTATTGTGTGATAGTGTGATGATGTTTTCTTCTATCCCAACTCACCGATCACGTCGACGAATACGACGAAGTTGGCGAGGTAGTGTGGGGCTCAACCATGATCGTGACAGGTCTTGATCTTCCGTGGTCTTCCGTGGTCGTGATGGTCGTTTCGAGCGCATCTGCAAAGATCTTCTGGCAAATAGTTCGCTTGATAGACTGATTAGATGCTAAGGTCTTTTAGGCATCTATGTTAGAAGGAAGATTATCGGAATGGGTTTCCACAAAGTTGGATAAAAGAAGTGGTCGTAGTCAAAACACACAGAAATAGAAAGACATTAACAGATTGGCTTGAGCGATTATCATTAGCGGTTGACTATGGCTACCAGTGCGAGGAAGATAAACACAAATTTAAAGCAGCTATCCAGATCAAACTCCAAAGGAATTCATCCTTCCAGGCTTTTCCACTTTCGTTGTATTACTAAATGGTAACGAGAAAGCTAAAACTGTGATGATGAAGGTAATGAAGACAAGGCTGAGCGGAAAAGGTTTTAACAACTAAAGTAAATGATTTATAAAAAATTTTTGAACTTAAAATCTTTTCCGATTCAGCGTTGTTACCTCAATATAGATCCTATGTTTGTTGGAATTCTCTGTGGCATTCAATGCACAGAGTTTAACGTCTTATACGAGCTTTTCCGCTTAATTATTCAGAGAAGGAAACGCAGACCTGGCCAGCATCCTAGAATCCTAATCTGGTACTATAAGCATACAATTAAAGAAAACGGGAAGTGATAAGGCTGTCGTGATTGTAAGAAGAGTTAGGAGAAGATTGGAAAATGAATTATTAGAATTTTCAGCAACCATTTCAGTAAATAAGTATGGAATATTTTGAAATAAAGACGAAAGGGAAATAAGTTAGAAAGATTTTGAGTAATACCTACAAGATAATGAGTGAGATAAAGCTTAGATGTTTAGTGAATAATGGTTGATTTAGACGAGTGTTTGATTGGGGATAAATATGTAAATAAAAGCTATTGGAAAGTTGGGAAGGGTTGAAGGTAGTGGATAAATAAGATAGAAGAATGATAGACAGATAAGGACAGCACAAGTTGAGCTAGGTGGCGGATTTATGGGAATGAATGGCTAAATAAATAAAAGAAATATTGGAAGAAATGGATAAAATTAGACTAGAAGGTGATGTGGAAAACTATAAATGTGAATATAGCAAACTGATAAAGAAAAAGCGATACGGTTTACTGGAATTGCTTTACGAATAGCATGTCGACGCTTGGGGACAGATGATGATGTCCGTTGGTGGTTGACGAATGGAGTCGCTGTGTGAAGATTGACTACAATCTAAAAGTTATTACAATGCACTCTCACGCACTCTCACTGTTATGCTAAGAATATTCTAGAGGGGGGGTTGGGGTATTGTGTCAGTCTCACATGATTAGCGGTCTCTCTTCGCGCATATGCCTTGTCTCTCTCGAACATTCCAGAGAAGGAGGTGGAACTCTCGAGTGTTCCCTAATCCTCGTTCTCTCTTATCGCGCATTGCAATAGCACTGCAACTGGGCCCTGCGATTGTGTGCTATCTCGATGCACTCGAATGTTCTAGAGCAGCCTGCAGGCCTAATTAGGTCAAGCGACGGCATTATTGCCAGAGAGAAAGATAAGAGTATAGAAAGTTCTGGAATACCGTATCTCTCTTACTACCTGAAATAAATACAAATTTACGAAAAGCGATAAATGAATAAACGTAGAGATACATAGCACAAGTTGAGATGAACAGACAAGACTCAAAATGAAGGAGAGACGAACAGTGCAAAATCAGAAATATTTACACAAAACAATCGGAAACGACTCACTGAAAGCGTACCGATTGGAGTGGGAACCGGATCTGACATCCTCAGCAGAAACCAACACCTCTCTCTTGGTGAAATACTACTGTCAGGGTAAAACTATTGGACCACACCCGTTCACCCTCAAAATCAACCCGAGGGGCGAAACTAACTAAACCACTTAGGTGATCAGTCCAAGTGTTATTTAACTAGATCGCTTGTGCTGGGGCGATTGCGGCAATTGGACAGCGGCATTATTTGTGCACATATACTCATCGCCAGGCCTATGTATCCATGCAGTTAGTGTGACACATATGGATGTGGAAGCTTCCGTTGTCGGGGCCGGCGGTAGGGCGATACTCCGTGTGTAGCTCATGCAAGGAATTCACGTGTCACATGCAGGGCAAGTATAACCAGCCTGAGGGTGTAGTTCATTTACGCGAATAGCATCTATTCCAGTAAGACATAAAGATTTGGAAAAAATATCCAAAGATTCTAGGATAATTAACTGAGAATTGGCTTCAGTCTTTATCATAGCAACCACAATGAATAAAAACGGTTTCCATATGATAATATATACCAATATCTGAGACTATCATAGGATTACAAAGATCAGTGAGATCATTGGATAAACGATTCATTTCGAAATGTGGATTATTAATATGATGATAATAACCTACTGAATCTTTCATGTATAATATATTGTGAAAGAAGAATAAATAAGAATTACTCGTGGAGAGTCGATCGTGTGCGTTCATCTTACTCCAAGATCTTGCCGAAAAGAAGCTTAGCAGTGATTCCGTAGACGAAATCATAGAGGAGTGATCAGTACGGTTCGTTTATTCTTCCCTTCCTTCCTGACTATAGTATTCTTAAGAATGCCTACGAGCTTCTTCTTCTTTTTTCCTAGACCTGTCATAGACTTTCTGCGTTTACCCAGCCCTGTCATCGCTCTCACTCCTTCTCGCGCCCTACTCTTCAGACTATGTTTTAGACTCTCCCCTTTACTCATATCACTTATAACGTTCGAGCCTATCTGAGCCATCTGAGAACCTAGAGGAGAAGTCAGAAATCTAGGTAGATAACGCGCAATACTACTCAGAACTGTACCAATGCCTCGTCCTTTCTGATTAACAACGCCTCTAAATCTAGCTATATCTCCGCCGCCAGTCTGATTAGACATTAGTAATTCTCTCCAGACTATTTTATCAGGATCAAAATGAGAACTAAACATTTGACGTAGCGCTCTCTAAAGGTAGAAATAGTATAAATGATTGGATGTCAGGAAAATTGTTCGTTTAAACATGTTTGACTTTTACGTGCTCTTGCCATCTACTGTCTCTGGTGCTGAATCTCCAAGTAATTTTTCCACTCTTTTGTCTCAATCTATTGATTTGAGTTCTGGCAAATGGGAGGTAGCCTTACATGAGCTTATCATTGACGGTAAGATAGCTAATATTTCGAGAGACCTAAAGATTAATATTACTTTTATGAATGGTGAGACAAAGACTCTTATTTTACCTAAAGGTAATTATAATAATATTAACGATTAACTATCAGCATTAAATGAGCTCTCTCCTCCATCTCGAATGAAGAGATCTGCTCAAGAGCAGCATCCAGGTAGAGTAGCCCCGAAACAGCCAAAACAAGATGAGCAACCTCCAGGCAGAGTGGCGCCAATTCAACCTGATATAGTCTTGAAATTAGAACAAGACAAGAAGGCTGAACAGGAGAGGATCGAGAAAGAGAGGAAGGCCGAGCAAGAGAGGATTGAGAAAGAGCGGCTTGAAAAAGAGAGGAAGGCCGAGCAAGAGAGGAAGAAAAAGAAGGCCGAGCAAGAGAGGAAGGCTGAGAAAGAGAAGATTGAGAAAGAGCGGATTGAAAAAGGGAGGAAAACCTAACAAGAGAGGATCGGGAAAGAAAGGGAAAGAGACGAGCAACCTCCAGGGAGAGTTGCTCCGATTCAGCCTGATATAATCTTGAAATTAGAACAAGAGAGGAAGGCTGAGCAAGAGAGGAAGCAAAAGAAGGCCGAGCAAGAGAGGATCGATAAAGAGAGGAAGGCTGAGCAGGAGAGGAAGGCCGAGCAAGAGAGGATCGAGAAAGAACGACTTGAGAATCTCTGAGTCGTTGTCTACTCCTTCGTCAGAGACAGATGTACTCTTCACTGTCGAGGAGGAGAAGAGACTCCGATCTGTGGTAATTGAGAGGTTGCCCGAGTCTAATCTCCCTTTACCTTCTCAACGGGTAGCAAGTGACTCTTCTATTGTATATGGTATGCTTGATATTACGGGTCTTGAGATTGGGGGAATGGTTCACTACAGGGTAGGTCGCCCCCCAAGGAGGGTCAGAATCCTCGGATCATGAAACTGGAGTTCCCCTCTAAGACTCTCGCTCGCATCTTCCTGTCTAGATCGCGTAGCATAAGGGAAGATTCAAGGTTCAAGGGGATATTCATCAGACCGTCTCTTTCCAAGGAGGTCAGACATAAGCAGTTTCTGCTGAGGGAGGAGAAGCGTCGGCTGCAGAGAGAAGGAAGGGATGTCGTTGTTTACGGCGACGACGTTCTCGATCGCTCTGTGGTCGCCGCTCTCAAGGCCGCGTCTGGTCGAAATGTACCTCCCTCTCATGCCTCTCAACCATCTAATCCCATTCCATCCATCCCTCCGGTCTCTACAGTAGAGTCTAGTCCACATCTGATCCCGGTTGTTCCCTCCACTACCTCTTCCTCTTCCCGGGTTCCTCCTATTCCAACCATTCCTACCAATCCTACCAAACCAACCAATCCTCCCATTCCTTCTATTCCTCCCTCGTCTACCTCTACCTCTGTTCCCACAAATCCCCCACCAATCCTAACTCATCTCATACCGTCCCTACCAACTCTTCCTCAGTTCCACCTAAGCCCACTCATACTACCAAGCCCGCTCCCATTCTTCCTGTCCAATCGTTCGCTAAGGAAATATTTGCAAATAAAGGAGATATCATGATTAGTATAAGCACTAGACTCGCTCATCATTATGGACTTTATTGTATAGCTCTTTTCCAATCATTCTTCTCTCTTCCAAAGAATATAAGATCAAACGTTCATTTTGTATTACTCTTTCGTAGTGACGCTGATCTTCAATCAGTTCATTCGCTAGCCCGACAATTATTCATAGGAGCTAAATATAAGTCTTTTATTTCAGCCTATAATAAATTGATGGAAGAAAAATATTCACATTGTTTACTATCACTTCATCCTCGTTCTCCACCTCATCTAAAGATGGTTTCCGATATATTGTCCCCTTATCCTGTCTGTCACATACTGTCATAAAACATTTTTTATCAAACCATGTCTTCGATACGATACAGAGCATCAACAATCTCGTACAATTCCTCAATCTTTTGATAGAGCTGATCAATGTATTCATGGATATTATTACGGATAGTTTCCAAGTTGACGGGTTGCGGAACCTCGTCGAGAGGTGCTACATCGTTGTCCGATAATCTCCATCTCCCGGGCTGATCCTTCTGCGTCATACTTTAGAGATTTTCCTGAATATAATGTCATTCTACATATTGCGATAATAATTAAAATAATAAATGAAAATAATAGAGTCGGCCAGGAACTGTATTCCCAATCATCAGACAATAAGCAGAAATTTATGCTATCTAATGATTCAGCAATAAGATTTATGCTATCTAATGATTCCAATAATAAAAAAAAGTATGAGGGAGTGATTAGCAAATAATATGAGGAGATGACCATTAGAAGCTTGAATATCTAAGCATGGTAGCGGGATAATTGTGGAATTGTGGAAAGAATAAAGCTGTCTTTCCGAACTCCACCATAACATATTAGCCATGCGATCAAATGTGAAACAGTCAACGTTTCGAGCTAATGGGAAATCTGCATATTCTTTATTTATGAAACGATGATAGAGTACTCCCTTATTGTCGGTAAAATACATTTCTTCGTTTGAGATAACTTCAAAGCGTGAAATCTCTTTTGGGGCTGCTACTAACCTCTCATTATTATACCAAAGGATATTTGATTCTATGTAGAAAACATCAAAAGTTGGTATTTCGGATCGTAGGCGTAAGTGTCTGTCAAACTCCTTATTGAACTCCTCATTGAAGTCCCCGTTTAACTAACCATTGCACTCCTCATTCAACTCGTTATTGAACTCCTGATTGAACTCCTCATTGAAGTCCCCGTTTAACTAATCATAGCACTCCTTATTGAACTCCTCATTGAAGTCCCCGTTTAACTAATCATTGCACTCCTCATTCAACTCCTTA
>LS918126.1:12815-56125 GCA_900490955.1 Micoletzkya japonica
CTTCATTTGAGGAACTTTTCCTGTCTCCATTCTGTCGATGGTTGCACGTTTTCTAGAGATAGAAAAGGATAGATACGCAATTGTTCTTCTCTGGTGTTTATTAATTTCTAAGGTTGACCTGCAGTACGAGATTGAGTTGCGTGTACAGAACGGTGCCCGATTTCTCGTAGTCAAACGCGTAGTACTTCCCGAGTTCGTAGTACCTCACAATATTATAATTTTTAAGCGAACCAGAAAAAAATGGTTTGGCTGAAATGTTTTCCGTGCGAGAGTTCCTGCCAAGATCAGGGAGATTTTGTGGCATCTCGCCTAACATGTATACATCTATTAGAGCATTGCTATCTACAGAATCGTAGCGCGCTGGGAATTCGCACATGGTTCGCAGAGCCGGAGCTCATTGAAACTTTTGAAACAGTCATGTTCAAAAGAGTGCCTGCTGAACCTTTTGACAGGGTGACAATGGCTTTTGTATTTTATGCCCTACGTCTTACTTGTATCCGCAACAGGTGGTGAATAAGGGAATTGTAAGGGCTAAGGCCACAACGAAGATGACGAGTACTGAAAGGGAGATCATTCAGAGCAGAATCTTTGCGAAAAAAACTTTTCAGAATCTCTTTAAAATTATTGCCCTTTCTAAAAATTATATTTAAAGTATGGATAAATCAATGATGCTCTACCGATGGCGTAGGCATGGCGCAGGGACATTCGGCGGAAGAGCACCGGCTGGACAACTCCGATGAGGTGAACGAGCGAGAGGACGGGCAGGGCGAGAAGTTCGCCAAACCAGTGAACGCACTGGACGACGATGATGACCACCATGAAGGGACCGTCTGAACAAAAAAAAACGCTCTGGCAGTGCCCACTCAGGATCACAGTGTTTCAAAACCACGTCGTTCGCTCCCGTCGGGAATCATTTTCCAAGATACTGCGTTCCTTGGTACGGTTATTTACTGTCGGTTGATGTGAAATCTTCAAATTACGCTGTCAAAACCTTCTCATTTACCGAAAGTGGACCGATCGGCGATGTCGCTGGGAATGTCGTGGATCTGCGTGCAGACAATGTTGACCACCTCGAGGAGGAGCAGAACTCGAATGATCGCGAAGAGAGGAGTTCCCCGGAGGTTGGCTACTCGGTGAAGCTTCAAAGGAAGGGTTAGAGCTAATTCCTACCTATATTTGCATACACTGACGTGTCATAAAGCTCAACGTTTCATTTTTACATGTACACCTTAACTGCGGAGTCTCGACAGTGTTCTCTTTACGAACTTACCGCTACAAGGGAGAGCAGGGCGACAACGACGATGAACAACTGCAGAATGTGGTTGATGAAGAAGGCTGACCAAACTATGGCCATCTTATTTCCGCTCTGAAAACTACTCCTGGATGTGGAAGAGACTTGTCCTGACACAAAAATGAGGAGAATTAACAAACGATTTAATAAAAAGGATTGTAGAACACTTTTTTTTTATTTAGTCTGAGCTCTATTTTCGAGAGCTCCGACGTGGGACGCTCAAGGTTGGCAGATCACAAGTAGCGATGAAACGTGCGAAGGGAGAACTTTCCCGGATTCACACGATGCTTATTGATGCTATGAAATAAGGAATAGGACGTATCGTAGCCTCGGTGAGATATGAGAAAAGGTCTGTAGGTACATAACGTATAAAGCCTCTATTCAACAAAACTTGAACAAAGACCAATCTCTTTCATGTTTTTTTTTGTAGGAATAAAACGAGAATGCGTGGCTCATTGTTACGAATTCACCTTTAGCATGCATTTTTGTCGCTGCTAAGAACTTCCTCTGTACAAGGTTGTGTTAATGCTTTGAGAAGAAGAACACCGTACCAGAAGCTTATACTGCGGAACACCGTACCAGAAGCTTATACTGCGTATACTGATTTCAATGTTTCAATCGACAAAGGTCAATATTCATACTTTCCAGGATTCTTGAACACTAGATTGCTTAGCTTCACAGGTTCATATGTATGTAATATTTTAATTTATTCAAAATCGTTCCCGTTTGCAGCAACTTGTCAGAATCGCGAGAGCTTCCCGTCGAATGGACTTGATATTTAACAGGTAGAGGATCCACTTGGCCTGGGTTACAAGCTCCGATACTTGCGAGACTGGACCCATCCACGGGATCTCTTGATACCTACAATAACCCTTGCAGCTTTTACGGAACGTAATACCGATTTATCGTCAGGCTCGGAATTATTTCGAAATATTGTGGAAACTTTTTATCGTAATCTATATTGACTTTGATATCTCTTACAGCGGTCGGCTATTGAAGATGATGGTGGGAATGATGAAGGATAAAGATAGCAAGATGAACGAGAGCGCCAGTCTTTGTTCCATGCGGAGTTGCATTCTGTTTGGACGCGCGGGCTGCAAGTAAAGCCAACTGTATTCTTAGACTAAGTGTCATAAAACAAATAAAATTCTGTAGGCTAAATTACGTGTTGTTCTTGATACCAAAACTTTTTTATTTGAGCTCAACCGTGTTCATATTCGTAGGCGCGGAAAGCAACATAATGAAAATGATGACGATATTTTTCTCCTTACTTTATTAAAGGTCAGCTGTACAGTAGATACCGGTCCATCAGATCGTGATGACTGCGTTTCTGAAGAAAACTGATTCAAATGAAAAAAAAGTCATTGGAAAAAGAAATATTCTTGTGAACTTTCTATATGAATCTCAATGGAAAGCTAGATATAGGTAAGATAAAGGTCTAAAACTATCGTACAAATGTTCAATAGACAAAATCCACGTATACCGGAGGATAATTTCCTCATTCGGTAGAACTTGATGAATATCAGGACATCGCATAACATCATAGCTGTAACGCATACGCTCTGAAGAAATTGTTATACAGTCTCACAATATTGTCAGACGATACGCGAAATTTGTAAATTCGAAATTTTTGAAAATAATAGTTGAAATCGGTAAAACGTTACTCAATTTGTGAATAATTGAGTTTGCATTGTTATTATCAGTACCTGTAAAACGATGTTCAACTGACTGTACAGATCTGTGCCAGGCTTTGCGTAGTCAAAGGCCCAATACATGCCGTCTTCGTAGTATCTGAAAACATTCGTTCTCAGAATTATACAATGATGACATTCTGCTTGAAGTGTAGCGAAATGCATTTGTATTGTTCACAAGAGTCAGAACTAAACAAAATCCAAGCTCTACGTAATGCAGTGCTATAATTGCACGCCTAAGCATCCTAGATACGCCTCGCTAATTGGAGACGATTTCTGCTGATTCTTGGCGAGCTCGTCATTTACAAATAGATGCGCAAATTGTTTTCCAATATTTCCAAAATAGTTTATTAATATCCAGATATTTATTTTTTATCGTGACAATAGTTCTATTCTGTCCAAATCACGTACATGTAGCCGCAGCAGGACGTATACAAAGGCACTGTGAAGGCTGTGGCCAGGAAGAATATGACGAATACTGGAATATCACGGGGCTTTGATGTATGTTTTTATGTCTTTTCATAGTATACAAATACAACAGCTAGTTTTCGTTATTTCGTTTCATTGGAAGCTTCTGACGGCTTTCACCCTCCTACAAATTTTCGACTGGAGCACGCCGCAGGAAGATTGCGCTCTGTATAGGGTGGCACCGCAAAGATTTATAGTTTTCCTCATTCCTTCGAAGTCGTCTACTCACAAATCTCGTAGCCGTGCTTCATCGTGAGTCGGCGGAAGCGAATCGGGCGGTAGACCCCGCACAGATGGATGAGGGCGAGGACGGGCAGGATGAAAAGTTCGGCGAACCACCGCAGACACTGGAACAGCACGATGACCCCGACGAAGACGCCGTCTTAAAATTAAAATTTAAAAAAATCATGTTTTTCTCTAAGTTTTTCTCTAAGATATCTTNAACTATATTGTGGAATAAACACATCCGTCAGTTTCCTTCGTTCCAAAATGAGTCTAATTCTCTCACCCTTGCACACTCTCTCGCTTCATATTCGGAATGATTTTCCGATAAATTGGAAGAATTGCAGCTCGGATAGACGTCGTCAAGCGAGACGCCATCTCCAAGCTGCCCGAAGAGTGCCGAGAGTGCATGGTCGGTCTGTGCGTGACCCCCACCAAGGGCATGGACAACATCTACACCATCAACCTCGTCAAGGACATGGACCACTGCGAACGCAAAGAGGACGCCTTCATTGGATACGGTAGGTGGGCTGAATGTGTAGAGTAGACAGGGTAATCCCTGTCCACTTAATTAATGTTATTGTTTTTAATTAATGTTGGCAACGTATCGAATCGAATTATTGCTCTGAACATACAAGAATGCATGGCATACAAGAAACTAAAAAACTTCTGAAAAACCAAGAAGATCCCTTTACTATTTTCTAGAATAGGATTAAACAATTGTCGAAGCTCTACGATTTTTGGACTATCAAGAACTTACGAGTTGGCATATGAACTAAATTGAAAAAAAGAACTACAGTGGATAGGTGCCAAGGAGATCGGGTGCTGTGGAGCTGACCAGCCGATCGAGGGCGTTCGCTACGTCGACGCCATTCCCTTTAAGAGTATGTCGATTTGGGTGCGCGTTTCAACCATCTCCTATGACGCATCATCATGATCATACTACGCAAATATGCACGTTTCACGATGCCGTTAATCAATTTCATTGATAGTGCAGAGATGGCTGTTCCACTGTTCTAGCTGGGGAACACTTTTGCCCCAAAACCACGTTTCTAGGCTACCGTTACTCATTCGGACTCGCGGGTCGCGGCCACCACAAGACCTTCCCGAATGTGTGGAAGTTCACGGGCAACAACTTCGCTGCCTGGGACCATAGGTAACAGATTGCAGAGTTGGTCAAACGATTCATAAAGCTCATCATTTACATACATTTTTTTAAACAATCTTATTGTTAGTAGACTACCAGTTCCTTCTATTCATGCCGCTTTGCCTAGTTACCAGAAGGGTTGATCATGGGAGGGGGAGAGTATGGTTGAGAAAAACGGTCTGTCGAGTTGTCATCATTATTATTCACGACGAGAGAGGGCAAACAAAGTAGGAATGACGTTGACTGAGGGTTCTTTTAAACAAATAAAGTTTGCTTAAAAAACAAATGACAATGTTTTAAAACAAATGTCCAAAGCAAAAAAAAATTGCAGAGAGCAGCAGATCCCTGTAGACATCGAGGGCACCCGAAAGCTCCAGAAGGCCCTCAATCCGGTAGGCGTTTCGAAGAAAATCTAGTCGAGAGTGTGAGAAATGAAAATGATAAGCGACAATCTGTCATACAAGGTGCTGCAAGAGTTGCGCCGCGGCTACCAGACGGTCGAGGTGGCGAAACAGAACATGACCTCCTATGTGCTGTACACGGAGCACTTCAAGAACCCGCTCAAGCTCGGCCTCAAGTACGCGGAGAACGACCCGCTTTTGGGTAAGAGGACGATGATACATATACTAGACTTTTAAAAGCATGAGCATAGGTTCTTGAGTCGAATAATTTCTTCCTCCGGACTGCTCCAATCGTAGATACCTTGCAGAGGGAGCGCGAATCGTGGACCGGGACGAGCGGAAGAAGATTCCCAAGGAATGCGCCAAATGCATCGTCGGCATCTGCGTCATTGACGTCTACAATGGTATGGTAGCCGTCAGTAGAGCATTCCATGCGGGCCTTTTGATGCATATGTTTCAAAGCCAATATTCCAAAAGAAAAGCCTAACTCCTTTTCAGGCACAAGGCAGATCGCTACCGCCGTCGACACGATGGACGTGTGCAAGGACGCGGAGAACCGCTTCATTGGATGGGGTATTGAGCACGACGCGCGATCGTTTAAGCCTTTGAAACACAACAATGGAATATGCACAGTAGAGCATTCCGTTCGCGTCTTTTTAACCGGTATATTTCGCTGCTGAGACGCGTTGCGGTTACAAATAATGCATGAAACATATACCTCAAAAATACCCGAATGGAATGCTCTAATGCACCGTCTCCTATCCCACTTCGAAGCTTTTCAAAAGCGAGAAAAAAGCTTTTCTCCCTCGCTTTGCCAAGAGCTATTAGGTTGGCAAGAAAGTTCTTGGGCAGTAATAACAGCTGTTTTAATTTTTGCATATCTTCAACAGGAAATAATTTCAATCTTCGTTGTTTCCACCTTTGCTATCGCCAACCTATCCCCTTCTTTCGGGTATCTCGGTGATACCTTCCTTCAAGAAGGAAAGGAGTTGTGACTCTCTGAACTGACTTGTCTGTGATTTTCGGATACCTATTTCAAGGAAGCTTTTCTCGGCTGCAGACGAAGTAAGGTCTAGCAAGAAATGGTAGTGAAAGAGGCTAATGTCAGCTAAATAAGGTGAGTGGGTTTCGGTTTCCCAACTCAGTTCGCTTAGCTTAGAGCAAGGCCTCATCCGCAGTATGAGGTCGTGCATTGTCAGGGAGAAGGGGGTTTTTGTCCTTCTGAGCCTGTTTTCCATGACTAAAGTTACCGTACATATACGGATAGAGTGACCATTCATCCTTTTGATAGTAGTCTATTGAAATCGATTTCTTTGCTGGTCCAAAAGCGAAACAATGAAATTTTCATGTAATGCAAGTCCGGTTTCGGTTGCACTAGCAGCTCCTCTCCTTTAGCTATAAAGATCATTCTATATGTGACGTTATTGTTGGGTCTCCAACTATCATTTCCAAACATTAGTCCCTCCAGAAGCTTCGTTTGGTGGAAGCAGGAGAGATGAGACTGACCACTGGTCTCCCTCTGGGTAGCCCGTAGGGCATGGGGTATCCATCGGGAGAGTACTTTTCTATAGCGAAGTGACTGATGGCCATTCTGTATAGTGGGATGGGTAACCCAAAAAGTACTCGACATTTCCCGATTGGTTGCATCTGGCTTCTCCTTGCGAATAGAGAGCAAGGCCAGGTCATGCGCTGTGGAAGGAAGCCCCAAACGGGGTTTGTCTTCCAAATGCTCGTTTCCACAGCTGAAGAGATCATATCAGTTGTCCACAATGGAGTGGCTTATGACATCCTCGGACAATGGTACGGTGGTATTATTGTAGGCAGAGCAGGCATTGAAGCCGTGTTATCTATCGTAGAAGATGGCGATCCGAAAGGACCGTTTATCGATTGACGCGATAACTCAATAACGGCACCACAAAGCGCAATGATATTTATATAGGCAAATAGCCTGAGGTACCCTCTATTGCCTCACTTCATATCAAACTTATTCGTAAATCATAACCTATTAATCTGGTAAAAAAGTTTCAACCTACCCAAGAACTTTCTTGCCAACCTAATAGAACTACGTTCAACACTACGTTCCGCCAGTCTGCATTTTCTCAATTGCGACTGCCTCTGTGTCCCTTCGAGTTCCATGCTTTCTGGCCTATGCTCTTATTTAATTTGCATAAGAATATATCATATGGAGCAGAGCGTTGCGCACAACGTTGTTCAGCATCCAAGTACAAGGGCTGCTGCGGGGCTACCATCACTATCCGAGAGGCAACGTACCAGACGAAGGTCGCCTACCGAGGTGAGCAGTCCTTCTCAAGCACGGCCAATGAGTGGACTACTGAATGTTCCTGAAACTAGGAAAGAGCAAAGTTTCATCAACACCAACTGTATGCAGATCAATGTTGATGAAATGTCTCAAAAATGTTCCACATAATCCTCTGTTCTCAGGTTTCCAGTACAGTATCGGCGACACGGAGTGGGGCCGGTTCATCTCCCTCTCCGACACCTGGGCCTTCACGCAGAAGGTCTTCTACTTGTGGAAGAAGAATTAACTAATGGAATGGCCGGTTGCTCTGTGAATAATGTACCAGTGTTCCACATAAAAGAAGTTTTACAAATATAAAAGTGTTCGAATTCGTGGATCGGGCACATGTATAGTGCGGTGACAGCGAACTAGAGGTATTACAAAGTGCGAGCCATCGTGTGTTTTCTCAGTTGTTGCGATCAACGCTTTTGGTGCTGCGCGTCGACTGTCACTGTTCGTAGTGAGAAGCTAGAGCCCACGTTCACAGGTCGGGAGAAATGTCACGCTTTAGAGAGGAAATAAACAGGGGAGAAAGGAGACGTGCGATGAGTCATCGACGGCTGCGAATACAGACGAACATAGACGTTCCCTGGTTTAGACTCCCTCGAGGGTTGGGGAAGATCTGCTAACACGATGATAGTACAGTGGCCTGAACGTTTCTGGATTCTACATCCTTACATACGTGCTCTTCTTCATGTGAAGAGAAGCACATACTGGTCAGGTGATCCTGAATCCCTACGTGATCTTGTGATTCTGTGTCGATGTGTGACCTCCGTTCCCTCCCTTTAGTCTCGTCCTTCTCTTCTCTATTGGTTGACGTCGCTGTCGAAGCGGCAACAGAGAGAGAAGAGAAGAGAAGGCAGGTGGACAAACCGCTTCCGCTGGGGGATATAAGCGGGAAGTGGCGGACGGACGAGATGGTTTTTTCCGACGAGACCACGCATCTCAATTACGATCTTGTCTTGGAATAGACGCTATTTTGAGGCGCGCAGCTTTTCTTTTATGTTGACCGCCATATCACGTGAGAGCAGAGCCTCATGCAGAGAACATTCATAAAATAGGAATGAGTTTACTGGTAGAACGGTTTCGTCCAATGGTAACTGTAAGGTCTGAGTCCTAGCCCTAAGTCCGGAATGCTGCTCGCTGTGCTTCTGCTCGTGCCGTTCGCCGTCGCCGACGAGGAACCCCAGCCCGTGGTCTTCGAGCCCATCCTCGCGCCCGCCAACTCATCCGCGGCCGTCGAGTTTCCCGTTGTGAGGCGAGGACGACAGGTGAGATTCACCTATTCAACTCGAAGGTAGGCTTACCAGGGTGCAGGAAAGTTAACCTCTTTTTTAAATCACTGAGACCGCTTTCACCTTCAGGTCTTCTACCAGTGCCAGATCGGCAACGTCGTCTTCCGCTCATCCGCACGTAAGTTTCCCATTATAACTAGCATGTAGTAGGAGGGCCGAAACCATTCATGTTGTGTATCAATCGCAAGATCGGTTGATCGTTTTTTACTCACATCTTCGCAGCCTGCAACACCCTGGGCCGCTGCTCGAACGGCCTGGACGTCAAGCTGAACGTGGGTTGCTCCAACGCCGTCCAGTGCACGCCCTACTTCAACGGAGCCGTCAAGTGGGCTGAGCTTATTAAAGTTTTTTTTTTGTCTTTGCTTCACCCCATTTGTATAGTGTGCCAAGACAGATGACAGGGATAGACGACCTTATCTACTGTGGCTTCGTCCGTTTGTAGAAAGCAGACATTCTGTGAGGCGGCCATAATGTTTTACTTGGTGCTTTCAAGCCTAAACTCCAAAGGCCATGCTTCATATAGTGGAATAAACCGATCCGTCCGTTTCTTTCGTTCCAAAATGAGTCTCTCGCCTTTGCACACTCTCCTCTCGCCTTATATTCGGAATGATTTTCCGACGGATCTTTTTATTCCACCATAGTAGACTAGCACACTACACTCGACCCATCTGTGTTTGCCGTCCTTCGGACGTGGTTCCCTTTCACAACGCTACCCCTTTCCTCATTGCAGATGCGAGAACGGTTGCTGCTGTGCAAGCCTCAACCAGGGCCCGACCAACCCCGCACCGCCCACCACCGCTAACTGCGGTAAGCCAGCCTCTTTGTTAAGGATAATCACTGGGAAGCGCAATCAAGCTAACTTATGAGGCAAAGTTGCACAGTTCCTTGACGTTCATCATCGCTTGAATACTTGTATCGTTGTGGTGGTTCTCCTTTCTCAACCTTGATATTCCCAGAGTGTCCCATCCTTTGCAGGCATCTGCTACCATGGCCAGCTGTCGCAGGTGGGCTGTTCGGCGCGCGGCCAGTGTCAGCAGGGACAGACGTGCATGAACGGCCTGTGCTGCACGACCACCGGCAACGAGTACACCGGTGAGCTCTAGAGGTTTAAACTCGGTTACTTTTCGACGATATGTTTCGTGATTTTTTTGTGGCCAGACGCTTAGCGGTTATGAATGATATGTGAAACATAAGCATCTCAAAAGTAACCGATTTTAAACCTATAGTGAGCTCACGCATTGATCCTCGCTCTAGAAAGTAGAGTTGGCGAACGCGATGCTTTTGATGTACTGCGTGTGGAAGACCACTAATTTAGAAAGCAGCTAAGATATACACGAGCGATTGATTGATTGATTAGCGGTATGCTCACGCTACTAGGACGGAGCAGTGAACGTAGGAGGAAGTGGGGGCAGATGTAGAGACAATGGCAGCGCAGCGCCGTGCGTGGATGCTGTCCAACAAAGGATAGCGAGAATGCACACAGAGGCGAACGCGGATTGCTGATCTCGTGACGCAAACAATGCATGGCGTGTGCTATACAGGGGCATTGCGTATCCACACGAGAAGTACATGACGAAGGATCAATGGAAAAAAACTGTTGAAGCCGTAAGAGGGGTGAAAAGCGAGTGTCCGCGGAAGTGTTGGTGTTATATCGGCACCACGTAATCGAGACGACGCTGGTAGGCAGAGCGATGAATCGGAGCGACCAGAAGGGGACTCGTCCCTCTTATAGGGGAGTGAGTGGGGAATAGCATGGGAATACGACAGAAAGCGGACTACGCAACAATCCTCAAGTGGTGCCAGGAAATTCGCTTGATTAACACAGAAGAGACTTAAAAAATAAAAATAATTTTGAAAAGAACTTGATTAGCTGTAGGTAGTCGTCAAAGAAAGAAAGGAAGCTTCTTGCAGCTGCTTGCGGCGGCCTGGCCGCCGTCTCGTCGTGTACGAATGGCGGGTGCGCGGGCGGCCTGTCCTGCACGGCCTCCAACTACTGTTGCGAGTGTCCCGTCGGACGATCGGCCGGACGCTGCAATAACGTAAGAGCATGCAATAATATCCGAGTGGAACATCGCCGTAGCTTCGTGTGGGACTCAAGCGAGGCCTCGGTTAGACTACAAACTCGTGTATCAATCTGTGCCAATGAGAGCGAGATGACGGGGTGGGGTGGCCGCATTCAGGATGCACCATTGAGCGACCAGCCATAGGCTCAGTATCAGTTGATCCTCGAAAATAACTGTCAAGCAGACCCGAATGGAATATTTGCACAGCAGTTATGCTCCAGTATCATGAAATTTTGGTTTTTATTGAATAGCTTCTCTAAATGAGTTTTTTCAGATCTAATGTTTTTTCCATGTTCCTGGCCACTCGGCGCATAGATAGAATGGTGTATTCGGCCATAGCAAACGATCTATCTGGAAACGAGAAACTGCTCAAAATTTACTTTTCTAAATGCACTGCTGTAACTATTGTTCTATTCAGGGTGCGTGTCCGGCGGGATTCCGCTGTCTGGCCAACGGGTACTGCTGCGCCTCGTGCCCGAACAACGCGACGCCCTTCGGCTCGTGTGTCAATGGCGCCTGCGGCAACGGCCGCCGCTGCTCCGCCGGCAACATCTGCTGCTGAGGAGCTGACAATGAGGAGGAGGAAGAACAACCCTCCCGCGTCCCCCACGGGATGACACCGCTCTCCGTTACTGGTCCTGATGTGATGAAGATCTTACTTGAACCGATGGTTGGCCACGATGTAGACAGCTTATGGGACCCCTCTGAGCACATAACTATCCCTCAAGAGCATATTTTGAACATTCCTTCAGTTTTGTCATTTTCAGAAGACACACATATTTCTCCATTCCTTCAACAAACGATGACTACGAATCAGACAGCTCGCGCGCTATAATGTTCACGAAATGACATTCGTATTCGCGCGGTCCCTGAAGAGTAATGTAACTTTGGATACAACTTCTCGTCTAATTTAAAGGGACATGGAAGTGATTTTCAAGTGAAGCCTATATGAAAGATTTTGTCGTAATTAGTACACAACCAAAAGGTAAAATAATAAATATTAATAGTATTCGAGAAATGATTTTTTGAAATTTCGCCCAACGACGACGCTACTGTGTTTAGCGAAAGGAATTAAACCAAAAGCGACATTCTTCTCAACGACGGAAGCCCGGAACGAAAAAATAAAACATGCGATTTTCGAGTTTTTTCTTCTATATTTTTATTGTCACTAAGTTTTTCCTCACATTTTGAAACCTTAGAAGATTTTAATCGAATTTTAAAACTTTTGGTTAGAGGCTCACAGCCGGACAACCACAGTAGACTGACCTCACTCGATCACACCATGAAAATGGATGATTATTTCAAATGTGGTTAAAGATCATGCTTATGAATGAGCTGTAGAAGATGCGGTTGGACGCAAAGAATAGATTCCACTTTGTTTCCGGTCAAAAGTTTCATTACGAAGACTGATATCCCATGAAATGCGTGGTTTTGGCTCCGTGCAAAAGTGGGGGTCCTGTCCGGCTGTGAGGCTGCTTGCTCGCTTTAAACAGCGGGGAATGGCGTGAAAAGGACGCAAAAATTAGGATTGTAGGTTTTTGACATCGCTCTTTCAGATGAGAGGAAGAAACCAGGGGGTTAAAAAGTGTTCACAATCACCCTTTAAGTTACATTACTGAGAGTCAGAAAACAGCGGTGGAGTTGTAATGCTCCTACGCTGTCGCATGTCGCATGGCTCGATTTCACAGGTCACCCAACTGCTCGAAATTCTTCTAGCAATAAGCCTCTCGTTGGTTTCGTGCGAAGATCTTCTCATGTTCGCCTGGAACTGGATGCACCGTTTCTTGTTAAAGGGCCCCTCTGAGCACTTTTTAACCCCCTGGTTTCTTCCTCTCATCTGAAAGAGCAGTGTCGAAAACCTACAATCCTACATTTGCATCTTTTTCCCGCCATTCCCCGATGTTCAAATGAGGCGAGGAGTTTTATGCAAAGTTACATTGCTCTTCAGGGACCGCGCGAACACGAATGTCATTCCGTGAATACTGTAGCGCGCGAGCGGTCTGATTAGTAGGCATAGTTTATTGAAGGAATGGAAACATATGTTTTATGAAAAGGACAAAACTGAAGGAATGTCTAAACGCTCTTGATGGATCGCAATGTGCTCAGAGGGGCCCTTTAAAGACGGCTATTTCTCGATTCCGTATTACGAGTTTCACGGGAGTTGTCCAAAAGTGATCTATGCTGTGCGGACAATGTTCTAAATGTTAAGCAAACGAACCAAAATGGTTGGATCAAAGTGTATTCAATGTAAGAGGAATTTTCCGGTAATTCGTTTGCTCAAAGGGACATGGAAGCGACAAACGTTTTGAAACCGATTATGGCGATACTTGTAAAATATGTTTCTTAGACGATAATAAGGATAATAGCGTTTGAAAAATATTTTTTAAAAAATTTCTGGAGCGAGAAATATTTATTTGTTCCGGGAATACCTCGATGCTATTTGACTCGTTACTATGCGCTAAACGCCGTAAGACTGCGCCTTGGCTGGGAAACGATTTTTAGGATTCTCGGGAAATAGAAATTTTTGTGCACTCTGGTTTTGGTTTTTAAATTATTTAGGAGATCAACTTTCATATGAAAGCCAATCTTTTTTGGCTTCCATGTCCCTTTAACATTTTCATTGGTGCTAGAACAGTGTGTGAGGACACGTGAACTGCGAAGTTTTAGCACTATCCAAATTAAGATTTCGCTATTTGGAAGTAGAAGGGAGAAACATCTAACAAAATGATAATGAACAAAAAAGATGAATTGCAAATCAGACATTCTCCAGAAAACTATGCATGTTACTTGAAATCTTTGTTATTCTCCATTGACTCTACGTTAGCGGTTATTCTTTGCTGCGATTCGAGGAGTAGAGGTCCAGCCGATCCACGGATGTTCAAAATGCTCAGCCTCGCCCTCAGATTTCGGCGCTACAATTTATAAAAACAGCAAACCTTGAGCTCTTCTAATTTCTCACCCCGTATCCGCAGCTAGACAACAGTGTTCGGTCCAGACCGGCCATCTCTTACCCCCATAGATCGCGACTGCACATCTCTCTCCTTCTCACAACGGTGAACTGGACCTCCTCCTTCTATTTCTCAATACTCTCTCGCTTCGTCTCTCGCTCTGACTCCTTTCCGTTCTTTTCTCGTACTCTCTGTCTGTCTGTCTGCTCTGTGTATTTGTCTTACCTATTTTCTCGGGTTTCTCGCATTATTTTGCTCTTCCTTCTGCCCAAGCAGTGATGATATATTATAGATGCAGCCGATGTATAGGAGGATCCTGGGTTATATAAGAAGTTCTGAAGGCAATGAGACACAACCACTTGAAGGTATGTTTCGTAGGCCATTCGTCTCTTTCTAGGAATACGTTTCTTCCTTTCTATTTCTAGAATGCTTCATCGTTCCGTATTTTTCTACTGTTGTCTTTGCTTTTGCTGTTAGCTACCACGTACAAAAAGAGGTAAAACAGCATGTTTTGAAGATGCATTTTACCATATTTTGAAGATATATTAGTATCTTGCAGGCTTGCGTCATGCCGAAGTACGTTCTCCACTACTTTAAGTTCCGAGGATTCGGCGAGGTTCGTCTAGGGTCCCTTTTGGAGGCGGATGGTATCTCGAACAGTTTCACTTCGTATCACACTGATATCGGAAAGTGGCGGTAGGGGAAGGAATAACGGAAACTGATAGACAACTATTTTTCCAATTGTAAACGCACCTCTCTTACAGGCCATTCGTCAGCTGTTCTACCTATCTGACACACCCTTCACGGACAATCGCATCCCGATATCTGAGTGGCCCGAGCTCAAGAAGAGTGCGTATCTTTACCTTTATCATTACACATTGCGGTGTGCGGCAGGAGGGGTTGGAAAAGGTTATCACGAGAGGGTGGGAGTGAGGACAAAAAGCTTCACTTGAAAATCTTCACTATGGGCAGCCGCAACAGAAAGGGGGAGCGAAGAATAGAAAGAGTCGATGGCCAACATACCGCCCTCACTTGCCAAGGTGAAAGGAGGGATTCTTCATCTGAGTTATGGATAGAATATGACAAGACGGGGTTGATAGACAAGAGAGACGACTGAGCCGAGCGTCCTCCGCGAGAACAGAGAGAATTAATGAGCCGTTGCAATAGCCAAAACGATAGCGATAAGAACGTTGCGTTTTGCCGACGAACATATTATATATTGTCTTGAAGGCAAACGATGCCACAAAAAAGGTTCCTGCCATAGCATATTCAAATTGTACGGAATTGTCGCTCGCAATCGGAGGCCAGTCAAGATTCTTGCAGCCGCACCCTCGATCATGCTACCGTACCTCGAGGAGGACGGGACCGTACTCGTCCAGTCGAATGCCATCGCCCGCTATCTCGGCCGCAAGTTTGGTAGGTCTCTCCCCCGCTGTTCCCCCCTCTTAACACCAGGCACTCTCCATATACACATGCCGCATAGCGAATTTATCCATAAGGGTTGAGGAAGGTTTGACAAAGTTGTCTGATGACAATCGCAGGTCTACGCAAAATTGCAGGCTACGCGGGCAAGACGCCGATCGAGGAGGCGACGGTCGACGGGCTCGGGGACCAGTACAGGGAGTACGTACTCGACATGCGTCCGATCTTCCATGTGATCGTGGCCCAAGAGGAGGAGGGCCGAGTTAGTGCAGTGGAAGAGGAATCAATAAGAAAACGAAATGTCAAGAAATTTGCAAAAAAATGTTAAAGTATCCAAATCCAAAGGGCACGGAGTCGTGTGTCCAAATACGCTTCACCGCGCCTTCATCTTGAGGTATGACACTGGGAGGGTGGATGCGGGATGGTGGACGGTAAGGGCACGGAGTCGCGTTTCCAAATACGCTTCACCGCGCCTTCATCTTGAGGCATGACACTGGGACGGACGATTATATCTTTCCTTTTTCTTTACTATAACATATGGGCTCCTTACTGTCATATATCGATGGTGCGATTCTATCAAAGGGAGGGTCTATATCCTTGATTATTTGATGTTCACAGCATTCCGCCCGGTGAAGAATGTGTCTAATAGCGAATTGACAACTATTTTTAAATTTTCTCAAGAATGAGAGTATCAATCAACGCCAAATTTTCGGAGCTTGTTCAATTCATAAAGACAAACTTAAGTTTTTAAGTTCACAAATTTTTGCTCTCTGGTTCGCCTACCGGATCGGATCCTATGCGCGGAAACCGCTATTCGCTATTATGACGCTTGGAATGCTGTGTGTTATCCTTAGTTCACATGGACAAGAAGCGCATGCATTTTCCCTGAAATCTTTGCTCTTTTTATTGACGTTCGACGAAAGCGGTTATTCTTTGCTGCGATTCGAGTAGTAGACATCCAGCCGATCCACGTACGTTTGAAATGCTGCCTCGCCCTTAAATGTAAGCACCTACAATTTATAAAAACACCAAACCTTGAGCTCTTCTAATTTCTCACCCCGTATCCGCAGCTAGACAACAGTGTTCGGTCCAGACCGGCTATCTCTTACCCCCATAGATCGCGACTGCACATCTCTTTCCTTCTCACAACGGTGAACTGGACCTCCTCCTTCTATTTCTCAATACTCTCTCGCTTCGTCTCTCGCTCTGACTCCTTTCCGTTCAAGTCAGAATACGGCGCAGAAAAGCAAATTTCAATGTGTTCAGTTTTCGCACTCTAGTCAAGAATGTTGTGTTCTTCAGGAGAAGATCCTGAAGGAGTCGTCAGAGCCGGCGCGAGACAAGTTCTTCGGAGTGGTCGAGAAACGCTTGGCGGTGAGATACCTTTATTTATTTTTAAAGTTCTTTTTATTAAGATATAATAAATTACGAATAACTGGACTGAATAGATTTTCACTTTTTTCCAAATTAATAAAACTTATGTAGGCCTCGAAATCGGGCTTTCTCGTTGGTGATTCGTTGACGTGGATCGATCTTATCCTTGCGGATCATGTCGAGTACATCCACAGACTCATTCCAGGATTCCTTGATAACTTCCCAAAAGTAAGCAAATGGGAATGGTTATTCGGGTAAATAGGTAAATTGGGAATAGTTTTACCAACGGAATTCTTTCGACAATACTACTTTTCGTTGTTTGTATTTGCAGGCGCTCGAGCACAGCAAGAAGGTACAGAGCATTCCCAAAATCAAGGAGTGGATCGCCAAGCGTCCGGAGACCATTTATTGAGAACCTTATAATTTTCATTCTATACCTAATCTGTGCTTTACAAATAAATATGTAATCAAGTACTTTGTTCAAGTATTTGCGTACGAGTCTCCGGAACTCCATCGCCCAGGCTCGAATGTACAAAGACTGATCTATCACGGCTACGATCGTCCACCGGCATATTACGGAATAAGGCGTACAAGATGATAAACAAGCAATGTGAAAAGTCCCAGGGAGGCGAACACCACATAGAGTAGAGTAACAAAGGCCGGATTCTTCTTCGAGAAGATGCTGCCGGTATTCTGCTCTCCCGTTGACTGAAAAGACGTCTTTGAATTATTACATTCTTACACCGAACAGCTGAATAATAGCATTTTCATTGTCAGAGCGATGAGCTTCATGATATAAGCCTGTCGAAGAACTGTTGAAGGATGGCGCTACCTTCTCCAGACGGCCCTCAATCGTCAGAATAGCCTGTCTAGCGCCCGACCAAGCGTGCGGCCCGCGCAGACGGTAGACGTACGGAGCGTACGGTGCGAGGAGAAGGTGGAGGGCGAGGAGGGGATCGGAGGGGAGGAGCGAGTACCTGGGCACTTCTAATTGATTTTTTTTCATTTCTTGCTCATAGTTTACTCAACACTATAGACAGTCATTTTTGTATTATCATTTGATTTCGTGACGCACCGAGTGAAATGCCCTACAGTCAACGCTCACCAGGCAGGTGGCAGAACGCCGATGATCGGAGCGATCTCGTCCATGTACGTCATCATATCACACTGAAGGACGGACACTTCAATCTCCGGACCCACTTGGCCTAATTTCGGTACAGTTCAGTTATCGGCGTAGGGCTGCCAATAAGGAACTTTGTCGTGATCTGGGATCGTTCGAAAACTTGGGTCGTTGTGCTTACGCAGATGGTGTGTCGCACTCCGTCCTTGTACTGACTCTTCTGCGCCTTCCGGACACGGTCGATATCACGAAGTCGTTCATCCTAAAAAAACCTCCAACCAGCTTGTTCTCGCTTCGTCAAACTTGATGCCAACAAATTATGATGAAATGGAAAATTCGATGAAACGGATAGGTCCGAGATCATACCCACCTACCCAACATACCATCCCTCGCACGATCCACGACACTGATAAACCCATCCTATCCTGTCGCACTCACCGGCCCCGGCAGCTTGGCATTCCCCGTGAAGACCTCGAGGGCGACGCGCGCTTGCAGCTCAGCTATGGGCATCAGAATGGCTTGAAAGCAAACATTCATTTTGTCCCCGTATACCCATAGTTCGAAAAATGCTCATAGAGTAGCAAAGGGCTTTTGGCTTCAGTTCTATAGCTCATATACTAGATATAATATACAGGAACGACTGCGCAGGCTCGCCACTTATCTGAACGTGTCCGATGAAGGCGAGCGTGTCGTGCTTGCACACCGTGGGGAACATGTACTTGTAGATGTCGGCGTCGTTGTCTTTGACCTAGGCATTGAGGCTTGATCATTGTCTGATTTCAAGCTCCTCATAAATATCATTTGCAGAAAAATCTTACATTCATCAACTTTCCTCGTTCCAGAAGAGGGAAAACGATGCGGAAGCCGGTGCCCAGAATCACCTGAAAAGTGGCTTATAGGTAGCTATTCTACAACATTATCCACTGTCCTTACACAAATGATTGGCTACGATATGCTTAACGCCTAGGATAAAGGATTTTGGTGAGTATCGCTACCGAATCGACGTTGTTCACATGGGAGCCGTCCTCGAAGACGACGCCACGTTCCGTGAATCGGCTGATGGCGGGTTTGACCTTCAGTGAGCCGCAGCCGATGCGACGGGCCAACTGGTCGTTGACCGTTGGGGAGGCACTGGAATCGGTCGATTGGCCCTTGATAACCTCGAGGTTTATTGGTCGACCGTTTTGGTGCATCGAGCTTGAAGCACTACGCAACCAAAGCACGAAAATGATACTGGGTCGCCTCAAATCAGAACTGGTTAGAGCGAAGGCTGAAATAATGAAGAGTACAGCTTGCTCACCCTCCAACGCCATGCTGCGGTTCGACACCGAAAGATTTGTGGTCGAACTGCAGGTTGAGCCGCCGCTTGGCCATGTATTGCGCCAGCCACCGGGGCGTGTACTGCAAGTCTTTTGGCCTGCGTTCGATGGCGCTCGATGGAGGCGTTGTCCTTATTGTTAGAGAATAAATGCGATGTAGAAACGTCTAGATCTAACGGCAAGAGTTTCCGTGTTAGGGTTCTCTTTTTGACGCTTTTCCACGGTTACGTTTCAGTTTTTATGCTCTGTAGGCATACCCCGGTATTCATGCAAGTGTGAAACATAACCGATAGAAAGCGTCAAAAACAGAAGCCTATTCCGCGTACCCTCCTGTAGTACTGCGTCATCTTGCAGTTCTCCACACAGTCGATCGCCCGACCGTAGTCGTGCATGCGATTGAAGATCCACGCACCGCTGCGCGATACGAGGTACGTCTGAGGGACCAGTCTGATTAAATCACTGGTTTCGGTACAACTACGGGTCAGCACAGAGTCTTTGCCATCAATGCCATGATCGTGCCATGATGCCATGACACACTGGTCGTTGATCGTCTCAATCATCCCTATCCCTATCACTTCCACTGCCCCTCCTCCTCGCAGTCCGTCAAACCTGTTTCGCGACGCGACTCAGCTCTACGGCCGCGTCGATGGCACTGTTGCCCATGCCGACCACCACGACTACCCTTCCCTCGTAGCCTAGAAGCAACATCCTTGAAAGTACTGGGAGAGGACACGGATTCCAACCACAGAGTGCCCAGACGACCATCACCTCACCTTCATCTTGAGGGATTTGATCACCAGCTACTTCACGTTAACGAAAAATTGCTCCATAGTTCGGCTACAATATAGAAGAAGTTTCGTACCGTTGCTATCCTTGTAATCGCGCGAGTGTATAACCTCCCCCGTGAACTGGTCCTGCCCCGGCCACGGTTTGGGCAGATTCGGGTGGTATTGGTGACCGTTAGCCAGCAGCACGTAGTCGAAGCGCTCCGTCCACGAGTTGTTGGTTCTATTATAGAAACTGTTGGCTGTAATCTCGTGATCTGGTGAGATCAAGCCTGAAATCGAACAATAAGACCAACTTGAGAACAGTAACGGTGATGTCCCAGCATCCGGTCGTATTGTAGTCTTCTGATCGCTGCACATTGTCTACCTGACAAGGTGATATGATGTTTGCATCATGGTTGTCGATCATATTCAGTATAATATTCATACCCTGTGCATGAATTTGATGTGCCGCAGGAGGTCGAAGTGGTCAATGTACTCGCGCATGTACTGGATGCACTGAGTGTTGTGCCAGTGGAGAGGAGAGGAGTTGGAGGGCGGGAAGTCGGAGTAGCAGCTGAACTCCTTCGACGTGTTCATCACCGTCGACTTCATCACCGACGTATCTCCAATGGATGCTCATCCTCATTGGGGCTTATATTATGCTACCCCGTACATCATACAAGGTGATGAAATAGAAGACAGTAGAGTTGTTCGTTTCGTATAACAGATCAGATAATGTTCCTACTTTCGGTCTGCTCCGGCTTGTAGCGCCACACGCCGCCGATATCGTGCTGCGACTCGTAGCAGGTAACATCCAAGTCGTAGAGCAGCGAATGCCTAGGATACACGGATACGGCTTATAGCTTATCTTTCAAAATGTCAAATACCTTCGAACCCGAAATCAATGGAATGTTGGAATATGAGTGTAAACTGGAAGTGGAGTAGATAGCTTGAGATACCTCAACGTGGGCAAGCCGGCCGCTCCCGTGCCCACGATACACAACCGCTTCCGAGCGATTCTAGATCAGGAAATATCATCTCAAAATAAAACGGAGAATCAAAAACCTTAGCTAATAAACGCTCCGGTAAGAGCTGTCGAGTAAATGGCACTCGCTCAATATAAACTGTTGCCCAGTGTTGTGTCTAGCCCTTTAAGTATCAAGATCGAGTGCGGGTTAAAATGTTAGAGAACACGAGAAGAGAAGATACGCAGAGTGGCGTTTGACTTTATATTGTGTATCACGCGCTATCGTGGACAGAAGAAGATGGATTGGTGTCTAACTGTCTCGCTCGTGGAACGAAGAATGGTTTATCCTTTCCGTACTTTGACCACTAGTGAAAACTGTGAACATCAAAATAAGGAGAATATAAGATGAATAATGTATGCAAGAATGAGTGAACCCAAACACAGAATGTACAATAGAGACGCAAAAGCTGGATTCTTCAGTGAGAAGATCGTTCCTCGGTTGTGTGCTCCTGTAGCCTGAACTCTGTTGATTATTGACAAACTGGATCTACCTATCTTGAGGTGGATAGTTCAAGGTACAGGATATATTGGTAAATGAAACCTGGGCTATCCTGTCTTCGATTCCGAGGATCGCTTCTCGCGCGCCGCTCCAAGCGTGCGGGCCTCTCAGTCGGTAAAAGTACGGGGAGTAGGGAGCGAGGAGAGAGTGGGCGGCCAACAGGGGATCCGATAGGAGTAGATCATACCTGTATGTTAGTAAATACACAAAATGCAAGTATCTATGACCCTCTGAATAGCAAACAACATACGAATCCTCAATTTTGATCAATATTTGAATATTTCTAGTGTCAAGATAATTACCAGACGGGTGGCATAGCTCCGACAAACTGCGCTATGTCATCCATGTACGTTATGTAGTCGACCTTAAGCTCAAAATCAGAACTTCATAACAAATCCAACCCTGGTATCGATTCGAGGATTTCACAATCTATCTCGGGATCAGATAAATCATTTGCTGTGGGAGCAGTAATATCATATCATTTATCCGTGTGTTGGGGCACTGTTGGGGTAATGTTGTTTGACTGTGCCGCCACTCACCATGATAGTATGCCTCGTTCCGGCGTTGAACTGCTTCCTCATCGCTGCCCGCTTTTTCACAATGTCGGCCATCCTGACGCCCTGCAACCGGACGTGTGGTTGGGGGGGGGAACAAAGTGCCCTTAGTCGCCATCGTTCCTATTTAGCGTAGATAAGCTCATCTGATCGTCAAGCCGGTCCCACCATTCCTGGCAGCCTCGTCTGTCCCGTGAACACTTGTAGCGCGAGGCGGGCCTGCAGCTCCGCGATGGGCATCAGGATTCCGTAAAGGAAGGGCATTCGTTTCCAATTTTCATGTTTCTCCAGTTTTTGATGAACACCGGAGTGTTAGGAATCACTGGATGCTGCATTGACCACACTCGCAAAACATCGTAATCAGAGAATTTGCGACAATTTGAGAAGAAGCAACGTATCTGTATGTGTCCGATGAGGGCCAGCGTGTCGTGCTGGCATACGGTAGGGAACATGTACTTGAAGAGATCCGTGTCGTTGCCCTCCACCTTCAATCGTGCAATGTGTATGACAAGATCTGATTCACGCAATATGGGTACGTTGTAGGAAGGCCAACCTTGAGCAGCGCTCCCCTCTCCAGAACCGGAAACTTGATGTTGTAGCCGGTACCAAGAATGACCTGAAATCCTATTTTTATACTGAATTTTAGATTTTGCACTAAGTTCATATCAAGTATGCTAAATATTACAATCACGGTAATCGTTCTCAACCCGCACCGCGTCAACGTGCTCCACGACGGATCCATCCTCGAAGACGACGCCGGTCTCGGTGAACCGGCTGATTCCCGGCTTCATGCGCACGGCTCCACACCCGATGCGCAGATGGAGCTCGTCGTTGATCGTTGGAGCCGTACTGTAAAAGATCTGTTGGCGTCTTGGACTGTCTTGCATTTCATGCTCCAGTTTAAGCGTCATGTAGTAACTACGCATGTGCTTCGCCCTAACGTCGCCATACCTTTACACATTTTATTCATTAGCTATCTATTTGCCATAGATATTAGGTTGGCAAGAAAGTTCTTGGGCAGGTTGAAACTTTTTATCAGTATAATAGGTTATGGTTTATGAATAAGTTTGATATGAAGTGAGGCAATAGAGGGTACCTCAAGCTATTTGCCTATATAAATATCATTGCGCTTTGTGTTGCCGTTATTGGGTTATCGCATCAATCGATAAACGGTCCTTTTGGATCGCCATCTTCTACGATAGATAACACGGCTTCAATGCCTGCTCTGCCTACAATAATACCACCGTACCATTGTCCGAGGATGTGATAAGCCACTCCATTGTGGACAACTGATATGATCTCTTCAGCTGTGGAAACGGGCATTCGGAAGACAAACCCCGTTTGGGACTTCCTTCCACAGCGCATGACCTGGCCTTGCTCTCTATTCGCAAAGAGAAGCCAGATGCAACCAATCGGGAAATGTCGATTACTATTTGGGTTACCCATCCCACTATATAGAATGGCCATCAGTCACTTCGTTATAGAAGAGTACTCCCCCGATGAATACCCCATGCCCCACGGGCCACCCAGAGGGAGACCCGTGTGACCAGTGGTCAGTCTCATCTCTCCTGCTTCCACCAAACCAAGTTTCTGGAGGACTAATGATAGGAAATGATAGTTGGAGACCCAACAATAACGTCACATATAGAATGATCTGGATAGCTAAAGGAGAGGAGCTGCTAGTGCAACCGAAACCGGACTTGCATTACATGAGAATTTCATTGTTTCGCTTTTGGACCAGCAAAGAAATCGATTTCAATAGACTAATACCAAAAGGATGAATGGTCACTCTATCCGTATATGTACGGTAACTTAAACAACTTGCGCATTTATCATGGAAAACAGGCTCAGAATGGCAAAAACCCCCTTCTCCCTGACAATGCACGACCTCATACTGCGGATGCGGCCTTGCTCTAAGCTAAGCGAACTGAGTTTTGGGAAACCGAAACCCACTCACCTTATTTAGCTGACAGTAGCCTCTTTCACTACCCTTTATTGCTAGACCTTACTTCGTCCACAGCCGAGAAAAGCTTCCTTGAAATAGGTACCCGAAAATCACAAACAAACCAGTTCAGAGAGTCACAACTCCTTTCCTTCTTGAAGGAAGATATCACCGAAATACCCGAAAGAAGGGGATAGGTTGGTGATAGAATAGGTGGCAACATTGAAGATTGAAAGTATTTCCTGTTGAAGATATGCACAAATTAAAACAGCTGTTATTACTGCCCAAGAACTTTCTTGACAACCTAATACGTTTTCTCTCCCTACAGTAGCTTCTCAACCGTCTCGTGTCCACTTACGCGCCCACATTGTGCTTGGCCGCCAGACCGAAGAGCGCGTGATCGAATTGCCTGTTCAGCCGGCGCCGCACCAGCGACTCCCTGAGCCGTGACGGCATGTTCTGAAGGGGAACGATATTCATTTAAAAATGCCCCAGAACGATTTTAGTCTAAAAATATAAGATTTCATAAGCAAAAAAATGCCATTCGCCGGAAACTATAGCCAAATGATGCATGGTGATTGCGCAAGCGAGCAGCTCGTAGCCCATGAAACAAAGATTTCATAGACGACACCTTGATGAGGTACTTGTTCAACCGGTTGTTGTTGACACAGTCGATCGGCCGGCCGTAGTCGTACATGCGATTGAAGACCCAGGCGCCCCTCCGTGATACCAGGTACACCTATTCAGTAACTACTCTCCAAGCACATGCACTTCAAAACTCTTCTAGCAAAAAAAGTGAAAATTCGTATAATCCCAAACAATCAATAAGGAATCCGTATGATCCCATACAATCAATAAGGAACCTACAGTTTAAGAAAACGCGAATGATGATCACCTTCTTGCCGATTCGGCTGATCTCCACCGCCGCATCGATAGAACTGTTGCCCATGCCTACGCACACGACGACCTTGTTCTTGTAGCCTACAATCATCACAATGTTCTGAATGTTACGCGAACGAGCAAAGATGCTTAGGATACGTTGTTTTCCGTGTGAGAGTTCTAACCGAAATCAGGGTTATTTCTTGGCATCTCGTTTTGCACTGTTGTCAGAACACTGTGTGTCCTATAATTACGCTTGTACAACTCTGTGCTATGTAGAGCAAAAAAAGCCACCTTCGCAGTTTTTGTAGTCCCTCGAGTGGATGATCTCTCCCCGGAACTGGCTCTGCCCCGGCCACGGCTCGGGAACGTTCGGGTACTGCTGGTGGCCGATCGCGAGGAGGACAAAGTCGAAGCGCTCTGTCCGCGTCCTCTGCGCCCTTCAAGTTTTTTCTCTTTTTTTAAGTTTTTTTTTAGTTTTTTTCCCTGCATGAAGGCAATTCCACGGTTGTAACGCGAGGAACAATACAGCTGCGAAACAATAATGCATGTCTCGTTGATGTAAGGTATACTTGATATCGGTAACTGTCACGTCCCAGCATCCGGTACTCTCGTAATCCGCGCTTCGGGCTACGTTGTCCACCTGAATAATCGACACGGTAGCTTGCTTGTTTAAATCATAGATATACGGTGGTCAATACCGTGAGCCTCTATCATGTCATATACCCTGTGCTCGAATTTGATGTGATCTTTCAGTCCGTGATGGTCGATATACAGCTTCATATACTCGACAATCTGCGTGTTGTGCATGTGATTCGAGAACGAAGAAGGGGGCGGGAAGTCGGAGTAGCAGCTGAACTCCTTAAAGGATTAAAGGAGCTCCATTCGGAATCGTTAAATATCTATTCAAATTCCTTCCGGCATTCTGACGGATTCAATTAGTTTCACATCTATGCCCTCCGCTCTCTCGCTATGCAAATTAGTTGGCTACGGTACTGAATGGTCCTCGTTTAATAATCATAGGATTATCATACGATTAAAAGCATGCACAGAGGAAAGCATGGAAGGACGAAAAGACATAATGCAATACAACAAGCTATAGTGGAATAAACCGGTCCGTCAGTTTCTTCCTTTCCAAAATGAGTCTAATTCTCTCACTTTCGCACACTCTCTCGCCTTATAATCGGAATGGTTTTCCGACGGGGATCTTTTTAATCCACTATACCTTCGAGGTGTTCATGACGGTAGACCGGGTAACCGATGAGGCTGAACAGAAGGATGTTTGAAAGCTTTGCAGAACAGAGAGAGTGCAGAACTCTTTACAAGGACGGTCGGAAGAACATCTTTTCATTTTTTCGATCTTTTGCAGAATATTAAGATGGCTACCGACTAAGTTCGCACTCATGCATGGATAGAATGACGGCAAACAGGGGAATGAATTTTTAAAGCTTAGAAGAATTTACTTTCCGCCTGTTCCTCCTTGTACCGCCAGAGACCCCCTATGTCCTGCTGGCCCTCGAAACAGACCACATCCAGATCGAAGAGAAGCGCGTGCCTGGAAAGTGGAAGTATTATTTACGAAAAAGATCCCGTCAGTAAACACATTCCTATGGTCTCTTTTCATACCGCTTCGCTCTCACAGCGGAAATAGGAATGAGACGACTGACGGAACATTTTTCTCGACCCGTAGTTCTTCTTCTTCTATCGAAGGCCTATCGATGACAACGTTTCGAAATAGGATAAACCTGTTTCCTTCTGCTTTATCCACTTATCACAACTGTTAGTACAGCATTGCTGCCGCCTCTCAAGAAATGTTTCTTAATCTTGACGTTAGATAGAAAGATAGAAAGATGTTAGCACGTTCATAGCGAACGTGCTGTTTTACGCTCCTACACAACTCCCACGTGCAGAACTCCCAGGAAGAACGGCAGTCACCGGGATGAAGTGAATAATAATGCATTAATGTAGTACCGCGAGCACCACTTATATATCATATGTAGATTCACGACTAAAAGTTCGACAAAAACTAAATATATCTATTAGTATATACTTGGAAAACAAACCTCAGTGCGGGCAGGCCAGCCGCGCCCGTGCCGATGACACACAGTTTTCGTCGAGCCATCTCGGAATCGCCTAAATAAAAAGCAAAAACGGAAATTTCGAAAGACAAGGAGATTCAAAACCTGTAGGCGCCAATACTATGGCATTGAACGGGCTCGAACGCAAAAGGATGTTATCGAAGTGTTATCGCGGAAAGGGAGGAGGAGAGGGGAGAGATAGGGAGGGAGAAAGAGGTAGAGAAAGAGAGCACAAAGTACGTGAGCACAACAGTGATAGGAAATCACCTAATGAATGACCTCTTGCGTCAGCAATACTGATATTAGTCGGATAGAGTCTGTTTGATGACTATTATTTATGCCGCTTGCAATAATCTGGCATTGATATTTACTTCTTACTAGCAAATCACTGCAAGTTTTGTCCGTCTGTCTGTGTGTGTGTCTCTGTCCGTTCCTCGATTATCTCTTTTAGAATTTCGAATTAAAAAAAACAGTTTATTACAAGGCCCCTATTCATTTCTTCACACCTCGGAACCATTTTTTGCATTTTTGAACATTTTGAAAATTGGCTGAGAAAATCGATATTTTTGAAAATTTTCAAAAAAATTTCGTGGCTCTGTCAAAATACGTTTCGGAACACGGGGATCATTTTTGTTCAAACAGTAATCAGAAAAAAAACTTTTAAATTTTTTACTTTGGCAAAATGTGCAAAAAATAGCCAAGAGCGGGTCTCGAAGTCACGTGCCCTGACCAACAAGGGCAGCTTCTTACCACTACTCTACCCTGACAGATGGTTCGTCAATCTCGGGTTTCGCTCATGATCCTTCATCGCGCGCTTTGCCGCATCAATTCATAGTATTGTATTCATTGGACTCATGCATTCAGCCTTCGAAATCACTGCTTATGACGTGTAAAAAGAAAACAAATGTAGTTGAGGTGTATGGAGAGCAGTGGGCGCCCGCCGAAGGCGCCCACTCCCCTCCTAACACAAAAGCTTAGGCAATCGAAAAGTGAAGCGTGCTGTGGGAGCCCTGTGTTATGTGTGCAGGAGCGAAGCTGCTGAACCATATAAGCAGGGCGACCGCAGCACGCTTCGTGGATCGCCGGGTACAGCGTAATTTTGCTAGTTAGATTTTATTAGCCTGATTTTTTGAACACTTTTAAGTGAGATCAAAAAATCAAAAGCGTTTATACTTCACAAAAATGCACAACAAAGATGCACGAATTGTGATTGAGCGAAATGCTCATTGAATTAGAATGGAGTTTTATTCAATTTAATTTTCTGACAATGGGCTGGGCTGACAATGAGTAGATTCGCGACAAAAAATCAAGTAAACACCTTTTTCCGCATTCCTCATAGTGATTTCGCTCGTACGCGCGTTGTGCGATTACTTTGATTTCTTTTATAGCTGAAAAAAATGCATAGTCGATTGTATTATCCCTGCTTCCGACAAGGCAGCGGAGCGGTACGAAGAGAGTGCTGACAAAGTAGGAGTGCGTATATTATACTAGCGGAACTTTTCCGACAGTAATATAATAGAATAAATATGTTAACTTATTCGAAGAGTTGTTATGCTATTTGATTCCTTCGCGCTTAGAGTTATTTCCTAGACCGCCGAAGTTTATTTAATTCCGTTATATTGTATTTTGATCCGTTGTGTGAACCGTGATGCATACGTCATAATCTAACATACGCTTCAATACACGCACTAGGCCTCGTGAGAAAAAGAGGTAGCAAAAAAATAACAAATTTTGCCTTTTTTATTCTTATTTCACTTCCTGTACGTAGCCAAAGTAGAGATTTATGCAGTAAAATTCCCATCCTTTTGACTGTTTTTTTTTATTTCCCTCCAAGCGATTATACTACATGTTGTATTGCGATTAGAAAATTTGTGAGCAAACGATCAACAGTGAATATTCACAACTGTATGTCAACGCGTATTTTCATTCTGATCTTGTCACTGACGTTCATAAGGCTCTAATTCCTCGTTCGATAGCATATATCATGCATAAATTAGGCACGCATTGAGAAAACGCTGGTTATTGGTACGATTACTGACCATCTCGGCCTGTGGAACTTCGATCTTCTCATTTTTTTCGCTTGACTGACCTCCCGGCAAACCATCCTTATGATGTGCGCATGTAGGAATAGCTTCTTGTGCAACGTAACGCTATGCGAAAAGCCGCAACTATCGAACCCAGTTGGAGGAAATTTTAGAAAGTACGAGATCGCATAGATGAAGGGCTATGAAAGGTTTCTTTTACGCTTCCTATCTATATATAATAGAGATCTGAATTCGAGCCCTTTCGATGCCTAGGCTTCATACACCATTCATAGCAGCGTTATTCACCAAAATAAAACGTATTGACGAAAAGGACTTGATTACAGATCTCAATTATATAATTCAGATCTTGTGTCACAATTAATTTGCTGATGATCTTGTATCGTAGTCATAATGATAGATATATTGTCCTGAACCCTTTCTGATGTATTCGAGTGTTTTGGCGTCGGCCAGTTGCCGCTTCTCTTGTGCCCTATACGGGTCCGTTCAACAACCCCATTGAGGTCCATTACGGTAAAGGAGTGAATGTTCTTTGAGCTCTGGATTGAGTGTTCTTTGCTTGATCACACAGACGTTTAGCGCTTTATGTAATAGTATTGATCTTAGTGAAGTTGAGCTTAGTCAAAAGATTAAAAATGGATAAATATTTATGCATTTACATAGAAACGCACGATAATAACAAAACACAGCATTCCGCCCGGTGAAGAATGTGTCTAATAGCGAATTGACCCCTATTTTTGAATTTTATCAAGAGTGGCTGAACCAATCTGCACCAAAATTTTACTGCTTCTTGAGTTCATAGTGAAGAACTTAAGCTTTTATAATAAACTCGTAATTATAGGTTCACTGGTTCGTTTACAGGATCGGATCCTATGCGTGGAAACCCCTATTCGCTACGATTGGAATGCTGTGAAAAGAAAATAGGGTGAAGAGTAATCACAGGAAGAACAGTATTAGCGTTACGAAAAAAATTTAGATGCGAGAAGAAGATAATAATCGTGTATAGTTAAAGGCTCTTGCGGATCGTACAAATAAACTATTGGACCTGTAATTAAAAAAATGTCTAATATTTTGGATTTTTATTATATATTTATATTTCATCATATCAACGGGTTTATCGAAACGAAACATGTACTATGAATGCAGATGTCTAAGTTGAACAGATGTCTTTTGATTTTCCTTCAGCTAATTACTACTGCTTGTGAGAAAAAGATTTTTCTCATTCTTTGCCGGGTCTATTCGGTCTATTCTCAAATATTTGCTTTACTTTGCTCACCAAGAAATATATCATTAGAAAATATTTAAAAAATATAGCCCGTTTAATCTGGGGAAAATGCTAACTCAGATCATATACAGAGAATCTCGAGATAATTTTTTTTTCAGCTCGATTTCTCACCTTATCGCTCGAAATCATCCGATTATGATCGGAATAGGATTCCCCGTCCCTGAATATTACAAGAGCCATTGAGTTTGACATACTTACATAATATTTCAATTATTGATATAAATCGCAGACCGTGGTTATTTCCTTGAGAACCATTTCTTTGAAAGCGGTACGGGACAACCGAAAAACGGCGTTTTCTCAAAGGAGAGGGGAGCATCATAGGTAGGAATCGAGAAAACTCGAAACGGAAATATGTCAAACTTTTTGGCGCTTGTAATACCATATAGATGCAAAAACAATGACAAAATTTGGTCAAGAATCATCCAAAATAATTCTTCCTATAATTAGTGAGGCTAATTCTAAGTCATAGGTCATTCCATTTCCATGTGCCATTTTTTTCTCTCTCTTTTCTCTTCGTTTACTGTATTGTCTACTTTTACTCGCATTTCCCTGTGATCTGCAATACAATCTATCTATCTAATGTGGCAGATAATGAGTAGCGATTTCAGTTCAGAAAAACTCGAGATTAATTCAGAGCTCACCATTTTAGGTAAGAGAGTATGTGTTTTGAGAAAGCGAAACAAAGCAATAGATCACTGCTTTGTTTTGCTCTCTTCATTTTTATGCTCTCTCGTATCAGTAAAAGGACCTGGCTTGCATAGTAGCGCTGTAGACATAGTAGCATAGTAGCAGATTAGCGCTGTTTGTCTTACTGATGCTATAGTACACTGAGCGAAAATTCACCACAAATATCACCACGAAATGCACTTCGGGAATAAATTCCCCAACGCGCTAGGAAATAATTCCCCAAAAAGCCGAAACTTCCCCAGCCGACTGGTGAATTATTCCCGAAGTGCAAATCGTGGGGAAATATTCCCCACAAATTTCTCTGAGTGTATTATAAATGGAGGTATGCCTGCAGATATTCCTCGATGTATCTCCCCAACAATACCTCGATGTATCATATCCTCGCTATACAATACGCGGGGATACCAGCAGACACACCCTGACCTCCAGGTATACCTCAATCTGCAGGTATACTTTGCAGGTGCGGGAGGCAAACAGGCGATTACTACGGCGTCTCATTTTGAGCGTTGATTAGTATAAATGGTTTGATTTGGTTGGTTACAAATCGCGGAATTCGTTTATCTAATCGCAGCATATACTGTATACTTATGAAACGCAATAAAAGTAAGTGAATATAACAGTTTACTTCATATTTTGGCAGAAAAAGAAAAAAATAGTATAATCTCGAACTCGAAATAATCTCGAGATAATTTTCCACATTAAACGTTCGGCTGATTACCATTTCATAGGTATCTTGTAAGCATGCCATTTAGCTTTAAAGGGACATGGAACTCAAAAAAGATTGCCTTTCATATGAAAGTTTATCACCTAAATAGCACAAAAACCAAAACCAGAGCCCACAAAAATGTATACTTCGCTAGATATCCAATTTTTAATTTCCTAGCCAAGGCGCAGTCTTACGGCGTTTAGCGCATAGGAACAAGGCAAATGGCATCGACGTATTCCCGGAACAAATAAATATTTCTCGCCGTAGAAATTTTTTAAAAATATTTTTCAAACGCTATTATCATTATTATCGTCTAACAAACATATTTTAGAAGTATGGCCATGTTCGGTTTCACAAAATTTGTCGCTTCCATGTCCCTTTAAAGGGACATGGAAGCGAGAAATTTTGTGAAACCGAACATGACCATACTTCTAGAATATGTTTCTGAGACGATAATAAAGTTAATAGTGTTTGAAAAATATTTTTAAAAAATTTCTGCGGCGAGAGATATTTATTTGTTCCGGGAATACGTCGATGCCGTTTACCTTGTTTCTATGCGCTAAACGCCGTAAGACTGCGCCTTGGCTGGGAAACGATTTTTAGGATACCTCGCGAAGTAGACATTTTTGTGCACTCTGGTTTTGGTTTTTATATTATTTAGGCGATAAACTTTCATATGAAAGCCAATCTTTTTTGGCTTCCATGTCCCTTTAACAAGGAGAGGTTTTAACCTTGCGGGGAAATTTGAATATGAGAAATATTATATATAGTGTAGTTTTCCATGCTGATTCCGAATTTGAAGTTTAAAATTTTCCTTTTCTCACTCGGCCTCTTTATTGCTTAATCCGTCTTTGTTTTGACAATGCTTCCCATCCGACATTTGCCTTGCCCTTTCAGGCACAAGGACTGGCAACCTTTGTGCGTTCTTCACGCTGACTTAGCGTGTAGTTCTGGCGATCCTCCCCCCCCCTCTACCCCACCCCTTCCTTAGCATGTTTGCCAATGTTTTAATTCATTTGATATTATTGTTCCACTCATGTTTTAAAATTCATGTGAATTCTTGCAGTTGCTGTTGCGCACTCGCGGCGATAACTATTATTGTTATTCCTGAAGCAAAATTGTAGTTGGCATATCAATTGTACGCCTAACTAATAAGCCAACTGCGTACAATAATTCCTTGAAAGGACCTGTGCGGGCAGAAGGAATTAAGGGCTTCCTGCGCGAAAGACGTAAATAGTCCTTTTTTCCTCAGAGCTGTGCATTTCTCTCAGTTCTAGACGCTGTTTGTAGTATCATCGTGTCCATAAGGCTGAATTCAGTGACCGCTATGCTTGCGCCGTCGTGGATAAACCCCGTGCCGAAGACCGTCCATGAGGTAGGGGGGGGATAATAGGTACGGTTGGGGAAAAACGTTCCGTCTGTCGTTGCATTTCTACTTCCGACGAGAGAGCCGCGTAATTTGAAAATGGTGCAGGGCAAAGTATGAATCCGTCGCGGGCCAGAGTTGTGCAAATGCGCCCATTAATACAGTGTGCCCACGTAAAGAGTTTTGACCGTCGGTGTGCTTCAGGGATCAGAAAATTTGAGGAAAATCTGGAACGTACAAGATTTTTCTATTTATATATTTTGAAACATTTTCAAATCATTTCTAATTTCTTGTTTTCTAGATGTACATCACGGGCACGACGGTAGTCGGGTACGCCGCTAACCTCGGGCTGATCACGCTAATCCTGCGGAATGGAACCGCACACATCGGCAAGTACCGGTGGCTCCTGCTGATATTCTGCGTCAACAACCTCATCACCACCACGCTCCACTTCGTCGTCGTGCCGGTAGCTATTTTTTATATTTTTAAATTTTTTGTATTTAAAGACTCTTTGCAAATTCCTGAAAAATAACAGATAACCTGGATTTTTTCCTCGTGAAACCATAATTTTTCGTGAATCATAAGTAATAAAAGTAAACTCCTGCAGTCCGTTCACCTGTCGGAATTCGGCTTCATCTTCTACTCGGAACGCCTTCGCGGCGTGTCCACGTAATGAGTCTTCTTCTCATTTTTATAGCTTCAGTAAAGTTGGAGAAATGTTGAAATATTGGAATCACTCAATTTAGTTGTACCTCTTTTATTAACTAATTCTAATTAATCAATTTAGACCGTTGAGCTCTTTGTTGTGCTCACCTAAACCCCCCCCCCTTTGAATATTTTCCTACACTTGCCATAGAAGTCATCGTTATTCTCTATGTAAAGTGCGTATAAATCAAAAAATAAAGTGCGTAATTAACTTCGACCGTTCAGCTATCCGCTGACCGTCCTTCTCTTCCTCTTCACGGACATGTTCCAAGAGACCCTACTCCTCCTCTCCTACCACTACGTCTTTCGCTACGTCATTCTCTGCCAGCGCATTCCGTCGTTATCGTAAGACACGAAACTTTTCCGGTTATGATCAGGCCCTATCCGAACCTGAAACCGTCTGAACCTATGCTCCCGTATTGAGAATGATCGCTACCTATCTATATCTCGAGGCGTGCCTAAAATTCTCCGAGGCATTTTGCCTCCTTACGAGAAAGGGACTGATTATGACGAAACGATATACAGGAATCTGACTGATTATAAGACAAAACAGTGATTATCTACTCTGCTATTGTTTCTGATAGTGTTGTATTCACCGAACTACTCTGGCAGAGTACTGTAGCGCGCGTCTTTCGTTAACAATATTGTCAGAGCACACAAAAGTGCAGTCTCAATGAGCAATATCTGCTGTTAGTTAGTGAATTAATCACGCCATTGGATGACCATAAGTACTGGTATTCAGTTGTACTAATGATCATCAGAACTCGTCCACTTCGGGGTAATTATTCCAAATCCGCGGAAAGGCGCCGAATTGACAGGAAACTAAAAAGAATCAAAAGTTCTACGCATTCTTTGCTATCTGCAAATCCGTTCTTCTTCCCATTCTGCTATCTTCCGTTCCTTCCTTCATCGTTCAAAGATCATTGACTCTGCAAGGGAACAATCACAAACTAATCGCGAACATATCTATGCGGGCAATCACTTGTTGTATATTCAGTCACTCCTTACACAAAAGTAGTCAGCGCAAGCGATGGTACTGTAACTAAAAGTTATTGTTGTTATCTAAATGTAAATACGGTAGATAACAATCCTAGCAAGTGTACACTACAAGCTTGAGCTGCAGGCACCTATCCATTGAGCAATTTGCCTACAACACTCATCCCATAAGGGCCACTGCGATCTCGTCTTGCTTCTCCTTTCTTTGGCAGCCGTTTTGCGATAAATACGTTGCCATATACACTCCCAACAGGGACAATGTGATACCCGTTACGGTAGCCTCGAATGTAGTGTACCTAAATGCTTAATTGGTAGTCTCTCCCTCTACCTGCACTGCGTTACTCCAACATGTTTTGTGGCCGTTGTTCTCGTTCGGATTGTGCGAGGCAAAATGATACCCGGTTTGGTAGACGGTTCGCCGCGACTACAACTTGGAGGATTACGGTATCCAGCGAATATGAGAGATAGAGAGAGATATGGTAATTAGAGGCCAAACGTGTTACGGGACATGCCAAAAACTACAAGAACATGTTGTCTTAATTATCCGTCCCTACTGTACTCCACCCAATCTACAGTAACCAAACAGCCTAAAAAACGGTGACGTACTTCGTCAGCCTAAGTACTGTAGCTCCGCACAAATAGCAGCATGGAAGAACAATCAATGATGAAATATGACAATTGTGCACATTCATCCTGTATGACATAGAAGAATAAAATAGTGTCCAAAATAGATAGATGAACTATCGATACTATTATATAATTCGCTAAGCGTCTGTGAGCCACTCCAAAGAACGATGGCCCACAGTACTCAGAGAAGATTTTACCCCTCATATCTACAAAAGTTCTATTGGTTGCGGGTGAAGGGTGTTTGCAACGTAAAGGGGGGTGAAGTGGGGAAGGACGTCGGGCGTGTACGAGTTCGGCACTGATGTTATTGTATGCGTAATATTTTGAGAAAAAGTCTTCTCCTATGTTGTTTGGACGCGCCAGTCGGCGTAGCCCGACTTGTTTATTCAATAAAAAGAAAAAAAACATAGGAAAATTAGGAGAATTGCAGAATTTTGTAGTTCAAATAAATATAATAATAGTATAATATAATATAATAATATAATAATATCTAACATTGATGAGTATGCGCCATTACCATACCACACCATCCCTTGGCATGACCCATGACACTGAAAAAACTATCCTATCCTAGATATATCCTATATTGCAGGACCTGGTTCGTCCGCCGAGCTTACTCGCATCCCTACTCCTTTACCGTACCCCTCGCTCTCTTCTGCAATGTACGGTAACCTACACGCTTCCTGTCTACATTTCGCAAATAATTAATTCACACTCATACATTTACTTCGTAGTAGTTTTTCGTGCAATAAAACCGGCCGAAGCTGCTTTAACTGTTCAATAATTCCCACTGTTCTGGTACCGTGAAAAATAGGGAAACGTCAGGGTGATACAAATTTTCATGTATAATTAGTGTACAGTTCTGCACGTAGCGAATGCACTCTAATGACGACTGGAGAATTATTCATGCGGAAAAGGGCGCGGCACAGATAGAAGGAAGCTGTAGCTCATTCCGAATATCACCGGTTTCCGGGATTATTCTTCTCTAGACGAGCTTGTGCTCGAAAGATTGCTCGAAACACATTTTCGCACGATTTCACACAAAAAAGAGGAGTCATCGGATCAGGTTTCGCCGTTTTTCTTCAGTGTGCGTACGTGGCGGCGTTCATAGACCTCCATGCAAAAAGACCGTTGTTTGTCTCCGTAAATTATTAGCATCCGTCATCAAGCTTACTGCGTCAGACTTTTTTTGTTTACGTACTGTACTGCGTTTCCGACTCAACGAAAACAAACAATAACAGTTTATACACGTAGATAATCCGGCTCTCGTTACGTACTACACAGCCTTTGCAAAAAATATGAGCTATCAGTTGATGACGAAACGTCTCTAGTAAGATTGTGCGGAAGTCATTTTTGTGCGGAAACGTTTGCATCCCGTTTCACATACATCCTTCTCACAATGAAAAGTTTCAAAAGGGAGTAAGCAATGGGACAGACCGTAATTCCAATTTGTACTTTCCTTCGTAATTCTAAATATGGTGGGGGTAAACGTGATAATGCAGTACAAATTGGAATTACGGTCTACCATTATTTACCCCTCCCCCCTCCCCCGTTTTGAAACTTTTTCATTGTGAGAACGATGTATTATTGGATCCGAGCGATCGGGGTACGCCGGCGGTGGAGATATTTCATCCCCAGGATGACGCCCGAGAGCCTCTCGGGCATGTTCAACGCGGCTTCAAATAGATATAGTGGAATAAAAAGATCCCCGTCAGTAAATCATTCCGAATATGAAGGCGAGAGAGTGTACAAAGGCGAGAGAATTAGACTCATTTTGGAATCAAAGTAACGGACGGACCGGATTACTCCACTCGGTATATCTATGCCCCCCACAGCATTCCCAGCGTTCGATCAGCAGCGACTGGCGCTTTTCGCTGTGATGTATCGTCGGACGTAGTATTGAACGAAAATTCACTAATTTAAAAAAAAACTTAAGCTCCTTCCCATCAATTCAAAGAGCTGCCAAAATTTGGTGAAGATTCATTTAGCCATAGCGGAGTAAATTCAAATTTAGTTGCCAATTCGCTATTAGACACTTCCCCTTTCGGTCGGTATGCTGTGCCCCTTGCAGATACTGTACATCGGAGGGTTCACCGCCATCTTCTACAGCTACACCCCTTCGGACCGAGCTACGGCCGCCTACGCACCGGTCATGCTCCAGGAGTACGGCCTCGACCTGGTGGCAGCCCCCCAGCCGGGCTATATGTCTGGAAACTACTGGGTAAGATAATTAATACCGACTCTAGATAATCTAGCTAGATCAAAACTTGGTATTTACATTTTCTTTGGCGCACTACTGTTATTTACAGAAATCCCAGCGGATAGTATGGTTTTCAACATCACCCCACCCCCCCCCCCCCGCACAGAGCGAAATATCCTCATGGCGTGCCCCCCCCCGCAGAATTCAGTAGGGGGAGTGTAAAATTTTGGAAAAAAATGGGCAAAGCCGTGGGGAATACTCCCCAGCCATCTAGGGAAATTTGGCTGCGTGCGCCCTCGCATCTCCTCACCCTCGTTCCTCGCACTAAATATTTCACGGAGAGTATAGAGCCAAATTTTGCACGGCGTGATCCTGGAGAAAGACTTGTATTGAGGAGTGAACCGCCTCGTTCACTCCTCAATACAAGTCGACTTCACATAGCCCATCCATACCTGGAGAAATATTTGCATTCCCCAGCCGGCTAGTAGTAAAATTTTGCTGCTTCCAGTTTCCCGGCCCGGCCGGCGAGCGTGAGTGGTACGTGACGGGTCTACTATGTACTCTCGCCTCCCCTCTGCTCTTCGGCGCCACCGTCTCCACAATACTCTTCTGCCTGAGCCGCGCCAGGACCGCCGTCCGCGAGTCCGGGTATTAGATATCATATAATGAACTAAGATGCGGTTGCGGAAAATGTTACGTCGCATTCCTACTTTCGACGAGAGAGCGGAGAAGAGAGGCAGGTAGTGCAATAGTAAATCGTTCGGAATATCAGGCGAGAGAGTGGATGCATTTTGGAACCAACGCGGTTCTGCTAGGTAGTAACTAATTGTTGTGTATACTAACCCAATTAATCATGTTTGCATACGCACTTCACCCTCTCTCCCTATCATGCATATTGCATGGTCTAATTACCCTATTCGTCCCTCGCCTCTCTCTGTATTCATTCTTGTCTTGTTGAAAAACCCTGAGTGGTTTGTTCCTCTTGCTCTCGCTACATCTCTATTTCCATACACATCTCTATCTCCACTAATTTTAATGATTATGAGATTTTTGTGAACTTATGTAATGTAAAAAATAAATAAATAAAAATAAATAAATATCTGCAGCTCGATCCTGAGTCCGAAGACGCTCTCCATGCAGCAGAGCCTCCTGCGCGGACTCGTGGTGCAGGTTTGCCAATTCCGCGTCTCACAGCATTCCAAGTGTTCTAATAGCGAATAGCGGTTTCCGCGCATAGGATCCGATCCTGTAGGCGAACCGATGAACGTACGTAAATTCATGAATTCAAAAGCTTAAGTTCGTCACCGCGAACTCAGTAAGCTCTGAAAATTTGGTGCAGATTGGTTTATCCATTCATGAGATAATTCAAAAATAGTGATCAATTCGCTATTAGACAAATTCCTCACCGCGCGGAATGCTGTGCTCTAATAATGTAATAATATTCTAAATATAATAATATTTATGATAATATTTACGTCTAAGAATAATAATATTTATGCGTAGCAGGGACACGGGGATAGGGAAAGGAGAGTGGGAAATGGAACGCGGATAGCCGTCTCTCACACTGCCATAAGTTCTATTCGTTTATCGTTCTGACCCAACCTCTCCTATTCGTCTGATAAGATAGCGGGCTAATAAAAAAGGCACTTATGCACTTGGGGATGCACTTGGGGAAAATATTCCCAGCCGGGCTGGGGAATTATTTCCCAAGCGCATTTCCTGGGGAAGCATTCCCCAACGGGCTGGTGATATTTCGCTCAGCGTAGCTATAGTGGAATAAACCGATCCGTCTGTTTCTTCCGTTCCAAAATGAGTATAATTCTCTCACGTTTCCACACTCTCTCGCCTCATATTCGGAATGATTTTCCGACGGATCTTCTTATCAACTATATTATCATATCCACCTCATTTCCCCCTTCAGACCATAGTGCCGACCTTCCTCTCCTACCTTCCCCTAACGATCGTCATGGTCTTCCCCCTCACCGGGATCGCCCTTAACGGCTGGGGCGCCATCTTCTTTATGTCAACGTCCATCTTCCCGGCTGTCGACCCCCTTCTGGTTACGGTCTACGTGTCCGCGTATGTTTTTTTAGAATCTATGATCATCTAACAAGCTAAACCGGAATCAACAGCATAGGGGCCATTTGAGCACAGAATGTTCTGGAAATAGTGCAAACGTTAAGCGAACGAGATGCAACATTTTAAACTAAACATTTTAGCTCGTTCCCTTAACATTTAGAACATTGTGAGCATAGCCAATCCTTCCTTTAAAATTACTAACGTTGGGGCTTTTTCAGTAATATTATAGTATTATATAGTGGAATAAACCGATCCGTCAGTTTCCTCCGTTCCAAAATGAGTCTAATTCTCTCACTTTTGCACACTCTCTCATCCTATATTCGGAACGATTTTCCGACGGATCTTTTTAATCCACTATAGTAACGCCTGCACAACCTGGCAGGTCCAGGATCATAAGTAAAGCATTCCATTCGGGTCTTTTGATGCAGTGTAACAAATTGGTAAAAAATACGCGAATGGAATGCTCTAATCATAAGTGTATAGCTCATATTCGGGGCTTTGTATCGAAGTCCGGATTCAGATACCGTCGATCGCTGCCGTCGTGGGCAAGCCGGGTGCTGTGGGGACGGTTGTCGCAAACCGGCCCCGCCACCGACAGCTCCACGCAGCCTTTGCAAACCGTCGTCCACCTATTCGCCGTGAAGACGAGGCCAGACCGAGTGCACCACACATACTAGACGAGTACGGGGAAGAGCGATCAAGCTCGTATGGATTCGCTAAAGCTAGGTATATACGGCTTGCAGGAAAATCGTTCTTCTTTGAAAGAATAAAGACATAACAAAACGCGTGTGTTGTACTGTTTGTTTCCATCATCTCAGTAACGATTGATCATCGATTGCATAATCAACTCCTGGAAGTGAAAATGAGCAATTCTTCTGCCGTTGTCGCTGAATCTTGGCCGATATTCACGCAACAATAAACGCCACAGCATGGCTCACTAGATTTTCATAAATGGAGGTGGTCTCGTTGGCTTGTCATTTTATCTATCCTACACGTTTGCATATTCTATTCTGCATGAATATATATAATTTTCATAGGTTCGTTATCCTATGTAATGTATTTGTGCCTATTTGTACGGTGCGCAAACATAAACCGTTTACTTCATGGTTTGATCACAAAGATCGCGCACAAAACAGCAACCTTCTCTTACATCTACGAAATTTCGTTGCCATAAAACATCGTTTTAGCAATATAACAAACATGTTCACGACAACGCCTACAAATATGGCAATAAATCTATTCAGTTATTCATTCAGGAACCTTTTGTTCTGTTTTGTGCGTTTTGAAGTTCTTGCTCACCCAAGCGTTCATAGTCTTCGAAAACAGACGAATACGCAGAAGACTTTTAGTTCGATATACGTATCCCTAAGATTAGCGGGTATTTTGATCCGTGTTTTGCTCTTGGATGACTGCCGCCACGACGTTAGTCACACAGCACATTCAAGAACAGGTGGTCATGATACCGCAGCTTCTTCCTATCTGGAAAATCGCAGGCCTCGCGGAATACAACTGCAGGTATGCTGACTTACTCTACGCTTTTCAAGTGGTGGAATCATCAATATGCAAATTTTAAGGTGAAATTTGCATATCGATTGATCCTTTTTCAGTTCGGTCATGCTCCCGGGCGAGGAGTGGAGTGCGGACTATGGGACTAAGAACGTTGTCTACGGCTCAATAATCTTCGCTCTCGCTGTAGGGTTTGAGGTGCGCCAGTTTCTTGTTGTTCGTGGCGTCTCATTGTCAGCGGGGGACACGTAGGCCCATACAATATCTACGTCGACAGACGAACCACATTGTTCTACGTATTTTTGAACCACCTCAAATTATGCAATAAATATTTATACTTCAGCTGTGCTACGTCCCATGCGTCATCGCGTTCTTCACAGAGCGACAGCAAACCTGCTACAGGGTAAGCTCAGGCGAATCCGTGAATGTCAAAAATAGGATGTCGCCTGAAAATACTACAGACCTACTAAATAGATAAAGACCCCAGAGCTCAGCCGTCATTTGAGCACCTTGAGCTAATGTTCTACCTCACGCTCTCGGACATGTTCGGACTGTACTTCTCTTCGTTCGTCGTGGCAATCGGCATGATGGAGGGGTCGGTGTACTGTAGTCGGCCATTGGCCAACGCGATTGTCGGATCGTTGGCCATGTGTGAGTTACCCCCGCAGATGTTATTACTGCCGAAAATCAAAAGTGCACTTTGATCACGCTAAACACAATAGCTGTATTTAAAAGGGTTTTTACGTGCACTCGGATAATATTATTCAATTTACCTCCCATTACTAAATATATCTATATACGCACATCCGCATCACGAATAGTGCAGGTATACGGACTTCCTGAAATTTAGGGCTCAATTTGAGCCTGGCGCTAAATTGACGACCTAGGTCAACCAAAACACTATCAGGGATTAATTTGAGCATGCTGAACACGATTCCACAGCTTATTTGGACGAAAAAGCTTGTCTTAGGGGTTTTCTGGGACCCGATGATCAGGAATAATCGGATTAATCCGAAAGTTCCATGTACCTCGGACAATGGGCGGTACTGTAATTGTATTTATCATAGGTTATCCTTATCCAATTACTATTCTCACAACTGCTCGTCGTTTCATTCTTGGACACCTCAAAAGGCTGATTCATCCTATCCGCTTTGTACAGCACACAGTGTTCTGCCGCAATGCAAAACCTTTGGAAAGCGAAAAAATAGTCCGACATTTACTAATGCAGTGGATCAGTGTGCCGCGCACGACGAATAAATTATTGGGAATGGGAAAGGAAGGGCATCACGATAGGCACTAAAGCTAACATCAATCCGACAATTAGGGCTTGTGGGAACTCAAGAAAGACGAAATCCTAGTCAGTTTCGCTTTCCCAAGGTATGAAATATTGTGAGCACGAACAATGCGGAAACGTGTTTTGGAGAACAAGTGCATTAACGGGCACAAATGTTAACAATAGATTAGGACATGAGATTATTGGGATCTTTGGAGTGAAGTTTTTCCCAGAGTTGTCGAAAACATCAAAAATTGAGGGACAAGATGAAACAGGAAAAAGAGTATTCGAAATATTATACATCCTATGCACGACATAGAGTTCCCCTAGTCAACAATAAATATTTCACGGCCAGTCTCGTTTTTTTCAGTTTCATGGTGTTCCTCCTGCAGTCTCTGCCTACTTCTATCGGCCAATCGCCTCTTTGCGGCCATCGGAAACAGAACCTTAGACGTAAGCACGACTCTCGCAGAATATTCCACAGCATTCCGAACGAAAGGGGAAGTGTCTAATAGCGAACTGGAAACTAATTTTGAATTTACTCCAGTACGGCTCAATGAATCTTCATCGAATTTTGGCAGCTAGTTGGCCTGAAGTGGAGCTAAAGGTCTTAAATTGGGGAATTTTCGCTCTCATTGTTATGCCCGCAGTAACGATAGATCACATCGTAAACCGCCATTCGCTAATCGAACGCTAGAAATGCTGTAACTCCAGCCTTACTCTTATTAATAATATGTATGCGCATCTGCATCAAGAATGGTGCATAAAGAAAACTATCGTGCGTACACCCTCCTCTCTCCCGCTATACGAGAAGCAAAATCAAATTTTCACAACAGCCGCACGTTTAATCTGGGGAAAATCTGAGCTCAGATAATGTCGAGATAATCTCGAGATTATTTTTAATTTCGAGCTCGTTTTCTCAGTTTCGTGTACATATTCATGCAATTTTGTCATCGGAATCGGATTCCCCGGCTCTGAGTACCATATAGAGGCAGAAAGAAGCATGAAATTTCATCAAGATTGACTAGAAAA
>LS922077.1:6545-16834 GCA_900490955.1 Micoletzkya japonica
TATATATATATATATATATATATATATATATATATATATATATATATATATATATATATATATATATATATATATATATATATATATATATATATATATATATATATAGCTATCGAATATCCGGAAATGTTTCGTTCTATGAAATGCGAAATGCTGTCTGATGCGCTAATCTTCGTCTGGGAATGTTTGGCCAGCAAATGTGTGCATGACGCTAATTCCTCGGCCCCACTCTGGGTAGTCCCTCCCTGCATGAGGAATAGGAGCTTATCCGTGGGATTTCATCTTCTTCAAGCTTATTGTTAGCTTGAACTCCTGGCACGGGGATTTGCTTGTGGTTCGTACACAAGCAAGACCATGAGGAATGATAGCTTCAAACTCAATTGATTGCTTCGTATACAACATTTCCACTCATCTGTAATTCCGTGGATTTCGCGATTTCAGCTATCTAAATACTGGCTTCGATGATTTCATGATTCCCCGAATATCTTCTCCGAAGTGTGTACTCCCTCTATCCCCTAATGCACTCACTCGATCGCTCTCATTCCACTTGTAAATGCGCCTCGAGACTTGTACTACAAACATCGTCTACCTACCGTAATCCAATCAAGAATCCGGGAGATGCGACTCTAATTGCCGGCTCTCCCGGCATACTAATTGCCGGCTCTCCGGGCACACTAAGACATCCGGAGGGGCGAGGGCGGGAAATTTAAACGGCAATTTACGCGTCTTTACTTCCTGATCGGAAGTTCCGCATGCGGGCGCGGTCTACTGTTTTGAAGGTGAAAATGACAGAGGCAGAAGTAGAGCGGGTGAGAGAGTACAGGTGGGTTAGAGACGCCGAGAAGCAGACATGGGGGACGGTCCGTGTAGCTATTATGCCCAATTGCCCCTTGAGAGTTCCGAATCAGTTCCTCCCTGGTCTAGATAGCCAAGATCTGGCTGAGGCTTTTCCCGTTACTAAGATCTAGTGCTTTAGCTATAGCTAAAGCATGTATACACTAAATTTACCAAACCGGCTAGGGAATCATTCCATAAAAAGAATAGGTGAAGGCCCAATTCTTAGGGAACTTTCGAAGCGGTATCGTGCGCTACGGAATAAGTCCCTATAGGGAGCGGGGTGGAGGAATTTTGGTGAGTGTATCGTGGTGCCTCATCTCTCCTTCAATATTCCTTGCCTTCCTTGTCTGGATCTCTCCTATCCTTAACGACGTCCCATCCTCTCCTCCTCTCATTTCTCCAGTCAGTCTCAATGAGCTCTCCCAACCATTTCATCCCTTTCATCTTGCCGCTTCCTCATCGCATCTGTATTGTTTTTTTTGCTATTTTGTAGGTTGTACTTTCTAGCCTAGATGAGTAGTCCTTAATCATATTCATGACTTTTCGCTCGGCTCGCTGCTTCCCATCCGTGTTATCCATCATCTTTCCGTATGCTTCGCTCAACTCATCTCATTTCTTTCAGGAACGAATTCACCATTCGCGGCAACTTCTGCACGGTAACGTGCAGAAAAGAACTGCTTATGAATGGATTACGACCAAAATGTCTGGCTAATATTTTATCTATATATAGATTTAAATAGCTTATCAATAACTATGAAATTTTACGTAATCTTTCACAAATATTCCTGGTAACTATTGCTGATAGGTAGCCGAATAGCTTTACAACAAAAAGCTTTAGTCTGCAAGCTCGGTGGAATGCACTGAACCCAAGTACCCCCTCCATCCCTCATCTCGGAGGTGTAAACGCAGTGATTACCACTCTCTCTTTACTTGCTTTCCCTCTGACTCCCTCTCCCTCCCTCTCCCTCTTACCTCCCAACTCCCTCGTAATTGTCTACCTCCCTCCTCTGATCATTACCCCTCTCATCCCATAAAACCAAGAGCCTCGTCTTGAGTGTTCTGTGTACATCTATCCCTCGTTCATCCTATCTATATTCCTGGAATCTTTCCACCTAACTATGCTTTACAAAAATTCAGTACATCAATTTATCTGGAGATATTTCATGAAACAATTGCTCTATTTCCGTTCTCTTGCAAGCGTTTTGTCGACCTTCTAATATCCCTCCCCCACTCTTTCGTCGTTCACCCCTGTTACCTTTCCATTTCCCCCTAACCCCTTCTCCTTGGCTTCAGGTCTTCTATGATCAATTGATAGTGAAGCCTATTGGTATCCAGTGCTTGTTGGAAAATGGCCTTCCAATCAGCTCGAGCAGCCTCACGTTTACATAATCTATAAAGTTTTAAACAGATGACTGTTGATTTTCATGGTTTTTGATTATCTAGAAAAAATGTCTTCTTCTGAAAACCCGCAACTCAACCGATTACCCTTCCATTTCACCCATCTCACGCCGTTCTTCTTGCCCCTTTTCACTCAAATATGATGCATGTTCCCTCTTCTCCTTCCATTCATTTCCATTCCTTCTCCCCCTTCTTTTCCTCTTGTCCTTCTCTTCTATTCTTCATCAGCCATCACTCCAAGGGCGGATTCTGCCCCCGGGCGTTCTTGATTAATGGCGGGAAAGAAATTTTCGTTTTCTTAAATTGATAGGTTATCACTTCCCTACCAAGCAGGGCTTGAAAACCAAGTCTCTCTTATCGTCTACGTTGATTTTCCTCAATCTCTCTAACAAGGAGTGGTTGTAACCATGCGGAGAAATTTGAATATGAAAAATATCACATCTGGCGTAGTTTTGTATGCTGATTTCGAATATCGAATCGGAAAACTCCGGAGTAAGAGTATTTTTGAGAAAAAGAAGGTCAACGTGCCCTAGTCTTAAATAGGCATCACTGCTCTCTCCACTCATATTGAGCTGTTTTGGTCATACTGAATGTGCAAATTGTGCAGAATTTTTATCTCAGGTCTTTGTAGTTATGGAGTACTTACCTATAGTGGAATAAACCGATCCGTCAGTTTCTTCCGTTTCAAAATGAGTTCAATTCTCTCACTTTCGCACATTCTCTCGCCTTATATTCGGAATGATTTTCCGACGGATCTTTTTAATCCACTATCCATACTTCTATTAGTGAACTGATATAAGAAGGCTCAAGGGTGATAATAGGCGTTGACAGTAGTTATAAGAGTAAAGCACAAGCCAACTTAGAGCTCCGTTTTCTCGAAAATACTCTTACTCCGGAATTCTATATTTGGAATCAGCGTGTAAAACTGCACTAGATGCGATATTTCGCATATCGAAATTTCTCCGCAAGGTTAAAACCTCTCCTTGTAAGTGCAATAAAAGGCAATAAAATAGGAAACTTTGACATTATGAGCTTCTAGGACATTACGCGAACTTTGATATTCTACTTTTCCTGACTAACGAAATCATCTGTGTTCTGCCTCGTGCTGGTCACTTAGTGCGCCTTCAGGGGTTCCGTCCTAGCGGGAGGAGTGTCCATTATGCCCCCTCCCCCCTACTTCTCCCCTTTCCCCCTCCACTCCCGACCTAACTTCGTTTGCACCTCATCCTCGTAAATAAGCGAGGCTAGGCTACCGTTTCTTGGATATACTGTAGTCTCATCTTCAGGCGGATGGGCTTTACATTAATGATTCAACGCTATGCCGTAGGCGAACCCATCTACATAAAGAATCGGTGTTTTCATTAGGTAACCTATTACTCATTACACCTTTGGTTCACCACTGATCAGCTTGCGGTACGACCCAACTGCGCCATCTCTGGAATGACATTGATATATTTTAAGTGCGTTAAAAACCACCTTTCCTGCCTGTGCTCAGTGCAATTTGTCCCCCCGAACACGACTGAACCGGGAACAAAAAGCCTTCCCCTCGTAATCCCACTCGATGCTTGGTCACTTCCTCCCTCCGTCTAAGCCCTGCTCTATCCCCACCATTCCCACGCGGCTTCTCCTCAATCGCCACTTTTGTTTTGCCCCGCAGGTACCTACTCCCGTTGAGGCGCCGTTCCTTCCTCTATCCCTCCTTTCCCTCCCCTCCATCCCCTCTTTATCCCTCCTCCCCCCTCCTCTCCCCTCCCGTAACCATAATAACTATAATCTGCGTACCTGCCGGTATCAGCCTGCGCGTCGCATATATTATTCATGCCCCAGTCTGCAGAATCCATGTTGTGAATTGAGACGGGCTCTCGGCGCGAAAGCTATCGTTACCCGGATTTTTCCTCTATTTAGGGTCGCTGCTATCTCTAATACTGCGTGGGTTGCAAAAATTTTTTGCCGGTTTCCAACGACTCTAGCCATTAATCGCGGGGAATATACATCGTGGTTTCCCTGAAAAAACAGATTTCGAAAAAAATCGTTGCCCTACACCTGTGCATACAGATTTTTTACTTGCATGTTTACATGCTATCTATTATGGAAGTCTCCATCGTCATCTTAATACTGTTTATATGTATGTATTTTGCTTATATCTATATAGATGATACCTGGTGAAACCTATTCCCAATTTCCTCTCTCAGAACCTCCCAGTCTCGAACTTCGAAGGTCGTCTCATTCTCTCATTTTCTCTAGCTTCACCTTCCCCCCCCCCTTTCATCGCTTGTGGTCACTCCTCTCGTCCCTCCATCCCTCTCTCCTAGGTGTAGTCTAGTCTCTCCCTCCTTCCCTATTCAAAAGACCTACCTACTCCCTCGCTATACTCGTACTTAGCCGCCCATTCCTTATTTTAGCTGCTTTTTCCCTAATATCGCGACTCCGTTAATGATATCAGCTCAAATACTCACATGAATATAATGGTCCTCCCTTTTCACCATTATATTCATTCCCTATCTATTCTCGGATCTGTCCGCCCTCGTATGTATTAGTCGTTTGTTTCGGGTTTCCCTCTATAGCGTTCTATTGAGGAGACCAAACCGACCTAAGAATGAGGGAAAAAGTGATGTATTTATTATGCTGCTGTAATAATATCTCTTTGGATGTCCCAGACATTACCGCACCCTGATCCCAAAAATGCATATTACTACTAGGGTTCTCTTTCTGACACTTTTTCACGGTTATGTTTCACTTTTCGACCTCTATAGGCATGCTCTGGTATTTATGGAAGCGTGAAACATAACCAAGAAAAGGCGTCAGAAAGAGGAACCCTAATTACTACTGGCCGAAGGCAGGAAAGATCGCTACTGTCCCGCCCCTTTTGCACACAATCTCGCCTGATATTTGAAATGGTCTCCTGACGCATCTGTTCGTTCCACTGTAGTAGAACACGACGACGTTGTTTGACCAGCCCTTCATTCTCGTTTTCCTCTTTTTATCCCCCTGTTTCTCCCCTCTGAAACACTCCACTTCCCCGTTCAGTCCCTTCTCTTCGCTTCTGTATGAAGGAAAATTTTTCAAGTGATTTTAAGAAGTTCCCTATGCCGTACTTTTATTCTTTTCCTTATAACGTAAACATTATTTTGCTTTTAGGCTTTGTCCATCTCTATGTAGTGTTCGATTCACAAGCACGTACACCATTGCTTTACCCTCGTCGCATATCCTCTTGCTAGCCTCTTTCTCTCTTTATTCCCCCCCTTCTCTGCCTCCCTCTCCCTCTCTTCTTCATGTCCTTCTTTTCTGTTCCTTCCCTGGGGGCAGAGTGCCAGGCACACCCAGAGAAAGAAGGGACGAATGTTGCAAAAACGAGGGAACGACCCAGTGGAGAAAGAAGCGACAGAGAGTGGGCATAGATGGAAAGAGAGAAAAGAAGGGCTAACGACTTTAGAAGAGACTGAGGGAGACACGTCCCTCAGAAGGGTTCGTTGCACTTTTCAATACCCCCCGTCCCCTAGTTTAGAGAATGTTTCAGAGCTGATTGCGATGACCAGAGGATGGGGGGGGGGGGCTTTAGAACGAATGCACTTTCAGCCGAAGCTTCTCCTTGTTCCTCTTCTTTCACCGTTCGTTGGACACTCACATCCTTCTGGCAGCATTAACAATTTATTTGTTTATCTACCCATGATTTTGATGGGGACTCTCAAGGCAAGGCAGTCATTTTGGAATCAATCATTTTAGATCGTTCGCTTATCGATTAGGCTGCTCGCACAACGTAGGTACCTATTTTTGGGCAAAATATGGCCTCATGTAAGTTGAGACTTCCGTAGAACTTCCGAGATTAGAGTGTCCCTAATCACGATACGATTGCAATCCGACCCCCAGTGGTCATCCTCCCCTTCTTCTTTTCTCAATTCTCATGCACTCCCTCTCCATTTCAGTCTCCTACTATATGCAGGAGACAGAGAGACAGAGCAAATAAACACTTTTTTGGCCCCCCCCCCTCCTCGTATTTCTGCAGTAGCCGCTAGTGGACTACTCTTGGGAGAGTAGACTGGGAGGGAAGGAGAGAGATATCCCCCATATCCCAGACCCTCCCGTGTCCATTATCCGGGATGCCCTCCAGTCAGTCCTCTTCTCTCCATCTCTGCTCTGCCCATTCGTGTTAACTATTTATACGCGATTCACTTACCTACTGCTACTGCCTATGCGTAGTTCCGCCTCTATTCCTCACTGCAATCGTTCTCCTCTACCACATCTCCATGTCTATTACCGCGTCCTACCATATCTCATTATGTATCCCATTATTGTCGTTTGCGCGTGCCATCATCCATTTTCTTCACACCTCTCACAATATCTTTCTTCTTTTCTTCTTATTATACATTGTCACCCTATCTCCAATCTCCCCTTCCCCTACCGTATCCCTCCCCTTTCAGAATGCCGTTCGGAGTGAAGGCGGTGCTTGACGTGCCCCCCGCGCCTCCTCCCCTCCACTCCTCGTCCACCGTCAATTCGTCCCTCTCCATGGGCGGAACCCTCTCGCCGCTGCCAATCGAGACGAACGTCTTCAGGCAGAGGAGGGTAAGACAACTAGATAGAGACTCAATTTTGAAAGTGTCGGCTTCCGTAACTTCGGTAGTTTGGTAGAAAGTATACAGGAACAGACAGGGGAGCCGCAAAAGACGGTAAAAATACTGATTGTTCAGAGATCAACTAAGGCTAACTCTGAGTCCCAGTTCGTAAATAGTTCATTATCGAAAACGAGGCGAAGAAAGGCCACTCGTCGATCATTCTCCTCCTTCTCCTTACTCGTCTTCTTATTAAAACCGAAGCCACCGAACATCTTGCCTCCCTTCCCTTTGCGTAAACAATGAACTGCGGGGAATACGGATATACTGCTACGGTTACGGCAGATAGCCCCGGGGCAAAATATGATGCGTCCTGTGGAACAGTAAAGCAGATCGGGTTTGCCCGGCTTCTGTAGGTGCACGGTAGATATTCCAATCCTGTTGTTCATCAAGTGAGAGAGTGAGCCGAAGTACAAGAGTACAGTGAGTACAAGAGCTGAAAAATGGATGGCTCACGCATCGCAGTAAGCAACGTATCGTTTTATTCCCCCTGTATTCTCTGATTGCCCTCGCAACGTGCCTCCTTCAAACAAGGGCGCAACGGAGCGCGGTTAACAGGCGACGGGCGAAATTGGATAGACAGAGGGAAGGGGAGCTAAGGAGATTGGCAACAATCTGAGGAGAAGGGAACGAAGACTGAGAAGAGCGAAGGGAAGGCGACTGGGAGAGAGCAGAACGGAGCTTGACCAACTTGCACCACCAACGTGTGAAAAATTTATTGTTTACGACATGCGAAATCTTTATGCTAATATCCAGGGTGCGTTATGCTAATTTTTCAAATATTCTGATTTTCGTGAGTTTTGCTAATTTTCAGTCGTCGGAGAGCAAGGGCGTGAAGATGGACAAGATCAAGAAGACGTGCGAGGACCACGAGAGTCTGTGCAGGGAGTTTGCCGAGTGCTCGAACCAGCTCAGACAGGTACGGATAACCCCGCATTACGTAGTTCATAATACACGTTCATTATTCCTCCAATTTCAAACGATGAACGAGAAAGTGCAATGAAATTGTTTAGAAAATTGAACCCGTGGATTTTAAGTTTCACACTGTCTTTAAGTGTTACGCGATTAGCTTCTCCAATTTGTTTCTAGAGCGTCGTGCATTATACACTCATGAGGCGAGTACGCATGCGAGGAGCCTAATAAATAACAGGAGAAGGGTGGCAAGAGCAACGCATGACTGAGCGCAATATCATACAGACAACATTAAATTTCATATTTAAACAGCGCAATCGCAGGTTTTAATGTTGAAAGCAATAAATAAGTTCCACAAAATTATTTTTGTCAACATAAATTATCGGCCAATTGCAGAACGGGGCGCAGCTTGAGATCCTGAACGAGACAGCCTCCTTCCTCAAGGCACGGCACGCGACTCTTCGGAGGCAGATTGCCGCCCAATCCGGTATTCCTCACTTTATTTTAAATTTATTATTTTATTCAATATGCCTTATTTTGTCATAATGCCGCTGTAAGACCTGAACACTTTCTGAGGAAACTCCTATTGCTATTGAGATAAGTCAGAAATACGTAATGTAAATAAGTACAAATAAATAGACTACGGCGTTTTAGACATGAAAAATATAAATTCGTTATGGAATAGCATTTCCTGCCGTTGCAGAGGACCACTCGGCGCTGAAGGTTCTTGAGGAGGAGCTGACGAAGGTGAACGGACAGGTGCAGATGTGGATGCGGGAACTGGAGGAGGTCAACGACTGCCGGACCGAACTGGAGGTGCGAATGATTAACTATAATAAAGATAAAAAGATACGTACTTCCGTAAATCAGTTCCGTTTGAAACAAAGCAAACGAATTTTGCTATGACTTTTTTCTAGAAAAACCACGCTCAACAAAAGCGTAGAAAGCAGTGTAGTAGGGCGGCGCCTACTCCTATCCCATAATTTCCATTAATTTCCGCCTCTGCTCCGGTTTAGCAAATAGCACACTCCATGTAGATCACCTTCGTGCGCCTTCGTTCCTCCCTCCAGAAGAGCGTGACCTCCGTGCAGTTGGCCTCGATCGATCTAGACCTGCTGCAGAACCGCCATGCTGACAGGTAGACTTCAAATCCATTTTGTTTTTTTGTAATATTATACTTGCCTATGGTAAGGCAATTTTTCGCATTGAAAAGGCATCACACGAGTTTGAAAAGTAATCAGCAGGGATTTTTGTTTTTTTCTGTCATTCGCAAAATGGTGAAGAAAATGGTAAAAATGAAAGGCCAACGTTATCTCAATGGCTGACGCTTGCCATGGATAAACATGTTGGTGTGTAGAGTAGACAGTCGCTCGAGAATGACGACTTTATCAAGGGAGACACTCACATTGCGTGAGTGAGACTACCGCGTAATGAGAGTGAAAGGTGTACTTTTATAGGAGTGTGAACTGACATGAGTGAACTGGATGCTAGAACAGTCTAGAATAGAGTGATGAAAGTGAGTTAACACTGCTATCTCGATCATACTCACGGCGCCAAAAGCGTGATCGCTGCGCTTCTAGCTTTGCGGTATTTACCTCCTTCTTGAAACTCAACCTTCTCTTTCATCATATACACTAGGGTTCCTCTTTGTGACGCTTTTTCTCGGTTATGTTTCACGCTTCCATAAATACCAGAGCATGCCTATAGAGATCGAAAAGTGAAGCATAACCGTGAAAAGCGTCAGAAAGAGGAACCCTAATGTATACCATTTTCATTATACCGCACTCCTTGTAGAATCGAATAGTTCAATCTCTACTAACCCATTCAAGCCTCTTTCCAGATGGAAGAAGTTCCTGGCCGACGTTCAAGCTGAGGAAGCGGCTGCAGCCGCCGCCGCGGCTCGCTCCTCCTGAGCCGCCTTTTCTCCCCCTCCTAAATCCCGGGCGCCCCCATTCCGGCTTTTCACCTATTTCCCGGATTCGACCGCCTTTCGCGTACCGGACTATGTTTCTACCGTCCAATTTCCGGTCACATCACTCCCCCAGTACTTGTTCCTCCCTCTCTCACACACGTCCATGCATGCCTTAGAACCAAAGAATCGTTTGAATTACGGTAGATTACGTTAGCACGACCTATGAACTTCCATATATTTGTTTCCAATTCCTAGCCGTTTTTATTGTTGCGTTCAGTCCCATACGTCTCTCATTTGTTCGAAGTACAGCAGAGAATTTGCTGGGTTCGTTTTCGGAGTTCGATAGGAATTGCGAAAGTCGACCGGAATTCCATAGCTGTTGCCTCCTACATTGTTGGTAGGGATTATCGAGCGGAAGTGCTTGAAGATCAGTAACGTCAAGAACAACTTGCCGCTTCCTGGCTATCAAGTATGAGATTTGTAGCATTCCCTGCATCTCCCATCTCTGATAGCATAAATAACAGAGACAGGTTGTTCGTTGCTGCCTATTCACGTATCTTCCCCCCCCCAATTCTTTCTCTAGCTGTTCTATGCAATGGCCGACTGCCGCGATTCTTCCT
>LS922077.1:16934-88150 GCA_900490955.1 Micoletzkya japonica
CCCCCCCCCGTTGACTATCGTATCAGAGCACATCTCGCTATCCTCTCCTTTGCTACTATTATTTTCTTCTCACTTTACTCACCGAATCAAACACTGTGCATAGTTTTTCCTCATTGGTATTTTTCATCCGTACGAGATTTAGTCTACGTAGCTGAACTAGAGTCGGGCACTCTCCCTTGTTAGTCGTTTTCAACCAAGTTCAAGTTACTATACCTATTGCTAGACAGTTCATGTGCTGAAGGCATGTGTCTTCCTATTGGGCAAGAAGTGAATACTCCATTGAGTGTTACCCATCCGCTCCCCAGATCATTTCTGTTGTGATTTTCCGTACTCGTCCCACTTGCCTGGGCTTTGAACACCAAGTTATCTAAACGTATTATGAGAAAGAGGTGCGGTAGAAGAGAATGAAGTGATATAATATAAATACGCGCTTGGTCTTCAAATCCTAGGCTTGTCTCTACTATCGCGACTTCTCTGTTTTTCCTTCTTCCTATCTCGAATAAAGGTTCCAGTACAGAACTTGAGATGTACCCCCGGCCACTTGAGCATCCACATGGAAAAAAAAGTGCGTCTCTCCGACTTCATAAGAAAGCATCTTCTTCTTCTTGTCCGTGGCTCTTCTTTCCTCTTAGTCCCTCACTTCTAGAGGGAAGTATCATGGGTCTCTCCCCTCTCTCCCTCTCTCTCTCTCCCTGACTATTTGTCCGTACTCTCCCAACTGCCTTGTCCCTGAGGCACTCTGCATGTGCTCCTTCACTACTTTTTGCTTGTCTCATGCACTGTCTCCCCCCTCCCTCCCCCTCCCTCTCCTGCTAATTCCCTCGCTCTTCACACACGTATGTGTACACGGACTCAACACAGTCCCTCCTCCCCTTCACCGTCTCTTGACATAAGTCATTCCGGAAGCTCTCTCTCTACTCCCGGGAGGCCAATCGCCTAACCCAGCTCCCCTCAGACAACCCCGCTTCCTTGTTCACGAGCATTTCATGGCAAATACTTTATCACAACAAAGACACGGCAGTATCTACCGATGCTCCAGCAATCATCGTCAACATCATCTAGGTCATTACACGAGTTGAGATGCGAAGAAGACGATCGTCGATCGGTCGACGATATACAATAAGACGGGACAGATATGGTACAGACAGGGAGGGCAGTGATGCGCAATGGATGGTGGCTGTTGTGTGGGTTGACTAGGGGGATACCCTGGACTGGGAATGAGAGACACGAGGAGAGCGAAGAAGAAGCAGCACTCTACAGGGGCAGTGAGATGGCGGGAGGAGAGGAGCGAGAAACCGTTGAGAAGAGACGACGAGACGATCAGACGTCTATCGGCCTGCAAGGAGAAAGGATCACATAATTTTCATGAATTAGCTTCATCTTCCTGTCCGGAGTCTATCTCTTCAGTAGCAGTGGCAACCACTCGAAATTCTTCTTCTGACCGGGAGGTGTTGGATGAGCCCTCATAGGCGAATAAGCATTACTGCATAGCATTTTCGCCTAGTACTATGTGGCGCTGCTCATTGTACCTCCTTATCCACCCCCCTCAATCCCTCTACTCACGTCGTCGTACGCAGGCTCCAGCGACGGGCATGAAGGCGGGGCCGCAGTTGCACACACCGACGGGGGAGCAGACGGCGCCCGCTACGCACGGAGCGGCAGCAGGGAGGCACGGGGCTCCCACCTACAATGGCCTCCCCTTAATCCGGCCTGCTACTGTCCAACCATTCGAGATTGCAGTTACGCTTCCTATGCTATCCTGAGCATAGCAGTCAAAGGACCCGATTGGAATACTCTAATGTGGGGGCTAGGCAGTGTGACTAATCCTCGAGACTACTCTAGAATACCGTTAGCTTGGGGAGCGGTCGAGTCGGTACGAGGGGTTGTATGTTGCGATAGGGAACCCGACTCGACCGCCAGCGAAGGATCAAGGCGACGAATGGGTCTAAGATATGCTAACGGACCGCAACCGGTGCCGCGGCGACCACGGGTGCGGCGGGCGGAGGCGGCGGAGGAGGGGGCGGGGCTACCGGAGCGGCCGCGAGGACGACCGGAGGCGGAGGCGGAGGGGGCGGGGCGACGACTCCGTAGACGTTGCGGGCGACACAGACGGTGCCCTCCTGGATGAGCTCGGGCGGGCACAGACACACTCCCAGAGAGCACACCGAGCCTCCCGTGCACTCGACTCCCGGCTCACAAGGGGCTCCGGGCAGCGCCTGCAAGGGGTACGGTAGCTGGACGGGTGAGGGATTACTGTACCTGGGGAATGAGACGGCCAGTCACGACCGGGACGGGTCCTGGGGGAGGAGGAGGGGGCGGGACGGGGAGGGGAGCCGGGACCTGAAGGTTTGTCATACAGGTCGTTGTCTATGGACGGGGAAACTGTGACTCGTTATGTGACACACATATTACACTGTAATCACTTTAGTGGTAAGAATTTGACTAGGTGCTGGTGGGTGGTGAAAGTTCGCAAAGTCTACACTCAAGATGCTTACCGGGGCGCATCCGATGGCGGGCGAGTACACGACGGGCGGGGCGCACGCGCACGCTCCTCCGACGCAGCTGAAGCGGGGACCGGTTGGCCTCGTGCCACAACACGATTATGTCACTATAGGTTAGCGACGAACGCTCCAAGAGACTCAGGTAGTCGATTAAGTGAAAGGCATGGAGATACGGTGACTTACGCTCCTCCTCCGATGCAGGCGGGCGCACAGGCTACCGGCGGCGGGGGCGCGAACATAGGCGGGGGAGGAGGGGGAGGCGGGAGCTGTAAGGGAGCTACCTTACCGCAAGTACTCTCATATATGTGTCATAACGTTGGATCATATGAAGCATACTGGCGAAAATGCCCGATTCAGGGGCACTTAAATCATTATTATTATTATTATTGTTCTTATTATGAGTGTCTTGCGAGTGCTTACAGCGGGGACGGGAACGGGGGCAGGGACGGGGTAGGCGACCGGCGCGGGCACCGCAGGCACGGGAACGGGCGCGGCGAACGGAACCTTAACCATCACCAGTCAACCCACCCTGAGGGCAGATAGGGGAGAGTAAGTGGGCCGAGGAAAGGGGGGGATATGTCATGCAGAGAGAGGCTGGGACGGGGAGAAGGAGGGAAGGCATGGGACTTGGTGTGGTATGGGATATCTCACGGGAGCTGCGATGGGGTACGCGTAACGAGCAGGGAAGACCTATAGGAGAACGAGAGGATATAGGCAGACTAAGTAGTAGAACACGCCATCCGGCCCTACTTCCTTCCTACGCGGAATGGACCCGAATGGCTAGTTCTTCTAGGGAATCGAGAGGTCGATTCGGAAGATGGTATGTACACGTACCGGTGCGGGGACGGGGGCGGCGGCGACGAGGGGAGGAGGGGGAGGGGGCGGCATGCAGACCGCAGCCTGACACAGGGCCGGAGGGGCACACGCGACCGCCGGACCGCAGGCCGAGTAGAGGGGAGCTGAAAGGAGAGAACGAAGGTAGACGATGATAGGTGGAGTAACCGAGAGACGAGAACACTCGTGGTGACAACGGCGGGTTAGGTAGACCGAACAACAGACACAGCGTAACAGGAGGCTAGTCGCAACCAAGGTTAAGCGAACGGTGGTTAGCTGGTCAACTTACCCGGGATGGTAGAACTAGGCAAGACGGACTATCAAGGAGCGGTCAGGGAAAGCTGGCGTCACTTCTGTCGGCATCGGTCGACCGTGTGGCCTTTCGGGCGTTCGCACAAGAGAAGACGTAACAGAGCGAGAGCGAGCTAATAACTAGGAAACGGGAAACGGACCAACGGTTATCTTTCACAACGATCGCTTATAAAGAGACGTAGCCGTGTGGTCGGGTTCCCGTTCGCTAGCCACTCCGTGTGTTAGGATAAGCACACTCACCCGGAAGCGGGGCTCGAAGCAGGGGCGCTGCATAGCCGCCCAGATACCCACCCGGTACAACCTGCGCGGCGCCCACGCCGGCCAACAGAGCGACGAGGAGAGCAGTCGCCATCTCGGGGAGGGTCTCTGTCTGGATGGAAGGGGAAGAGGAGTCGGAGGGGGAGAGGAGGGGATCGACTGTCGCTGCCCGCCCCCTCCCCGCTTATATACTCGGCCCGCCGCGCTACCGATGCCCGGAGGCGCGCGCTCGACGTGAGAGCGTGCGCATCGCGGAGAGCGGCCAGAGAAGCAGAGACGAAGAAGTGGAGGGAGGAGGGCGAGAGAGGGAAGGGAGAGGGAAAAGAGTTGAGTTGGAGGGGATCTATTTCTTGCCGCCGGGTAGACCGGCCTCTAGGCAAAAGGGGAGAGGAGAGAGAGTCAGTGAGTGCGAACAGGAGTAGCAAAAACCGTCGGCGTCGGTCTGGAAAGGCAAGATAACGAGGCCAGTAGTGGTTAGGTACGAGATCCGATGACCGCTTCCGGGGAGGAGGGTTGAGGAAGTGTGAAGCTGTACTCTATCATGTTTTATTTATTAATTGTTCTACTCGGGTTTTCATATTCATATTCATGTGAATGCATTTCATTGTTGATACACACTTGCGGTGATAAATATTACATTATTATTACTCAACTTTGTAGGATTAGTCGCACAACAAATCTAGGGCATTTTGTTATAGTCGGGCCTTCTTGATGGTTATGTTTCACAGTCAACTGATATTGTGCCCTATGAATTCCTATCCTGTGGTGGGTGAGGCACAACCATCAAAAGTAACCGAATGTTGTTGTGTCCGTTGCTGTGTGCCCCGGATGCACGTTTGACTCCGTCTTCAGTATCGCGTTCATCACCATAAGCATGTCCAACGTATCCCCTCCCCCCTGACCACTGTCGTGCTATCACTCGAGAGTCCGTGTAATCTCGAGCACACAATGCGAGCTGTGGAGGAGGGCTACTCATCTCTTGCAGACTGCTCTCTCTCCGTCCTCTTCTCACACGCTCTTCTCTCTCCTCATCATCGCCAGCTTCTTCTTGCCATCCTTCTTCACACCTCGTCCCCATTCTCCTGCTCGTTCCAGAATCGTTCACAGTCCCCTCCCTCTCCTCCTCCCCTAAGCACAGCTCGGTTTTTGCCACAGTCGTCGACGGGGGGACACACCACACGGTCTGAGTGTTTGAGGAGGCTGTAAGAAGGCGAGGAGATAGAGTGACAGAACGAGAGGGCGCAGGCAGGCAATATATCGGGAAGTTGCGCACCGTTGCGGTCTGTAGGGGTGCACCTAGACTCTCGCATGGGCCGCTATTAGGGGACAGTGTCATAGACCCGACCTGCCAACAGTGATCATAATCACTGTTAAATATTACATTGGTGATGCCGTTTGAGATTCGGAATCTTTATTCGTCTCCGTTAAAGCTTTTCTCCTGCACTTAGTACTGCTCGCCGGCCACAACGTTCTAGACATTTGGAAAGCGAAAATCACAAGGATGCCATCTTTTCTGAGTTCTAGGAGGTTCTAGGTGTTTGATAGAAGTTAGCTTTAGTGTTTACCACCATGCCCTTCCTTTCTCCTTCATGACAATGTATTCGTTGTGCGCACCACACCCATCTATTGTATTAGGAAATGACAGAACGATCTTTCGCTTTCCAAAGGTTTTGCATTGAGGCAGAATACCGTGCGGCACATCCGGCTGTCACCTTATGGTTGTAGTTTTTCTAGTCGTATTTCTATTATAGCTAGCGATCGGCCGACCACGCAGAGGTCGAACCAGATGCTTCAAGTGTATGCGTGTGTATGCATGTTGAACAAGTTGATGTTTGCCTGTTTCTTGTCGTACTCCGTCAACTCCTCAATAGTGCAATCGGATACATTGTCAGGGCGGACCAGTTGCGTGTGAAATCACCAGAGGGAGTCGGTGTGTCATACAGCTTGTGCTTTCACGTGACCCGCACAAACTTTACTCTTTTTCCCCTCTTCTGAGTCGCGCGTTGTCTCAGCCGCCACTTTGCTCGATTTCTACCTCATCGAACATGCGGGCAGGAGCACTTATCTACATTAGGTTAGTAGGGAAGGAACGCTCTTGCATATGGAACATCATTCCAGCCTCGAAGACACGGCGGCTAGGAAAGAAGGGGACGATTTGCTTAGTTCGCACACGAAGCTTGCACTCACGGCGTTCTTCTGATCCAACTTCAACATGTCAATCTCGTTTGACATCCTCGTTCGCCCTCCGCTTCTACTCTTCCGCCCACTCCGTTGTTCACGTTGTTTAACCGCGTCGGCCATTCGTATTGTACGCGCTGCCTCCTGAGAGGAGCAGCCGCGATTCCCATTGTCTCCAACTCGTGCTCGCCCGCAGACAACTCTTACAGCCCCCCACTACAAAGCTTCCGAGTAGACACCGTCTTGCAAAAAGCCCACGGTGCCTACCGAGCTTCCCGTAAGGTAATCCACGCAGACCGAGAGAGTACACCTGCTAAGAGACTTAGACTTAGATTTAGACGAGGACTTAGCGCACGGACGAGGGAAGTAGGAGACGAGTGTGGAAAGGGAGCCGAGGAGGACACTCGAGGGTTCACGGGGGCTCTGCGGAAGAGGGAACAGACAGACAGACACACGCACGTGTGCATGGACACTGTTTGCGAAACCGTTTGACGACGACTCGAGCAGGGACCGAACATCTGATTTGACACGCTACTCCGTTTTTCCTTTGTAATTACAGTTCGTCAGATAGTGAAGCGCAAGGATCTTTCTAGCTCATCCGACCAGTTGCGCAGCATGCGCGTTTGCACTGCACCTTTGCCGTAAGATGCTCACTCGAAACTGTTAAGTGATGTTTGTCTGCCGATGTCGGTGCAAACGAGTGTTTGTGAGGTTAGCAAGCAGCCCAACATAATGCTAAACAAATGCATCATTTTATCCTCTATCCACATAATATTTCACTCCTAGGATGCATTGCATCAGCGTTATAGAACTACAATTCGTTGCTTAAACTTTATTAATTTGCGTGAAGTCTTTGCCATTCTTCAGTAATAACAATAATACAAACTGTAACTAACTCATGAGCTATCATTTCTTTATTCATAATCTTCTTCCAGTCATTTTCGATAATTTTCATGGGAAACTCTTTCCACCTTGGTACATAGATGCATGCATTGTGGTCACAACCTCGATTGCGCCACATGCACAACAATGACTGTCGTTTCTCTCTCTCTCTCGCACATGCGCACCTATCCGTTTGCTGATCACTCGAGAACATGGCGTGTCTTACTCACACTTCACCACCTTCTCCACTAACTAAGCGAGAGCGAGAGAAAAGGCAGCTCGTTTCATCGGCAACAACGTAGTACGCGCCCTCACAAGTTTGCACACATCTTGTATGCCGGAGGGATGCTCGATTCGGCGCGGCATCTCACCATTTCTTTTCACGCCGATAGAGACGAGAGAAGAAACTATCTCCCTCTGTCTCTCTTCGCAACAACGCGCCCTCTCGAGGAGCTCTGCTCGTCTGTGCGTTTGTCTCCACGTTTCCTGGTGACTTCGTGGGGTGGACACGTAAGAACCTTAGCTTCGGCCCCCTCTCCCTCCTCTTCCTCTTCCTGATACTCTGCTCAGACGGGGACCAACTTCGGAACTCGACGAACGAACGCCTGACGTCACTCACCTATTTCCTACATGTTTTACTTACGCATAAAAAGCGTCATCATAATTATTGCTCTTAATTTCAATAAGCGAATCATACGTTTAGCAAGCCTTTTGCAACATGCCATTGAAGTGCCAAGGAATTTCATTACAGGTTTTGGCGATACTGAAAACATTGCTGTAAAACGATCTAGGAATAAAAAAATTAATTGCTCACATGTAACAGTTATCCAGATTGTAGTGAAGTACATAATTTATCACTTGACCCACATGAGATCAATATACTTTTTGAAGTTAACTCTCTGTTGATATATGATATAGACAATTCTTTGAATATAATGGTTAGCCTATACGTGGGCAGTAAACAAATCAAATATCAGCAAATACTGACAAAAATATGAGACAATGTTTTCAGAAATACAAAAACCACAATAGAAAGACTTCAATACTGACTAGTTTTAAAGCATATTATGCAGTTTTAGAGTATTATATAAACAAAGCATCTGTACAAAAAGCTTATAAATTTAAGAAGCGAAGCTCCATTCGACAGCATATACATAAGAACTCTATGCACTCCACCTCCGAGATCACGGTTTGATATCATCGTCTGCTAAAAATTTCTGTACAAGGGATGTGTTTACTGGTAGCTTAGCTCGAATCTGTACATAGTTCAGTCGTCAATAAAGCTCATTCTGCCCATCATATCGGTAAAGGTCTGGACGAAGGTGTTGCCCTTGCGATTAGGCGGCTGTCTCATCACTACCGGGGGAACGGCGACGTTTGCATTGGCATGGGTCAGGGAGCGGCGCAGGCGATGCTGTTGGAAGAGGGACATCGGTGGAGGCTGGTGACGGGCGGAGGGAGAAGAGTATGTAGACCATCCCCCGTAGGACGTCTGACTCTCCTGAATGTTGAGTTAAGCTTATATCAAAATTCGCCCATCGCTAATCTTGTCTCAACAATTTTGTTGTTGATCTCTTTTACAACTCAAAAAAACTATACGCCAAAGCAGAAGTCTGTGATATATCTGTGCAAGCTTGATAACCAGCCCAGCTCATTTCCTTCTTCATCATGCAATTCCTCTGCTTCCCAGAACCATGTGCGCTATGTTCGCAGAGTGTCTCAACGACATGTTGAATTTGATTAACTACTTCGCCAGGACAGCCGCAAACAATGCGGCGTTTTCGAAGAAATGTCGCTTGTTCCGATTAAAGTTCATAACAAACCCTCAACCCTGAAAACGATTTCGTATAGTTACTTCTGTGTAACCTACCGCACTGCTGGCGGACCGGGGCCGTGCGCCTCCTTGGAGGGTGAGGGCGTCGGCCGTGAACTGCAGATCGAAGGTCGCGGCGCCCACCGACCCGCGCAGCCGCTCCCGTTCCCGCTTCACGTGCTGCAACGCCCCTCATCATCCAGAGTCAGAACTACTATGGTTTGACACTCAAGCGCGATTATTGTCTCTGCTTCTTCTTCCATGTTATAGTTATATCTGCTAATATAGTAACCTTTTCCGAAAACTTGGCCAGTTGCATCCGAAAGCCAAAGTTGGGATTGATCAATGGTCGTCTCGAGGCCACGAGGGAAACGGCGGAGAAGTACGAGAGGTCCGTCACCTGCGAAGAGGATCATTAGAGCTTTTCCGATACACGAACCAAATACTCATGACACCCTTATCATCATAGAAAGACCGTCTCAGCCGCTCAAGCCTACCGTAAGCAGATAGGCAAGGACGACGGCCGCCGACCGTGAGACGCCCGCCAGACAGTGCACGAGAACGGCTTCTAAACGCGAGGAGAAACATGTACGTGAGAATGCCGCATACGTATTATAGAGATGCACTCAATTTTTTTCTATAAAGTTAGTTTAGTTTTCAATGCACTGACCATCGCGCATGCGAGCCGCGTGAATGAAGTCGTTGGTATCGGCAAAGTGCTTGGCAATGTCGACGGAGGGGCAGTCGGAGAGGGAGACCCGCAGCACACGCAGGTTCTCGTGGGCGCCGTGCTCCGCCGCGAGGTCGTGCACAGAGACGATCGCCTGTCATTATCGTTTGTCAGGATGTGCTTGCTTTATCCGGACAAGTGTGAGAATCGTGGGTTATTGTAGCGCCAACTTCCGAAACTTTCTCATTCTGTCTTGTCCTTGAGTTCATCAGGACACGCCATCGGTGTATTTATTGATATTATAATATTATTGTGGTATCCCGTACCTTGATCCGATTCCTCTTCAACTGCTCCTCGTCCACGGCGTCCCTCAGCGAGCCGAGGTAGAGGCCGGGGAGAATTTCGCACATTTCCGTGCCGAGTCGTCGACGAAAGCGACCCAGGCCGCGGAGGGCCTGAACACAGGATTCAGCTTGCTTTACCCACCTATATTTAGGGACTACAATATCAAAAACTGTACTTCACTTTTATGCGCTCTGAAACATTTAGTAGTATTATAGATTAGCAGAATTACCTTTTTTGTTGTGTAAACCTTCTACTTCCCAGTTTTAACCAAAATAAAACATTTTGTAATACTGCCTCTCGCTAATTCAATTGAGCTTTGCGTGAAGATACTTTTTGGCTGCCGCAATTTTAAGGCAGCAGACACTCAAAGCTCAGATCAAACCTGTTCATTAGCACAGTTCTTCGACGATGGCGCCAGGACCATATTACGGGTCAGACCGAGTAGAAAAGAGGCGAGGACTGCACACTAGAAGGGAGACTGCCTATACCGAGAAGGGGCGGGACCTGATAGGACAAGCATAGAAGAGGATTGAGGAGAGAATTACGAACGCGCAGAGAAAATAGCGAAGAGATGAAGGTAGACAACAAATTGTTGTTAAAGCGATAGACAATGTACGACTTTCATCACAGAAGTATACCCCAAGAGGAGCACTCGCTGCCCTCAAGGAATCCCCAACGATGACGTGCTCTACCCTACCATGTCATAGTGCCTCCTCCTCTTTCCCTCCCTCTCCTAATGTCTTCTTCTTTTCCGCCTTCCCCTTCCTCTCCTCCCGTAACGAGCAAGAAAGATCATCAATCACTCCCTTCTACTCTCTTTCTCTCTGTGAGGCGTGCACACGACGTGCACTACAAGAGCGCATTTCCTGCTTCCTTATCCACTTTGAAGAAGTTCAAAGCTCACTGACGCTATACATCTCCGATGATAAAACTGCATCGCAAAGGATACGTAACAGTGAGGACACTGTGATGAAATAAAATCAACTCCTAGATTATGACCTTCAAACAGTGACTACGTGTCAAACAGACTGCAAAGAGCTCGAATGCATTCTACGAAAGGCCAACTAACTCTCCTTTTATCTCCCTCACCGAACGCCTGTCCCAACAGCAAATTGCCAAGTGTGAAGGGGAAGAGGCATAATTTAGTCATTCGATGCATCTCCAAGAAGAAAGGGCAGAGATGACAGGCAAATTGGAGAGGCAGTGCCCTCGGGCACTCTGCCATTACCAATCTCCCGTTCACAGACAGCTCCTACCTCGATGCACTCGAGTCTTCAGCAAAAGAAGACCGCTGTCGTCAACCACTCAACGATGGTCATTTCAGCACTTCTGCAGAGTCCTCCTCTTCTCATCCGCTCCGCTCAACAGTGCGTCAACAGCCACAGCCGACTGTTTATAACGACTGCGCCTCCTCTGCACGAAGTGCAGTCTCTCCTTCACATTATCATCCGTCTTCTCCTCAGCTCTTTGTCCTCCTCAAGCGGAACTGACCATACGAGATGAAGAGTGACGGGGAAAGTACAGGAACCTTTGGCCATAACAAGTCCGGCCGCAGTCAACCGTACACTTTCCTCTCTCAACCGTCAACACGCATCACAAAATGAAGACAGACGATCCTCCTGGAGTCCTTTCAACGACTCACAAGCCTGGGGAACACGAATTTCGCACGTATGCCGTAGGCAAGCGAACGCTCTTCACGACGAAAAGAGGCTTGTACAGCCAGTACTCATGAAGCACGATAGAACAGACAATCTCTGAATAGATTACCGCGAAAGAAAAATGGCCAGCCATCTACCAGCAGTCGACGTGCCGCAGTCCCCTCTGCTCTAGTCATCCTCCACTCCACTTCACCCCCCCCCCCCATCCACCCCATGCCACTTCTCGCCCAGCCCCCTCCCTTCTCCTCCTCTGCTTCTTGATAGAATTACAGACGAGCGAAGACGAAGAGCGCCAGACGAAAAGGCTGCGCGGATTGGATAGAAGGAGAATGGAAGGGGCGAATGAGGACGGAACGAGTGGAGGGATAGGGCTGATATAGGAGAAGCAGCGATAGAAGAGACACTTCCTCCAACTAAGTCTCAAAAAGAAGGCAAGACAGGGAATGACGATGTAGCAACCGGCATTGGATCCAGAGGAACCACGCCTACTTGTAAATTCTCGGTGAAAATACATCAGAATAGTCTCTTGCTACAAGCCCCACTTGCTCGTCTTCAGACCCGAAATAGCTACGAAGCTCCAAATCCAACGTGAACCCTGTCAGCACGGCGGCGCTTCCACTAATTCATTTGACCGACTTCTAAGTTTAGACGAGTCTAGACCGATCGCATGACAGATTCCCTCGGGCTGAGTCTTAATACCTTCACGCAGATACGTCGCGAAAACAAAGAGAGTACTCTTCATCCCGACAATCCTTCGTTCCTTCTCAGCAGTACATCGTCCGTCTACTGAGACTCAGCTTGTCATTCCCCGAACCACAGAGAGAGAGAGAGAAGGCAACCACAACAACCTACAGTATGCATTCCCGATCCCTTGGGGGTCGCTTACAGTGCACGGGGGGCTTTGGTCATGCGCAAAGGGCACGGACGAGAAAAATTCTCCTCTCCATCTAGTCTGCCATTACCAGAAAACCAAGCCAACCCTCTAAATCCGACCGATTCCCGTCGGGTCGAGCGTAGCAACTCTTCCTAGATTAACACGTAGCTTTTAGATTGCTCGAAATTGCTACAAAGATTCAAGCCAATGCTACAAAATCTCGAGCAACAAAGGGCTATTGCGTAGATTGCGCCTACTGTTTGTTGCGTCGTCATCGCGCGTTCTTCGAAACCCCCTCCCCCCCCCCGCCTCCTACAATTTCGCTTACGAAACGCATCAACCAATATTCCGGAGCTTAGCTTTGGTAATCCCAGCGCCTATACACCCTAAAAAGCTTCAAGGGCCCAGAAGCCCAAAAATAGCCACCCTCCCACATTGCATTATCCAATAAGGCTACCGTAATCTCCCCGGAAAAGCTGCCAAACTGGCTGCTTACGGGCGGGGTCAAAGTTCGCGACCGAACGCGAAAGGTTAGGGGAAAGGCAAAGGCCTCCAGCATCTCCTTATGCTAGGAGTTGGGGCCCAAAAAGGCACCCTAAGTGCCTCTTCCCCCCTTTCCTGCTACTCCCCGCTCTACTCTGATTCGGTCCATCGAACACAGACCCCCTATGCCCTCTCGGCTCTTCTTCTTTGTCTCTCTTCCCTTTTAAAGTACCTCTTCCTCTGTATTCTCTCTCTCCCTTCCTCCACGTAAACCTCATCAGCCCTTCTCTTTGCGTCTCTCCTTCCCTCCCTATAGTTCCCCCCAGTCTAAAAGTTCTAAATACCTCCCAACCCGCACGCGCTCTTCTTTATCAAAGCAAAATCAGCTCGTCCCACCAAGAAATACAGTACACCAGCCACAGCACAGCCACACGCCACGAGCACAACATGCAAGACGCAAGTAAAGGGAAGCACAAGAAAATAGAGAAATAGAGGTATTCGAAACGGTCATCAAACCGTTCGCTTCATCATCATTTCCTCCTTGGGGGCATTAACGTCTTTATTCGTCTCTCATTCTCTTTTCGCCGTTGTCTTTCTCAATTCAGGAAGAGCGGCAGGCTTAGATGAAAAGCAAGCCAAGGATTCAAACGACCAACAATCCGATGACGATGATTAGAACAACGGAACAAACGGAAAAGGGGTGAACTTAACAAGGTAAATAAAGGGTACGGTAGCCAACCTACCGTACACTCAACAACTTAGCAGTATAACATGATAACATGAACAAGGAACAACAACAAATAACAACGTGAAAATAAGAAGAGTAGGGGGGAGAGTCCAAATGGTATTACGAGGATCGTAAGAGTGGAGGGAAGGGATACTACCAATCAGGAATTAGGGATGAGGAAGAAGGAGTGGCTAGGCACGTGGAGAGAGGGCTATGCCAACTATCAACAAGGCAAATCGACAGAAGAGTCGAGGGGGGGGGGGAGAAGTGGGGGAAAGGGGGGGAACTTCGGTCTACAATACGCTGATCTATTCTTGACGCAATGGGCCTCATACATGAAAACACTAGCATGACTAGCTTTGGAGAGGCGGTCAGTCGGAACAACTGAACAAGGAACATTGCTAACTTAACAATGATTCTTGGTCTACCTGAAGAAGGATTAACAATGAATATGAAACAAGTGACCCAGCTACGGTGGTACAGTAGCATACAGCGTGATGGGAAGGTTACGGTACCTCACCATCCTCAGACATCCAACTTGAGGTCTTCCTTCAGCTCCGTTAGATAAGCTTCAGCACGCTTTTTCACCTATAATGTCACGGTAATACTAAATGTTTATCAATCAAGACTTCTCAGCAATTTACAAGGCTCTAAATCTTTAACCAAATAGGTTGAAACGCCAAATCACCGTGATGACCGATCTAATTGCAAACGCTGTTTGATCCCAAGTCAGTTCGCGATCGCTACCGTAGTGTCTACCGTACCTCCTCGACACTCCTCTCGTCGCCGTGCTTCGTCTCGATCTCGATCCACTTGCGGTAGAAGGGCCGCAGTTTGTGGATGCTCAGAGGAAGCGAACACGCGCGTTCCACCACGCGTCTGCAATAGCAATAATGCTAAAATAGACAAATAAAAAATAGTAATAATAAAGGTAAGTAAGGTACACCAGTTAGAAATAAGACTAATTGCTACGTTTCTTAGCGGAATATGGCAGCTACCAGTACAGGGGCAAAAATATATTTTCAAACTACCGTAACCCAATCACCGTACCTCGCCTGGTCAATATCGTCGTGTTTGGCCGTCAGATCGACGAACACATTCCACACGTCCGTCTTTTTCGGGTACGTCGCCAGCACGTTCTCGAACAGGTTACGGCCCTCAATTCCATTGCTATTACACTATCCACGCACTTTGACCTATACGTAGAGCTTCTGCAAAGCCACTCATTCTGATTCGTGGCCTGTTAGTCAAAAAGCTTCCTTACAGATATTATGCAAACATAATTTACTGCATTCTTGGTAACCTAAAGCCCCATTGTAAATAGTCCCAAAATCCCTTACCTTCTCCACATCGCCCGCCGCATACTCCATCTGAGCGAAGCGCGAGATGAGCTGGACGTCTGCAATCCGTATACTGTAGAGACCATTCTAGTCCACTCCTATACCATACAATATTATACCAAACTACACTCTAGTCTGATCTTTGATCTCTGCACTGACGTCGCTGTTTCGGAACGCATTCGAGCGCTCGTGCCATCAGCTGGCGGGCCTCCTCCGCCCTTCCGTGATTCATCAGATACTCCCCGAAGAGGGTCCACACCTGGAATAACAGTCATTATTACTATACAGTGAGAAGCGAAACATCGAAAAGATCAACATTGGTGAGAATTCAGGAAACAATATCTAGATACGTAACTTTTCGTTATCTTTTCTTTTCGTAATCTTTAAACAATATCTTTTCGTTCTCACATAGATACGTAATACGGGGAAAATAGGAAAAGCCTATCCAAGCTAACTTAATGTGCAAGGCTTGAAACATATCCGAACGCTTGCCACGACCGGAAATTAGTCATACCTCATCCGACTTGGCACGGAACTTCCTGAGCAGCTTCTCGAAGACCTCGTCGGCCTCCTGCAAGGAACGGTTGAGTAGAGATCAACGACCAAAGATCAGAGTTCAAAGATCAAAGACCAAAGATAACCTTGAACTTCTCGTTGGCGACGAGCGTCGCGGCCATGTGCTTGTGCACCTTGTACGAGTCGGCCGCATCGCAGGCTCGTTTGAAGACCGCGGCCGAGGAATCGTCGTCGCCGAACGAAACCTGCACACGGGTTCGGGATAGGGTAAGGATCAAAGATCAAAGTTCAAAGATCATTCAACCCCTACACTTTATGCGGTCTGCTTTCGCCGATACAGACCGCATAAGCGATGAATTCCGGAGCATCCCAACAATTCCAGCTCGTGTAAGACTGCTGTTGTTGTTATTTTAAACTACTCAGAACTGCATGTACCGACTGTCGGAGAATACTCGCACTACCGTTTCAGTACATAAGTAAACAGGGTGGAACATGAATTCCCCTGCTTTTCTTCCATCCCCAATCCATCCATCCACTCACCTCCAGATTGACGTAGGCGCACCACAGTGCGTACAGCTCCGCGTCCTCCCTGAAGGAATCGATCTTCATAAAGATCAAAGATCATAGACAAAAGATCAAAGATCAGCTTACCTATAGTTGATCATCTTCAGAGCCTTCTCGGCGGTCGCCCGTGCGCTGGCCAGGTCGTCCTTCTGCATGAAGTGTGACATGTACCTGAAGCAAGCATCCTAATTTATTCTTGCATTTTTGCCATCTCCGCCCATATCGCCTTTCCTATCCCAACAACTCGCATAAATGCCTATCTTTCTAATCTTCTCTCTAATGCATAGGATAGATGCCAATTGAGAAAATGTAGAACGTGCAAATTGGAGAGGTGCAGAGACGGTCGCAATTGGAATAATCCCCTCCTCCCTTACCGTATCCACAACTCGGCGGAATTCGGGTCTCCTTTCACGGCGCGTGCGTAGTCCTCGGCCGTGGTCAGTTCCTCGTCCACGATCCTCCTTTCCTTGGCCGCAAGCTCCCTCTCCCGGACCACCGCTCGCTCCGAAGGCGCTGAACCGCGAATGAACCGAGTATCATTTCAAGTACAAAACCTAGTGCCTTCTTGTACACGCAACTCCGAAATAGTAAATTTGCGTTATCTACTCGAGAGTGACCCTACCCCTGACCACTTTAGTCTCCTCCCCCCACTTTCTACCGTAATCCACTCACTCATTTCGCTCTTCCGCTTCTTCTTCGTAGCCGGTTCTTCCTTGCCCGTCGATGACGTCCTCTCCCTCTTCACGTCCTCAGTGCCCTTCGACCTGCGACAGGGAACATTTACGGGAATTATTCTATTTTTTTATTTATTTAATTGTTAACCATTTTAAATTGAAGCGACGCCCCTCTGAACAAACGCAACCACAAAATCCCCGCTGGTTCCCCGGCAGTTGCCAGTTTCCAGGATCCTACTAATATCGCCAAATGACACGCAGTTCAATCGAAGTTCTCTCTACTAACAAGAAAACTCTTCTAAACTATCTCAACTAAAACCGTACTTTCCGACGATTCCACTGATCTCCGCGAGTGCGTCCATCTCTTGGGCTGCGTCCCAGTCAAAGCCCGGGTCTTCGATCTGCAAACGACTATCTAACTTGAAATTCCACATCTCTATTTGCCTCTTTTGTTCTAATATAATTAAATGTCAAAACAGCAGCGGTTCCATTATAGGCTGCATACACTAGTACCGCTTCTCTACTCTAATCCTGCCCTCATCATCTACCGTACCCTCTAGAGTACCCCTACCGTACCTCCACCGGAAGGGGCGCATCCTTGGCCTTGGCGATCCTCTTCGACGCGATCTTCTCATCGCCGGCATTCAACGAATCGGAGAGCCGCTTGCGTTCGAGGCGCTTCTATAGAGAAAATAGAAAGTAGCTACAAAGTTTATCCAAACAGAAGATCACAAGCAGGCATAAACCATACACGGACATAGTTCTTGCTTGGGTAGTTTAATGTAAAACTTCTGCAATTATTGGATAGACTGCTGCATAAGAATGTTATGACTAGACTTGTAGGTAGTTGTGTAACGGCAGGACTACTGCAGCGGTCTACCAGCAAACCCGTCGCATCTACGGTGCCTAATTGCAAGCCCTCCATAGGTGGGCAAGGTTGTAGGTACCGTGGTTGGGTGACTTACTGCAAAAACATTTTCATGCATTGGTTAGCTCACTGCAAAATAATATCTTAGCAATATTGTGCGATATCTGTGTACGGGAGAACCACCGCAGTAAGTTACCGGTAGACCACGTATGAAGCCCTCATTGAACGGAGAGGCGACACGCAACATTACCGTTTCAGAAATCACAAAAATACGGGAAGCTATAGCTTTTAATGATCTTTCCCCCGCATCGCGCTCTGTATGATGGTAAACTATAAGAGTCTTCAAAGAAAAAGACGCTTTCTAACCTGCTCGGCTCCCTCGTACTTCTTGACGACGGATTCCACCTCGACGTAGACGACTCCGTTGTCTACGTTGACGACCGTCACGGAAACGAGGTCGTTGACCGCCCTGAACACGAATAATTGTCTTCCATAGTAGAGCAGTGGTAAAAGGCGGTCCTCGTCGTTCGGGTCGCGCAAGTTCGGATACCGCCTGCGTCAAAATAATAACTGCATCGTCAACCTCATTAACGTATCTAACAGATACGAATCGTAGAAGGGATCAACGCCTCAAAACAGATTTGGCATTCTTTTCCCAGGACGATTTCGTTGGGACGTATCAGCTTGCCTAGACTAGCCTGGCAAATCTTGTATCCCGCTATGTCTCCCTCCCAATCGCCCTCACCCATTGGTCTCCTCGTTCTGCTCCCGTACAATCTCAGCATACAACCCCGGTCCGAGTTCCACCTTCCTCCCTCCCTTTACATTCGTCACAAAGCCTCGAAGCTGGTTACCCGGTGAGACGTCATCACATGATCTATAAGGAATGGTCTTACAAAAATCAAATAATCAATAAAATATCTTTAAACTTTCTTTTCACATTCACTTTCCTCTTTCCTAGGCTCTCGTTTAAAGATATTTTAGTGATGCGTATTAGCTACAGTCAACTACTCACTGCTTGAGCGGGTTCACCCCTCGATACTTTCCCGTCGCTCGCGAGTCCAGTGTAATGCACCACGACTGGCCGCGCTTCGACAGGGCACGCACGTTGATCAGCTGAATTGAGAACGGACAACTTCATCGGAGCTAGGTAAACCAAGAACGAAACGAAGCCCCACTTCGACCTAGATAGTCTCCGAAATCCGGTCCCATTACCACACTTCGCGCATAAGCTTCGATTAGGTGAATAGCACGAAGCTTTCATTTCTCGCTCATTATCAGATCGTCATCTTCGTCGCCTACCTGTCCAATCCTGGCCACTTCTGCCATCTTCCCGGCCGCCTTCTCAAAGTCATCGCAGACTCCCGACAGCGTCAGCCATGCCAGATCGCCATTGGCCAGAATGACGCGCACCTCAACTCGTCATTCTTTCCACTTGCCAACCCTTCGTCATTAATCCCGAGATGGTGGCCATCCTTTGTGGGCTTTTTACTCGTGTGTGGAGCGCTCCAGTTACGATTCATACCTGGGTACCGACCCGAAACTATGAGTGGCAGGCCCAATTTTTTCCTACGAAATCATACATTGATAGGTTCAATATAAAATGCACGTTTTCGTAGATTAGTACGACTACTTCTCAAAATATTGCCATGAAGGTATGTCCCTCCACACTCACCCTCAGCGGATTGTGTGCCGTGTTCTCCACTCGGCCCATACACGTCGAGCCCGGCTCCACGCTCTAAATACGTTATTTTTTTATGTTAAACCCTTCTAACGTCGTGCTGTACTACGACTTCAAGTCCTCTCCTCTCAAATACCCACCCCGCAACCGCGATTCACCTGTACAGTGTGTGATTCGCATCTTTTCGATGGTTATGCTTTACCCTCCACAGGACAGTAAGCCATGGGGTCATTATTAGCTCATCGTAAAGTATAACCATCAAAAACTCAACGCGCTCAACTCAATCACAACCACAACCCACCAGGTTCTCAGCGATGGCCACCTTGAGTTCCATCGATTGCTTGTTGACCGCCAGAACCTGCAGTAACACATACATGAGAGGTCCGATTATTATAAAGTCAGGTTACTGCAGTAATCGACCCCCTACGCAGACGGGATATTTAGTCGTATTGTTCTCTTGCAGCGGCGAGCTCACGATTACTTCAAAGCATCTAGCAGTAAGCCAACCAACTGTAATCGCGGTCATCTGGGCTACTGTAACCGCCCCATCTTGAGGTGAACTACTTTCGTGCCCAATAGGGATGGCAGAAGTGGACGGAAGCGGGGTGTGGGAGGGAATGAGAATGAGACGTTCCCTCCACCTCGTGCTCACTCCATGTGAGGAGGGAATGATATTAGTTCCCTGCACACTCCCATCTTTTACGCATTAGTTTATGCAAAACTTAGCTCCCTCCGAGGGTGGAGGGAATAAAATAGGCTAATCATTCTTCCCTCCCATTCTTTCATTTCATGAAAGTGAGGGTCGGTATTTTCCCTCCACATCTGCCATCCCTAGTGCCCAACTACCGTACCCTCACCCAGCTACCGTATACCTTGCCCATGCGCATCTCTCCCCTCTCCGGCAGGGCTTCCGTCTTCTCCGGAAGTCGGTCCACAATGGCCCGGAACCGCGGATTCACCTGAAAATATATTTTATCGATCGATAAACAACAAAGGACTGAGTGAGTTTTTGAAGAAGATTTGAAGTCTCCGACCGCTCCTATCTATATCAAAGCCCCTCCTTTGGACCCAAATCCACTGATAGTCCAGATAAAGGTGTAAAACTGGAAACCGGAAACTACAAATTGTTTCAAAAAAAAAGGAAAATAAAGCACCATAGCTTCAGCCTACGTTCACGCCTAATAACCGATCTCCTCGAAATTGCCCGGTATGTTCATGACAACAACAAGGGCTAGTAACAACAGGGACTCTAGTAATAATAACCCTCTCTGAGGGGGGCCCTTTCCCTCTTTTCATACCTCAAAGACCATCTGTTGTTTGGCGCCCATGCGTACGAAGAAGATCGGAACGACGTCGCCGATGTGGAACTGCACATTTCGAATTTGCATTTCGCGCCCAATTCATATTTCAAATCTCAAAATTCAAAATACCTTCGTCTTGTACTCGACCGTCTTCTTGTTCTTGACGACGTTGTCCAGCTTCGCCTCATCAAGGGTCACGTCGTAGATGGTTCTCTGAAGGCGCTTCCTAAGCCATTCCTGAGACGCGACGCGCCCGTGGCACGCGTCGCGGCTACCGTACCTCTCTGTCTTTCAGCATGAACTTCTTCGTGGCGATGACGAGGGTGGAGACGTGCTTGTACTGGTAGGCCGCTAGGAAGGCTTCGAGGGGTTTGGTTCCCGAGACGAGGAATCGATGGGGCAGTTGGGAGACGTGCAGACGACCTGAATACGGTCATGCTCTGTTCTATTTACGGAAGGTTGACAACATTGATTATTCAAACGAATTTAATAATGAAAACATTTTGATTCTGCATCATGACAATTCGAAAGCATGCACAGATCCATGCAAATCCATGTTTCACAGTGCGTACATACACCATACGCTCTCATAGACGCACTTTTCTTCGACTGAATTGATGCCACGCCAACACCCTACCGTATCCATTCGTGCCGAGTTTGATGTGCAGGCAGAGGAGGGCCCGTTCGGCGGCTTCGGACGCGTCCGGACGCGTCGCGTCGACCGTGCCCTCGACGCGGCCCTTGTAAATGCCGAATCGTTTAACGATCTCGCCCCGGTCGTCGGTCACCGGTTCCGCTTCCTGAACAGAAAAGATTAAGGGTACGGTAGGTCGATAACCGTAGTAGATCCTGGTAGATCGATTCCTCCTACATTTCGTGTGAGAAAAAGATAAAGTTCGAAAATCCCTAGAGAACCGAAAATGTACCATTTTAGCGGTTATCATTCCTAGACATTTGAAACCTAATCAAAAACTGTTTCCCGTTCCCTAATAATCTCGCTCTTCCCTCTTACCTTCTTCTTCTCCTCAGCCTTCCGTCCCTTCCTTGCCATGGTCCTTCTCCTGTTCCGTCCCTCCTCCTCCCTCTCCACCGCCTCCCTTCTCCTCTCCTCTTCGTCAGTTCGCGATCGCAGTTGTACCGTACCCTCCCGTTCCTCTTCCTCCTCTGCCGTGAGAGACAGCTCATCGCCCATCTTGGGAAGCTCTGAAACTGCAATACTGACACCACTACATTCCTTGTCAGATACATACGAACTACCGTACTCCCTTCGCCTACCGTATTCGATTAGGCATACATAAAGCTGTTCTATCACTACCGTACCCTCAGTGGTCGTTAGCACTTGGTTGGGATGCAGACGTGCGGGCACCGCAATCAGCGTGCCCTCTTCCACAACTAGAGTGTAGTCTCGCTTCGACACCACAACTCTCGGCACCTGCAACGCACGTATTCCATACAGCCGACTTCACAATGACTAATGCACAACTTCCAGTCTTACACAGGACTTCCATAAGATTGCGGCCATAGAACGAGAGATTCAATATATCCATAACTACAAAATAACATAATATCAATAGCCTCATACCATATTGATAGAAGTCCCTCCTTCTACGCTCACCTTTGCCTCCCTTCCCTTCTTCGTCTTCTTCTTCCCCTTCCCCTTCTCCTTGCTCTCTTCTCCTCCCTCCACCACCATCTCCACATCTCCCCTCGGCCACGCATAGTCCACCACGATGCCGCGCACCTTCGCGCCAGACTTCTGCAAGAGATAAGATCTTACCATAGATAAGTTGACAACATAGACAAAATACAACGTTGGAAATATATTTATTTCCGGGATAATTTCGTTAAAAGCATCTACAATGGTGTGTCGACTGCTAATCTACCGTACCCCCATCCTTCCTACCGTACCTTGACTGCCTCCTCGCCCTCCGGGAAGTTTCCAGCCCGTGCGTAGGCTGCCATGCCTGAGGGCAGCTTGAGCAGCAGAACTCCGTCCAAGAGTTGGACTACGGTAGCCACCAGCTGAACATTTGATAAATATCGCTTTCTATAATCGATGACTCGGTGCAGCGATAAACTCATACACAAATTTGAGTTGTCTTTCCGAACCCCTTGATAACATAGATAAACATAGTGTACTACCGTACCCCCTGCCCTCCCCCATTACCGTACCCTCTCTCCCAGCTGGGGCAGACCATGGAGGCTTGCTAGCCATGCCTGTTCCTGGACAGCCGACCGTACGAGGGCCCGCGAGACGAAGGAAGGGTCATCGGAGAGAGTGGCGGCCAGCTAAATGGACCATTCAACTATTCAAAGCTCTTTAACTTTATTTACAACTATTTGAACTATCTAAAGCGCACAAAACTTATGGTACACCCTAATATACTGTGTGATTTCCTGATATTAACATTTCCTTGCTCTATTTAAGTATGGATAAATCAAATAAATCCAAAAGAACATTTTAATTGTCTACTGAATGCACCGCGAGGTGTTACACCGACACCGACAGTTAGGGGGGGGGGGGCAGCTGAATTGCAGTTGCATAACCCGCATATCTACTGCCCTTTTCCGCCGGCTTTCGATACTCTGAGCCCACCTCAACAAGAACAAGGTTGAACAAGTCATCAAACCTACACAACAAGCTAGGCCCGCAGACCAGACTCTAGAGCATGCGATTAGCGTTGTAGAGCTTTTTTTGGCTCTTCGGATATCATTATATTGGTAAAATCCCATAATAAGCAATCGTACACTTTATTATACTGCAGCATACTCACCCCCAGGCTAAGCGTGAACCGCTTCTTGTCCTGATCCACGTTCATCACACGCCCGATTACGGTCTGTCCAAGCGACAGCGCCAGCACGCCCTTATCGCCTGTAATTCACTGTCCGTTTCTAAACAACAATCATAGATCAAATAGTAACGTCGTTGAATTCCAAAGTGCCTTGATTCTTTAACGGAGAACGGGATAAAAGTGTTTTGATTCACATTAAAAAGGTCAGAATAGGGCATAATTTGGCAGAAAACGATAAATATGGAAGCCAAAGTGCCTGGTTCTGTAAATTTTCACAGAAAAAAAGTGCCTTGGTTACGTCGGATCCGACGCGCTATTTGATCTATGACAATAATATTTAGGTGGCCATATCATACTATAAATTGCGTGTCTGAAACCTACTTCAGGTTCTCTACATCGCTTTCATGTTCACTGCAAACCAATTAATAAAGGACTCTTTCCTATTATAGGGAAAACCCGGAAATACTGGGGACTTCCGTACCTTCGTCTACGGTACCCAACGGCACGCAGCCCGTCAGTCCCGCGCCTCCAACGACCTCAACAAAGTAGCCCACCTCCGAGACGCGTTGCGTCACGACACCTGCAGATCAAAGGTCAAACTATAAAGGTCAAAGATCAGATATCAAAGATCAAAGATCATTCGCTTACCGGCCACCAACTGTCTCTCGGTCAGCTCCTCAAAGGCGGTGGGCGTGCCGAAGCGTTGCGTCCACTGGAGGAGGAACCGTTTGGCGGTCACCTGTAATTTCATTATTTATTATTTCATTTATTTATTATTTCATTTATTTTTTTATCATTTCATTACTCCCTCGCATAGCTGCTCCATACTGCCGTGGAAGGTCTATTACATTTTTTTTTTGAAAAGCCATAATACAATAATACAATCACTTTCCCGACGACCTCTGCTTTTTAAACAGGAGGAGAAGCGGCACTACGGCCGGTACAGTGACCGCCAATAATGCATTCAACTTCGTTGAACAAATAGTGATTTCGATGGCTCTTTTCGGCATCTATTATATTTTAGGATCGAAAACAAAAGTGATTTCGATACCTATTTCCGACATTTATTATATTTTAGGATTATACCATTATCCACCCGAATTAGGCCAAGATTAACTAACCCTGTGCAGCCCAGCCAGATCGCCCAGGGGCAGCACGTCAATCTGCAACACAAATTCCACTTTCCCGGTGCCATCTCTCAAACAGTTTCCAAAATAAAACAAATCATAATAAATATAAACCCCAACCTCAGCCTTCTCCGCAGCAGTAGCCTTCTTCTTGGCTGGCTGTACCGGTGCGAGGACCTCAGCCAGCGCGGTTGGAGTTGTGGAGGTGAAGGGCGAGTCGAGACAGTCGGAGAGATGGGAACAGACCAGCGAGGCGGGTTGGCCATACTGACCAGAAGAACTATACTTGGGTTAAGGGCGTCCTAGACGATTTGTAGTTCTTTACATAAATGGGGGAAAACAAAGCGCACCCATCCTTATAAGACTTTCGCCATGGCTAGGCGCAAGTCTGTAAGCGAATGACTTGGAAGATATGGATAGATGGCTATTAGGATTCCCTCACCTCTACCGTAACCACCAGTCGACTGCTTCCCTTCTTCCCTCCATCCTCAAACTTGTCAATCGTCGCCCTCAGAGGCTTGGCCGAAATGAGACCCGTTTTCTGAAAATTTCTGTCTCTTTTCTACCATTACATGAATAAATAAAAATAAATAAATTACTTCAACCACCCGGTCTATTATTGGATAGGAGTCCGAAAAGCTGATTAGCGCTCACAGCAAGCGCACCATATAGAGAACTCTCCGCTCTACTCTTACTGACAGTGCCATAACTACCGTACCTTGCTCTTGACGACGACATGGGTTACGGTATTGAGGTGGTCGTCGGCCAGGGCGAGGTTGATCCGACCCGTAGACTGGTCCACCTTGACCACTCGCACGGAGACCGCATCACCCTCGCTGCAAAATTATATTGAGAAGTGACCAGCTCACTAAATGCGTGATAACGGAGCAAGAGCGAATACATTTAGTACGATAAGCTATTTCCTATTTAACCGTTTCGCATATCTCTCTCTCTGTTGCGCGTCTCCTCTCTCGCTTTCCCTTAATTAGAGCTTCCGAAAGTAGCGCACCGAAATCCGAGCCGCCTCCCCCCACTCGTTTCCCATCCTTCTTCATCCGTATAACATGCATCGTATTTACCTACCACACATGAGAACGCAACCACTTTACCGTCTTCTAGCTATGCCAATTCTGACAGTATCGTAACGTAAACAACGGGGAAGCCCATCTGATTGTCTTGCGAAGAACCGTCGCCTTTTAAAACATCTGTGAAACATAACTGTACCGACACCTCATCTGGCTAACAAAGGGCATATTAGAAAAAAAGGGAATACTAGGATATCTGTGACATTTCCTATTATTATCGCACCTCAGTAATCCCATAATTCACAAAACAAGTTTACCTCAACCTCACAATAAGCCATCCCCATTATTTATAACATTCTAACTTCCTCTGAAATGTACGGATCACGGCCGTGGCATTTCAGTCTCGCACGAGCTACATACACCCTCTCTCCCAACATAGTGACAGGGAAAAAAGGAGGAAATGCGGAAGTTTAATCGAGATACTTGCAGTTGTAGCCTACATAAGGCAACAACTTTGGGATTAGGAATAAGAGATGCGGATAAGACTGCAGTGTTGGACGAAGTAAGCTGCGATATGAACCAGGTTTAGGCATAGAAACAACATAAAGATAGGAGCGTAAAAGCGAGAAAGAATATGATTGACGCGCTCCAACAATCAGAGCAGACGTCAGGAGACAACAGAAAATGAAGATGACAGCGGTAAATAAGGTCGCATTTGAGACACATAGCACGAGACAAGAATGAGAAAACCTCCAAGGAACCTGGTTGTGCGGATAATTCAATCACAAAATAATACGACAAAGGACAAGTGCAGGCATGGCTCAGCCTATTTTCGGTAACAATTCATTCCCTGCCCTGTCCTTAGCAGGGCGGGCCACTTAGTTGCTGCTAAGACTACTACTAAGGGGGGTCCCCCCTCTCAGTTCCAGGCCCGTGTCTCATTCTCATGTAAATAGCCTCTCCCTCGCGCTCCTTCTCTTCTCTTCCCTTCTCTCCATCCATCTCTACACTCCCTACGCTCCCCCTCATGCGCTACAACATACGAATAAGCAACTCTCTCATTTCCTTGCAAAAGCAAGACTTCGGAACGAGCCTTGCATAGAGGTATTGAGGATACAGTACTATAAAACTCGGTTCCTGATTACAGCTAGTCTGAGGAGAACGAATGAAAGCTGAATGCGCAATAAGCTTCAGAAGTACGCACTAACTGGTCGACAGTAATAAGTTCACCTCCCATCACTACACAGTACGCAAATAGCCTTCGCTCAGCCTCGCATCATACTATACACACTTTCCCTCATAATGCTTCGCGGGTCCTAATCCGAATCTAATAAGGAAAGGCATGAAGGGAGGATGGAGAAGGGAGAGAGGGTCAGTGACCAGGAGAAAAATGAAGATTGATAGAATTACTACATGGAATATGACAGATATTAGAGAGAATCGTGGTCAGTTCTCCTAATATACGATAGGAATAACATTATCGCGCAGGGCAGTGCTCAGTGAGCGTATACTACTGCAGTACTACTATTATTATTAGCTATTCTCAAAATAGCATACATACTTTCCCGTTTCTCACACTTTTCATGAGGAAAATGCAATTTAACTATGATTCTAGGAAAATGCAATTTAACTATGATTTGCGCGAAACAGAACGACAGTATACTCGCCCGTACAGGGTGAAAGACGAACGCGAAAGGTGAGCGGTATTCCAACACCGTAAGGAATATAGTAGTAGACACCAAAGAGGCGACCAGCTTGAGATAGAAAAATGGCTAGACAAAGACATTGGCATTTAGTCATACTATAAATTAGGGTTCCATTTTTGACGCTTTTCTCTGTTATGTTTCATGCATCTATGAAAACCCGGACCTACCTACAGAGGGAGCATGAACACTGAAACATAACCGGGAAAAAGCTTCAAAAGGAGAACGAACCGTACTATAAACCCGACGGTCTACCGTACCTGATGACCTTCCTCTTCCGGCACTCAAACTGCGGCAGGCGACCCGCGATGTTGTTGTAGAACTGGATGAGCACGCCACCTCCGGTCTAAAAAATAGAAATAAAATACTTCCAAGATATTACAGAGTCTTATCCCATCATATATCTCACTCTAAATACAAGCCATCGACGTCAATGGATTCACTAGCTTCCGAACGATTTAATGGACTACCGTAAGCCGTGATACCGTAATCAGTAGGACTAATCCCTAGTGAGACTACCGTATCCCCGCAAGGCATGCCAGAGATCGCGCCAGGAGTCCAGCAGTGGTCCGAAGCATGCCGTTTGAATATGCGCATATCTATCGCTATTCGTGCCCCGAGTGCTCTCAACGATTCTTGCACTAAATATGCATAATAGGTATAAGGGTAGAGGGGGATCAAACTCTTGAACTCGTCACTTTTCATGACGACACCCCACTATTCCTACACCCATTTGCATTCGCTAACCTCCGAAAAGTCAGCGCTATAATGATAGGCAGCAATCAAAGGCCTTTAAAAGATGAAAAAATCACACTCTCGGAGGGGAAACCCCAGCCATTCCTCCTACCATTCTAGCACGGCCCCGGCATTCCCCCTCCCTCCCCACCCCACCCACTTCTAGTATTGCAGCCTTCTCAGATTTCCCCTCCTCCTCCTCTTTATTTTCAGTGCCATTCGCGCCACAAACAAAATACGGCAATCCCTGTCTACCATAATCTCGTATACGCTCGAAATTTTAAAAAGGCTAAGATAGAAGTCGGAACATGATAGTAGCCGCGCTTCTCCTTGTTGCGCTCCTTCCCATTCTCAATTAGACCCTCCTTCCCTCCCCTCCTCTTCTTTAGTCCCTATGCCTATCCCGCTCTTGGGGCGCACAAAGACCAAAAACCGCACATACAAGAAAAGACAGTCCTGTCCCTATCTCTACCGCAATCTGCTTCATCTTGTAAACTTTCTGAACTGAAAGCAAACCAAGTATATAATGAACTCGCCAGGCACAATCAGGATATTTCCCACCGTTTTCAGGAAGTAGCCCAGAGGGAAAAGGAACGCGTGAATACCGGAAGATCGAAATGCCCCCCTCTAGGATATGCGCACACATAAAAATAGGCACGACACTCGCGCACATCTTCCGGTGCAGAAACGCTTCCTCTTTTGAGCACTGCCAAAACAAGGAATAAGGAAAAAAGAATACGGTAGCTCATTGCGAGCTGTATTTGCTACAGTAGGTCTGCTACAAACCTAGACAAATCGCAAACGTAATAACGTGGAAATTACAATGCGCAAAGGAGAGAAATACGCTAACAATCAAAAGTCCAAAGAGCCCCGGCCTATATAGCCCACGTGAAACGCAACGCTGCTGCGCTATGAAGAACAAGATAGTCAACGCCTTTGCTTGGCATTTTTCCAGGTTCCGACTTACTGCTAAAGACAGTAGATATCAGCATCTTTTCGCCACAAACAACATACCATAGATAAGTAAATAAGTAAATGAATAAATAAATACCGCCTCCAGAGATTTGACCACGACGCCGACGCACGTTTGTCCCTCCCTCGTCGCTGCCACGTCCACGATGAGCTCGCCCTTGTCATCCACCTGAAAAGAGGATACTGTAGCTGACAATCCACCACCGTCTGCTCCATAGGATAGCTTCGTATGCAAATTAATAGAGTGGAGGCGTGAGAGCATGGAAATTGAAGAGACGCAGAGACAGTCGCAATTTGGAAAATTCGGAGTAGTTGCAAAATTGGGTTACGGTAACCACAAAACACTGAGCTAGGTCAGAAGACAAAAGAGAATTGACAGACGGGAGGGCATGACGCCATACACACATTTGAGACTCGTTGTCTGGCGGTTCGCAAAGGGGGATATCACCAGGGGGAATGGGGGGACGCTAGGAAAGCGCCGAGAGCGACAGTGGACACTCCCTCTGATTCCCGCAAAAACACACAGACAAAAGTATGCGCGAACAGACATACCTACAACAGTCCACCTAGCTATATACATCATTCCTACCCTCTCCCCTCTCTGCCTCACTCCCCACCATCTCTCCTCCCTCCATCTCTCTCACCATAATTGCCCGTCCTCCTCTTAGACACGACACATAGTCGTCCTTCGCCCCGTACCCTTCCTTCCCCTCTGCATCACTTTCCCTTTCCCTTGCCTCCCTCAGTCAGCGAAACCACGCCATACGGGGCGACAACACAACAAGATAACCCTCCCCGTGACAGTCATCTAGGCATACGTGGGTTTCCTGCACATCTTTCACACTAGCACTCTCGCACAGCTATACAGTACCCCACGTCACAACAAAACTTTCGCAAACAAATTGACATCAATGAATTGGCCAGCCCTAGTCCTACAACTACCTCCCCTCAAGAGATTACTCTCCAGGGTAACTCCCATCTTCCCTCCCACTCACCCCACTCCACTCTATGTAGAAGAAGAGACAAAGTACACACACACACACTATGTGATGCTTCCGTAACAGAAATCTCTCCCTTTCAACTTCCCCTTTCACGATCTCATTCATGCCAAGCTTTCCCTACCAAGAAGTAGCTTCAGCGTGTTATACTAAGACAAAATGTCGCTGTTCCGGTCGGTTCTTCTCCCACTGGGGATACGGTAGCTTCTAATCTTAGACCCTCAGGGAGGGGACTAATCGCTTGCACGAAGAAGCCCCTCACTTATACGGTCATTACCGAGTCGGCAACAAGATCACACCGATTACACGCGACGAAAGAGGAAGCACACGCCGTTACTCTACTAGGCAAAGAGCCCCCTCTAATCAAGGACAATTACAGAATGTGGGACTTGTATTAGATGTCCTTTATGCCCATATTAGAGTGCCGAGATGCTTTGAGAAAGAATCTTTCTCGCATGAAGCCCCGTCAATGCTCAAAGAAGGTTCGCAAGGTTGAAAAATGAATGAATGAAAAGTTTGGCTCTGCATAGGCAATGAAGCGAGTATGAAGAACTGGGAACGGACTTCGGGGGCTGCGATTCCGACCCCTTTTTTATGGGTATCCGACAGTCTCCACAAGAGATAAGTTATGCGTAGTCCCGATTACACGATAAGGGCACGAAATAACACAGGAAAGTTGTTCGAGGCATAACAGAGTCGGCGAAGGAGGAGATGGAGAGAGGGAGGGGCTGAGAGATGAGCGAGAATCAGAAACACAACGGGCGACCACGGAGTATCCCTTGAGAGAAGGGGAGAGGGACAGAAAAAGAGTCCACAAGAATCCCCTCTCCCTCCCTCTCTCCCTCTTGGGTGGCGTGCATAATTCAGGATTCGAGAATGCCTGAGAGACTGATCACACGAATGAGAGACTGAGAGAGGGCGCAGTGGTGCGGAGAGTGCAGGGAGGAGGACGACGATTCATAAAGAACCGACGCTCCCACACACTCATACAGAGCACGGAAAGACTAATGCCAACGATAGCCAGACTGTGCAGACAACTCAGGCCTGCCAAGGCTCCAGTTGGAGTTGTCTCGTATTCCTTAAAGAAGGCGCCCATTTCGTCTCGATAAACAGTCCACGACTAGAGTCTAGAAGGGAATTAAACCCCTCCTCTGGCACGCTCTCGCTTCATAAGAAGTGCATCTCGCATCCTCTAGTCTGCGCCATGTGCGCCCAAATGGAGTGTCTAATACAGATACAATAGGGGAAGGGGTGGTTTTGGGAGGGCGAAGCCCCCCCCCCCCCTCCTCTCCTTTCGCCAGGCAATGTTTCGCGTCTTTCAAGACCAACCAAGGGTAGTTCAGAAAGCAACAGAGGCACACATCCAGTGTAAACCTCCCCCTTGGCATGCTGTTCAAAGAGCACTGCACACTCTCAACGGGGGATCTCTGGCGTCACTTACGCCACAGAGCAAAGCATCGAACATTACGACCTCAGCACTGATGCCAATAAGTCTACGCCTGGCCTTTGCTCATCAGCTTCGCAATCCTCAGGTAGACTCTGAGTCAGCATTATAAGCACCGTACCTCGCCCACCATTTCCTCCGCAACCTTCCTTTATCGTGGTCATACGCGGAAATAGCTTCGCTATACTACGTACCGCTCAACGTAGAGTAGTACTACTCATAGCAAAGTATAGAAGAGGACGAGTACACGCGATAGACGAGGCCCGCATAGGGGAGAGGACAAAGGAGGAGGACGGAGGGACGGGAAATGATTTCGTTTTCCGCCCGCCTCTTCTTCTCCCTCCTGCCATGCTGCCACACGCATCTCCCTCCTCGTGCACCTTAGCTACCAGGTCTATTCATAGACGCCTTAGCCTCCATTAGATGCTGCATACGGCAGTCCCATTCACTGCCTCAGTCTGAGCTAGACAAAACCGCGTTGTCAGGGACAGTGCTTATCCAAAAAGACAACGGCGGCGACAATTGAGTTGGCCGCGGGGTACTATGCAATCTCATTTCCCTCGCAGAGAGTTCGAAAGCGAGTACATTTGCTGCAACCAAGGCCAAGAGTGCAGAGGCGCCTCGATCATGTGTAGTAGTCATGGTGAGGAAAAAAAGGAAGAAGTAAGCGAGACGGGGCATAAATATACCCACACCTTGGAGGATTCATATCCAATATTGCACATATCTCGGGGGAAACTCATAATCTGAGGATGAGCCACAGAGAGAGTCCGCGAGTGCAAGCCAAGGGGTTTCAGGCGAGGTTTGCACTCAAGAATCAACGACCGAACCAATCACGGCGAAGCTTATAGCGATCTCCGACTAACCACATTCCACCAACCAATTAGCTCGAGGTTGATTCGACCTCTGATGCGATCAAATGCTTCTGAATGCACTGCAGCCGAATAACATCAAAGTGCGTCAGGTCTCATAATACATTAGAGTGCTCTTGCAATCAGCTGGCCTTTGACTCCCAATATAGACAGTATATTGAAGTTTCGCAATGCACGAGACTCATAATAACCGCTACATTCCCATGCCAAGTGTCAACACAGACGACCGTGGGGATAATAATCTCGGGATGTCGAGAAACTTCGGGGCTCTCCATCCCGAGAATAGCGTCGTGTTGTCCGCGAACGAGACTTGTGACACGAGAGACGAAGTAGTCAATCACAACAGTGACGGGATGACGGGAAAAGAACGGAGACCAGGGGAAGCTGGAGAAAGTATGCATGAGGAACACACGTAGAAGGGGGGGGGGGGCGCAGTTGACGTCCGAACTGGCAAAGGACATCTTTCAGAGGAGGGGGTCCGAATGCTGTCAACTATTCATGATGTGTTCCGAGACACGCCTCGTGTTCGCGTTGACATCAACTCGCTGATATCATATAGGCTGAATCGCCAGGTAGCCAGAGAGCAGAGATAACCAGCAAATCCTGGCAACACACCATTTGCCGGCAATCTACAATAGCAGTTCGCGAGGTAAACCAGAGTCAGAGACCACCAGTCAGGCTGTCGTTCGAGCCTTCGTTCATAGAACAGACCCATGAACCCCTTCCGGGTTACGCTCCACTCCGCACCTTCTATAATTCCGCTCAGCCACTTCCCCCCCCCCTGCATTCAACGCGGAACGAATACCAGAAAAGAGGAGAGACGAGAGAACGCGGAAAGGCGACGACTACGCACATATGTGCTTCGCTGGTTGCGGTTCCAGTGATCACGGCACAATTTGTCCACGGGCTATTACACCGCCTAATAAGGGGCTATGAAGTCGCCCTGAAAGGAAGGAGAGCAAGAACTGGCCCGTGACTGAGGAGGGGAAGAGGAGAGGAGGAAACGCGAAGCATGCGTGTACTCGAGTAGAGGACAGCGCGTACGACACGGAACAAGAACAAGGCCTTCGTGCACTTCCGTTTCTTACGCTCACTCATGCATTCCACTCATTCACGTGGGATCTACTGGCAATTTGCCCAGTCGTAACAGAAATTATACCTTAGAGCTAGGCCGATTTTCAGCCCGGCACATAGACTGCACCACAAACCACTACAATCCCCTATACGCCAGCCGTCAGCTGCATGGCTACATATTTCAGGCAGTCAATCGAGTCAACTCCCAGGCTCACGGTATGCCGACGGGAAGCCAGTCAAGGCATTGGCAAATCCTCTCAGCTCAGCTACGAAGTCTCAGCTCTCCCCATCTCAGAGGCGACGGATCCCGCATATATCCGCTTGTCAGCTAATCCCTTCTGCTCCCGAAAGCGAAAACATCTACCGTATCTAAAGCGAAAATGAAAAAAAGGAGAGGATGAAGCCACTCAGGCCGAGGATTGGCGCAAACCAGTACGACTACTATACTATTTTCGGAGAGGAGGTGGAATACAACCCGGGAAATGGTGATAGAAGTAAGAGCAGCCGTTCGGCCGTAGACTACAATTACATGAGCCACCGGGTAGAGGAGGAGTAAGTGCGCATTCCATAGATGGAGGAGAGCGCACGTCTCCGATTTCCCCTTCCCCTCTCCTCTTCGTTCCGGGCGCGCAGCGTATATCCGTGCAAAGACTCTGGCTGACGGAGCGCATGGCACAGAGAAGTGAATTACCTCCTATTATTGCACGCCAACTTCATAAAACCCTTACATACAAACCGCATACAAAGCGCGAGCTAAGTAAGATCACCCATCACCAGAAAACACCTGGAGGAAGTAATAGATCAGGCTACGCAGGTGTGGCAATATCAATACGTTCCTCAACATACAATCAACAACCGAGATGATTTGTTTCGCGAAGGGTTAAAACCATATGAAAAAAATAACTATAAAAAAGTTTCCCGCTTCCAGATTAGGCTCGAGTCAGATCGTACCTGTGACTTCCTTGCCGTCAGCAGTACACTGTGATTCTCGTTGCTCGCGCCCAGAACCCGACAGGCGACGGTCTCGCCTGCAAGGAACCATACAATCTCACCCTCGACTATCTCATAGACCACAATATTTCATTTTATTATAACTTAAAATTATTTATAATTATCTTTCAACTTTTATAATGTTTTCCATCTTCTTGATGCCTGCTCACCATTCTCACGTGAACCGCAATATGTCTGCATTGATAGTTGTCATACTGTGTTGCTAATATAACTTTACTCCAAAATCGTCTTTTCCCATTCTATGATATGTGTGAAATGTCCCGTCATTCTGTAATGTTCACGAGTCACCACGCGACCCATACATCTCCTGGCTCTCCCCCCTCCCGCTTCACCCCCCTCGAGACTCTATTCTCTCATCTTATCTCACATGAATACCCACCAGAGAGCAGTCTGTCACTATTTCTCACTCGGCCATGTTCTCTTTTTGAATGCGGCATCCTCTTTGATGACGAGATGTCATGTATGTAGTCTTTCACTGCTCGAGGATAGATGAGCAAGATACATTACAATCCGAGCCAATATATAAGAAGACGCATTCAGTTAATTTGATAATAATATTGAAGACGTTTTTAAAGTATAATAACTTCTAAGTAATTTGATATATCGAGATTCCGAGAAATAAGGAGAAAGTGTAGATAAATCGCGAGCGGGATGCTCTCCCGATAAATCTCTTTCGATAGGTATAAACACTTCTGACATTTATTGGTACGGAATGTCGGGAAACCGGAATGGCCTGATGTAGAGGACAGTAATGAGTCCTTACTGTCCCTCGCTCGGTCTACAGAATTTTAAATGTTAAAACAACAACTACTGCACATCATGTACGGAATATACAAAAATTTCTTTTGCTAACGTTTCAGAATTCTTTGCTTTTATATAAATCATTTTCTCTTCCGGAATATTTCTGATTCAAATGATGCATTTCTTTTTCCTTCTCCTCTTACATACATTTGAGGGTTGGCAAAACTGTATCATTTTCATGTTTCCAATACTGCGGTCAAGGTACATAACCATAATCCTTAAATTTATGTTGGGCTATTATTTCCAGAACCACCAAAGTCGAAAATTGACCACGGTCTGTACGCTTCGTTTGGTCAATTTCCGTGGGCCGCTTCACTTGAAAAACGGTGTATGTCATCATTCTTAATAGTGCAAAAATAGACCTTACCACTTGTGGCAAAGAAAAAATATACCTATCATACACCCTTCAACAACTAAGACTGCATTCAAGAGATGACTGTACTCGGAAGGAAAAGATGATTGTACTGGGAACAGTATCAAGCGGCTTTATAACCCATCGTTTCCCACACAGCTATGATAAGGATTCTCGATGTTCTGGCGATTCTGGTGCCTTTTATCGACTATCGTCGTCGATGCAGAACTAATCCACCGTATACACTGATTTTTCATTGACTTATTTCCATCAACAAGACATACAAATTCAATTATCTTTTCCAGCTAGAAATATGCAATTCACTCGCTTGACTGATGAGGAGAATGAACTTATAAATCGGAACTGTGGCCAAGGTAGATTTATTAATTGATTTGGAGATGAATGACCAATCCCAGCACCGCCTCAGTCGAAAATTGACTACGGCCTGCTCGCCTCATTTGCGCAATTTCCGTGGGTAGCTGAGCTAGAACTCAGGATGGGTAAGTCAGGATCATCTGCAGAGGGAAGATTATTTACCCTTGTTCTATCGCTCTAACTTCCCAACTACATCCAGGAATGTCCGTGAAGATTGAAGGGTTTCCCGAATTCGGACAGCGAGTGTGTTCTGCGACTCTCATATCCAACAGACACGCATTGACTTCCGCACATTGCTTCGTCGACGCTCATGAATGGTAGGCAGAGAAATAATTTTTAGAGGAACTTGTTAGTACGATCAAATATAAAGCAAAAACTGTGTAGATGGTGTTCATCAATAATGTTTCCAAACCGTGACTCTTTCAGTGGCAAGCGATTCACGGGCGTTCCAGAAGACGAGATGATACCAATGGATGGTCTCGTCTTAGCTTATGGAGGACACTGCAACACGTTCATGGCGCGTAAAATCGATGAACGATGCAAGGAGGATAACATGAAGGTCTGACAAGCTATCACTGTGGCAGAGCGCAAAGACTTCGGATTGAAGTGTATATTCAGCGAATGCCCGTTCGCTCAGTAGCATGGACTAGAGGATTCCGGGCCAGTGGTTGCAGCGGCTTTGACTTAGCTGTTGTCGAGCTGGAGCAACCGGTGCAGGTTCGCTTTCACGTAGAAGACGGCAAGATTCCTTATGTATACCGATAGATTGATTTCTATCGTCACTTTGTTCTACCAATATGCCTCCCAACGTCGGAGCCATCAATCGGACAGGGTATCATAGACACTGGATTCGGAGTTGTACGAGAAGGCGAATGCACAAGTAAGCATGGACATTTCCACACTTTAGCACTTGGGCCATACATGGGCAAGGTCTGCCGGTAGCTTACTGCAGTGGTCCTCGCATACACAGGGATTGTGCTGCTTAGCGACTCCATTACTTTGCAGTGAGCTAACCAGTATTAAAAATAGTTCTACAGTAAGCTACCCAACCACGGTACCTGCAATCGTGCCCATCTTTGACTTGGGCACACGCATTTTTTTAAAATCTTTCTTTCCTAGGTCAATATGACATAGCGAATATGGAGTGCGGTAGATTAAAAGCAGTATGGTTGGGCAGTGGGCATGAACAGGTTTAGCGGGCCTTGCTGTATGAGCGGTACGGCATCGTTCGAAGTGGTAGTCTAGCTTATTACAGAAGCTTGGTTAGCCTTCTGCTGGAAAATTTCGTGGCAAGATTGCTCGATCTCCAAGTTGAGACCATTGCAGTAAACTGAACTCGGACCCTGCCGGCGTATGAAATTATTGCTTGCAGAGGATGACAAGAACGATCTCCCAGGAAAGGCTGAATTCGATTACCACTCTCAGCTACGCTACTTGACAGGAGTCATTTTCAATCAAAGCATAGGGCATCTTCAGGTAGCATCAAAATGACTTATAGTGAGCCTCGATTTTCGCCTATTTTCCAGATAACCTCAGATTATGCTTACGAGGCAGAAACTCCGATTGGTAACATCAACTATGTAAGCATCGATATTTTGTTACACGTATTCAAAATTTGCCAACCGATTTTTTTCCTATTTGGAACATAAGAAGAGCAAGTTAAATAATAAACATAACAGAGACAAAGATTTCACTAGACTTTATCTTTATCATTACACCTTACGGTGTGCGGCAGGGAGGATGAAGAAGGATATCGCGAGGGTGAGAGTGGGGACAAAAAGCTGCACTTCAAAAAATCTTCACTATGGGGTAGGGCAGCCGCGACAGAAAGGGGAGAGACGAAGAACTTCTTTTATAATCCTCCAGTAGAAAGAAATTTAGCAGGGAGAGCTAGCGCCGAGTATGAATTGTGATTATTTGTTTCTAAATCAATTCCGTAATTTATTAAAAGACGCGAACAATTAAAAAAATACTTTTGGTCACCAAAATAATCTTTTCCCAGATAAGCAACTCCTTTCCAGCTCTTTTCTTCATAGCTCGCAATCTCAGAGCGGATTTGTGTTTCAGTCATATTGTTGATCACAGTCAAATAATCATCCTATTTTTTTAAATTTTTTAGTTTCGTAATATTATTAAGGGGGATAGCGGTGGCGGAGCACAGGCAATACAGCCGGACGGGCGAATTGTAATAGTGGGAACCAACTCTCAATCAGCAAACTGTGAAGCAACCTACTCTACTTCCAACGTCTATTTCCACGTTGATGAAATTTGCCGCCTGACCGGAGTATGCCCAAAGAGCAAAGAAAGGGAAGCCGACTACGATAACGAAGCGGCAACGACATCGGGAGATTATTCCCCGGAAGAAGACATATCCTTGCTTGACTTGATAGCTTACTTGCTTAAAGTTGTGCTAATATGGCTTCAATAAACAAACATTATGTTCTTGTAAAGCATTCAGTTCTTGTAAAGCATTAAAACATTTATTAGTCATAGGCGACGAAATGACGGGATTGACGGATTAGATGGAGGAATCGCTGGGGATAATATGAAACGATATTCGTGAACAACGTGAGAGTCTGTATGCGCCTTCAAAAATCATTTCTCTATCTCACTACTTATGGTTACAAATGATCAGGAGGTGAAAAAAACTATAACTTCTATGCTCTGATTCTAAGACGCTTTAAAATTCTAACTTGTAAATATATCTGCCTGATTAACCAACCTTCGTTGAAAGCCATTGAAAGAGTTGATGAATAACGTGTGAATGACATTAGACCATCAATAAATTACATTGTGAATAGAATGAGGCACTATTGATGACTTTATCTGCGTTGCTCGCTACTGTTTTAATACGCGTCTCTAATGCCAACAATCTAGTCCACCGTTAGTCTGTTTCCAGGATTGAAGTAAATTTATCTTAGCGGGGAGCATGCCTTTTACGAAGTTATCGCCTGTAGAACAAGAAGAAATTGGAAGAATATGCGGCACACGTAAGGATTGCATCAAGATTTCCGATCACAAAATAATCCATTATTAGCTCATGCACACAGCAAGATCGACTTCGGCTTACTTGCTTCCTTCGGTCAATTCCCATGGAGTGCAGCGCTTGAGTATGTAAACGGTATGCTTTAATACACAGTTTACATTCTTTCCGAACCTCTTAATTCCCAACGCTTTGTCTTGTACTCCTGATTTAATCCACATCAAGCATGCACTAACAATAAGGTATCCTATCGGCCCAGTTCCAGGTACTAGGGATGGCAGAAGTGGAGGGAAGAGGGGTGTGGGAGGGAATGAGAATGAGACGTTCCCTCCACCTCGTGCTCACTCCATGTGATGAGGGAATGATTTTAGTCCCCTCCGCCCATGGAGGGAAAATAAAATTAGTATATCTCTCGCAATACGTTTTGTAGTTCGGAAAAGCGGTTATTCATTGTTTGCTTTCGAAGAAAAGCGGTCAAGTCCCCTTGATCTTTGGGAAAATGCGACCGCTTTGCAGTGAATGACAGTAGAGAATTATAGCACTCCCCCACCTTTTACAAACTAGCTGATGCAAAACTTAGCTCCCTCAGAGGGTGGAGGGAATAAAATAGGCTAATCATTCTTCCCTTCGCTTCCCTCCCATTCTTTCATTTTACGAAAGTGAGGATCGGTATTTTCCGTCCACATCTGCCATCCCTACCAGGTACCCAGAGAGCTCGTCTTTGTTCCGCCACACTCATCTCTAACAGACACGCTCTTACTGCAGCTCATTGCATCATCGACCCAGAAATTGACACCCGTTGTCCGTGAGACACCTTCACTTAGGCATTGTAATACGATTTTCGGATGTCAGTACTAAGATTGGAACACCAGAGGAAGAGATTCATCCACTTGTTCCCTATTATGAACTAGCGTTCGGTGGACACTGCAATACAGTCCAAGCAGCGATTATCGACGACGGTTGCAAAGAGGATAATATGAAGGTGTGAGCCACTTGCTTTCCATCAGTTCCCTGGAAACCATGAACGAGGAAGATGTGGAGTTGTGCATAGAAGGCATGTATGGGCACGGTTGCAAATACCATGGTTGGATAGCTTACTGCAGGGCTTTCGTAAGTATTGGGTAGGCTGCTGTAGAAGAATATCTTGACTTGACTTTACGGTAGTTAGGTATGGGAGAGTCACTGCAGTAATCTACCATCACAGCCTGCCCAACTAAGGTAGATTGCAATCAGAGAGTTGCTGTTCGCGCGGTCGCTTACGACATACGCCATCGAGTAGACTGCATAGGCGGCAACAAAAACTTCGATGTCGGCCTACTCGAGTTGGTCGAACCAATTGAGGTAGAATATGTTCGTAAGATTTATGTCAAACTTGTTGATCAGTTCAATGCTACAACTGGATTCGTGCTGCCGATATGTATGCCCGAGCCTGGTGAAGAAGTTTTAGGTATGAGCCTAACCACAGCTGGATTTGGTCGTGTACTCGAAGACGGCAAGCAAGGTATTCATACCAATCGTATTTTACACGCAGATGAGTGCTATTTCTCCATATGCATCACTGATTTCGGTAACCAGCAGAGTTTATACTTCCACGATACATTCAATAGTTTTGTCGAGTCGCTAAGTTCAAGCAAATGCTTTTCAGTTGACAAATCTAACGGCGATTACCGCAGTCAACTTCGCTTCGTCACAGGGAGAGTCGCTTGTGAGGCTCCGGAACGCCTCCAAATCTGTACCGACCTTCCAGACGACAACAACCAAACACTGACTGCAAGAGGAAACATCAACAACGTAAGCGTGAATTCCATCGTACTGCACACCAGTAACATACAGGCCGACAGCGGTGGAACAGTCCAAGGAATAACGTGCGACGGTCGCATCGTCCTAAGAGGAACCAGCTCGCTTTCATCCACTTTGGCGAAGTTCCACAAGACTTCCAACCTAAGAGCACATGTCGAAGATATTTGCGAACTTATTGGAGTTTGTCCACGACGCCCGGAATGTTAGCTCACGTCTATGCATGCCCGATAAACCCTTGCACATGTTTGAAAATTTGTTTGACAAGAGAAGACTAATGCAGCAGAGGGAAATTGAACACGTATCAGTTTTTAGGGGATGAGAACTTGACCAACTGTGCACCTAGATACTCTATGTTAAAGCCATTCTTCTTACACTATTTCAAAAAGGCCATTAAAAGAGTTGATGAATAACATGTGAATGGCACTAGACCATCTATAAATTACATTGGGAATAGAAGTGAAGCGCTATTGATGACGTTATCTGTGTTCCTCGCTACTATTTTAATAAGCGTCACTGATGCCAACAATCTAGTCCACCGTTAGCCTGTTTCCTCGATTGAACTACATTTATTTTAGCTGAGAGTATGGCTTTTACGAAGTTATCGCCTCAAGAACAAGAAGAAGTTGGCAGAATATGCGGCACACGTAAGGATTGCACCAAGATTTCCGATCACAAAATAATCCATTATTAGCTCATGCACAGAGCAAGATCGACTTCGGCTTACTTGCTTCCTTCGGTCAATTCCCATGGACTGCAGCGCTTGAGGTCTCAAAGGGTACGTTTTGCATAATATAGTTTACAGCCTCCGAACCTATTTCGTATATAACACTTCTTCGACTTGTACTTTTGATTTAACCAACATCGTGCACTAACAAAAAGTTCCAGATTCCAAGAGGGTTCGTCTTTGTTCCGCCACACTCATCTCTAATAGACACGCTCTTACCGCAGCTCACTGCACCATAGAGACAGATATTAGCGCCCGTTGCCAGTGAGACACTCCCATTTCGGCCTTGCAATACGACTTTCTTCTGTCAGAATTGAGGTCGGAACACCAGAGGAAGAGATTCACCACCTTATCCCCTACTATGAACTAGCATTTGGTGGACACTGCGATACAGTCGAAGCGGCGATTATCGATGAGGGTTGCAAAGAGGATAACATGAAGGTGTGAGCCGCTTGTTCCTGTCCCATCAGTTGTGCATAAAATGCAATCAGAGAGTTGCTGTTCGCGCGGTCGCATACGATAAGCGCTATCGCGAAGACTGCACCGGCCCTTACCATAACTTCGATATTGGACTACTCGAGCTGGTCGAACCAATAGAGGTAGAATATGTTCATAAGATGAGATATACCAAACTCGTTGATCAGTTCAACGCTACTACTGGATTCGTACTACCGATATGCATGCCAGATCCTAGTGAGGAAGTTCTAGGCATGAGCGTAACCTCAACTGCTTTTGGTCGCGTACGAGAGGATGACGGCAAGCGAGGTATTCATACTATATGCAAACGATTCCCGTTCATTCCTATGTTATTGCTTTCCTTAATTGTGAATGAAGTATTCCAATATCTTCGAATAAATACCATTCAGTTGACAAATCTGACGGCGATTACCGCAGTCAACTTCGCTTCGTCACAGGGAGAGTCGATAAAGAAACACCGAGGTGGCTTGAAATCCGTTCTGACCTTCCCGACGACAACAACGAATCACTAACTGCTAGAGGAAACATCAACAACGTGTGAATTGCATGGTGCAAGTGTACACTAATAACATGCAGGCCGATAGCGGTGGAACAGTCCAAGGGGTAACGTGCGACGGTCGCATCGTCCTAAGAGGAACCAGCTCGTCTTCAGCAGATTGCGCTATATCCTATTCGACTTCCAATTTAAGAGCGCACGTCGAAGATATTTGTGAACTTATCGGCGTTTGTCCGCGACGCTTGGAATGTTAACTCATATTTATGAATACCCGATAAACATTAAAGGACCTCCATTCGGAACCGTAATCCATTCAAATTCCTGATGGCATCTTGAGGATTCGATTAGTTTCTCTTCTATGCCTTTCCCTTAAGCACGGCCGTTCACTTTAGCTCGTCGTGTGATTTCGCGTAGTTTGTAGTCAAAAGTGAGATTTGCTAAAAGGCGCAAGTCAGTACGGTAGTACACTAATCAGGAAAAATTCAACGTTCAAGATTTTGAAAGCTTCTTATTATTCCATAGCAGAGTTTTCCGTGTTTTGGTGGTTCGCGTTACATTACTAAAAATCCAAGGCATAGTATTCCGAGGAAAGATCTTTGTTTTTCGAAGAATGCGCGAAATCAGACTTGGTCTATGCAATTTTGTGCGAGCGATAAATGTGTTTTTTTTTATTTCAGTAAACATAAACTTGTCGCTCTATATCTGTGTTTCTTGTTACTTTATTTATTTTTCTTGACAGATTGTTCTTCTTGCTAATTTTATATTGCATCACAATGTCAATACAATAATGTTATAGTGATAGAAGATCTTCAAAATAACGTCACCCCACGTTTCAAATTTGTTTTATATTATTTTGTAAGTTTCTTGTGTTTGATTTATCTCTTTCAAAATATATGAAATGATACGTAACGAACGAACGCGGATTTACACCGCGAAAAAAAATGAGGCGTTTTTGAAACGATTACCGAGTGTTGTCACAATAAAAAAATTGACGATCACTCCATAGTTGGGTTCTATTCATCATGCATGATAACTTGAAAATTGTTTATTATATAAAATATATGTATATTATTCCTCTATTTATCACGAGATAAACGAAAAGTATTTCAAAGGAAAAAAAAATACTGACCTACTATAAACTGCTTGTCGATGTTCTTGATCGGCCCATCGGATAGGAAGCGAACGGGAATGAACCCGCGAATGTTGTCAAAGACCGTCACCTAAGCAGGCGCTTATCAAGGACGATTACTCGTAACCATCTATTGACCCAGCGTAGACGGATTATACGCAGGCTATTTCTTGAATGAGCTCTCCGAACTTTTCCCGCGAATATATTGGACGGCATAAGCCCACCTGTATGCCGCCCTTGATCAGCTTCTTAATCGTCGCACTCACTTTCGCGCCCGGCTTCGCATCCTGCAAAAAATATTATAATTATAATCTATCTAATCTAATATGGCATCAACAACAAATAGCGATTGTCAATAAATAGCAAGGGCGCACAAAGTAAAGTGGTCAAGATAAAGATCTACGATCAATATAAACTATATTATTATACTACCGAGAGGTCGTAATAAAATGAAGCATGCATGCTAACTGACCAGAAAGGAGACCATGGGCCGCTTGAGAACGTCCTTCTTATTCGTCACCACCGCCCTCCTCTCGGCCATCTTCAGAGATATTACGCGCATCTCGTGTCTCGTACCCTCCTTGTACTGCTTCTCTGCAAATTCCCCTCTCAACCCTTGCATTTTGACAACTATCGAAAGTACTTCAAAGCTACATATAGCTTTCACAACTCAGCTTTTGTATGGCCAATTAATAATGGGCCACAATTCAATCCCAGTAGGCCAGAGAGCTGCGAAGAATGAAGTGAAAGAAAGATTGAGAGCGTGCAAAGGGAGTCGTCTCTACCCACCGACATCTCCCTCCAACATAGCATGCGACGCGTAGGCCGACAGCATGCTGGCCTGCCTCGTTCCCTCTTCTTCTTCCTCCTCGTCTTCATCATCCCTCGCACCCTTCACGTATATCGAGAACTCGACCCGGCCCTGAGGAATAAGCTTTTCCTCGAAAAATCCTTAGCAGTACTCACTCATTACTGCATAGTATGTATCAGAACGCCCTGCTTCAGACATTATTTTCCATTCACGCTAGCATAAGCATAATATGCAGTATGGACGACACAATGAAACTGGATCATTTTTTTTTAACCCGTTCACCGCCAGTTTCACGCTCCTTACATAAACAATGAGAGAACGATGATGCACTATCTTACCGCACTTATACTTCGAAAAGTACCCACCATAAAGTGCCTTTCCACCGTGCAGCTGACCAAGTCTCCAACGTGAATGCCCTGAATACCGAGATTACACTACATTCTGATTTCTGATTTTTTTTACAACTACATACTATACTAACGAGGAAGCAGGCATCTCATATAAACAAGGAATGTTGTACAGTCCTTATCTACGTGTGATCCTGTGCCTGTGTCCACTACAGAGTGCGACTATCACATAAATTTACATTCTTTAAATATTTCACTCTCCTCATACACTTCTCCGCTCTCGTGGCGGCCTTCGATAGTCGCACTCTAGTTAGCCAGTCCCCCCATCGTCCCTCACCGAGTACTCCCTCCTCTTCTCAGGTCGACTCACGGCCACGATATCGGGATGGGCGGAGAGGCAGAGGAGACGCGTCGACTGGTCACACATCAGCACTACCGCTCTGCACGGGATCAATCATACGGTTGGGGAAAATGTTTCGTCAGCTGTCGTTATTCCTATATTTACGACACGAGACCGAAACGGTATGAAAAGAGTCGGAATACGCTAACTGACGGAACTTTTGCGTATATAATACCACCTATGATTTGCCACTAGGTAGTTGGTCAAGCGCTGTTAAATTCAGTCAAAGGTAAACCCTTAAATAGACTCAAAGGAGAGTAATGTCATAAGGTACTTTCACCACAATCGAAAACACACTATTGCCTATTCATAATGTGCATCTACCGTACCTCAACGGTCTCGCAAACGCGTCAATATCCAATCTCAGCCTGGGCGGCAGGGATCGGCGGTGGATCCAGCCAGTTACTCCTGAATGGAAAATTAACCTGTCTTTCTCCTCCCCCCCCCCCCTTCCCAATTCTCATTATCGTACCGTCTTATTCACTTATATGGAGAGTCGCATCAATGTTATTATCTGATCATTTTCCGTTTCATGCTGGGCATGTAGATAAATTCTTATTAAAGCTTCACGTCCCCCTATGGCCATGACAGCCCTTTTCATGGCTACGTTTTTATTTTTCGTAATGAGCCAATTGTTTCCTATGTTGTGAAGATTATGGTGTGGATAACTATTATGGTGAAAGAACGAAAGAGGGTGAAGCATAATCTTCACATAGACAAGAATCACAGGTTCCCCTATCCACCCACCATTGCCCAGATCGACGTACGCTCCCTCCTTCCTCGTGAGAAGGGGCGTCGCGTGCACTACCGTACCCGGCATGAGGTTGCGAAGGTGCAGCGAGGCCACCGCCTCCTGAAGGGAAACCGTTGGATTACGGTAGGTATTATTAGCCTACACTGAATGTCGCAGATCAATGATCTTGATAAACTCAGTGCATGTTCTTCAATAGTAACAGAAAAAGCGCAGAGGAAGACTGCAAATACAAAACCATAAGCCAACATTTCCTATTCACAAAAATGTTAGCTAACTACGAAAAGGGACAAGAGCTATAATAAATGCTATGGATCACCTCAGACAACGTGTCCATCTCTACGGCTAGGGCCACCTGTACCATGCGAGTATTGGCAGCCGACTGCACTCTGACTGTGAGGGGAAGACCGATCTGAACAGGGGGAGAAAGGTCATTTGCTAGGGAAGCAATTACTTTTTTTTGAAAAGAATAGGGATGCTTAAAATGAACATGATTTCTCTATTATATCCTAACCGGATTCGAATTAAAATTGCAGTTTACCTTAGCTTGGAAGCCGTTCGGGAGCAATGCTGTCGACAGGAATGCGCTAACGTTCTGGAGGCCCACATCAAGCAGCAGACCTGGGAGCGAACGATTCGTAATTAGAGTTTCGATAATATTATTGAAGTGGCAACGTATGAATGGTGCCCATCTTGTCAGTTCCTTTAGAAGAGTGATTGAAACATAATTGATTGCCTAATATTAGATTCTGCACGCTTTCTAGTTTAAAAGAGCTTACGGTTTCATAGATCAAAGATCACCAAAATCGCAAAATATCCAACCTTTCTCCTCGACACTCTTGACCTCCGCAGCTATCGCCAGACCCGACAGCAACGTGGTCGGACCGATGTGCTTGTTTACCTCAAAATGACCATCTTTCCATGAAGAAAAATTTTAAAAAATGTAAATATGTTTTAAATAATATTGCAGGTAATAACGTTCTACTTCGCAAGCGCTTTTAGTGTTAATGCACGATTAAAAGTGCCCATTTACACCATAAACAACGGAAATCGCTCAATATTCTAGCAACGCAAATTTGAAGGATACAAATAAAGGCAAACCTTAGCCGGATCGCAGGTGACTTGGATGTGACTGTTCTCCTTCGGTGGCATTTCTGAAAGAGCGACATTATGATGCACAGCCGGATGACCCTACCGGTCGTCCTACCCTCGCTTAGAATGCTTTTGACCTGGCAATTTGCCAAATCTTAAATTTAGGTAAAAAAATGGGCCAAAAATGCTACAGTATCCAGCAAAGTTTTGTTTTCCGTTCAAGACATAATCGGATAGGTCCTATTGTTTTCATGCGGCTATGGGTTACCGATAATGCAATAAAAATACAGTAAGCAAAGCGAATTATGAACAGTTGCTAGAAGCCTAACAATAAGCTCGACCTATCCGTCTGATTTTAGAAAATTAAAATAAGAAAAAGCTAACTGTTCAGCGGACGCTTCTTGACCACTTTCGGCTTGGCGAGTACCTGAAAAGCGAGGGTTTTCTTAAAATCTAAAAACAAACTCTCCAGGAAATAACAGTGTACATCGCTAGCAAAAAACAGCTAAAAAAACAGAAAAATAAGGCCTACCACCCATAGTTCAGGGCAGCGATAAATTGAATAGGCTTCCAAACCTTGAACGGGACCGCATGCCCGATCGGAAAAGCCTCCTCCACCTCGAGCGTATCATTCTTTAGAGCAGCGATGCAGTGAGGGCCCAGCTGGAAGAATACGGAGATAAAAAAACTGTTACGACTATCCTCGTAACCAACAATCAATATGTTGTTTCTACTCAACCCCTTCCCCCAAGTGATCGTTCTCTGAGCTGGTCACTCTCATCCCCATTCTCCTTCCTTCCCAACCCCTTCCCCTACCATTCCCCAATGCGTGCACTCTCATCTGCCTACGTGTAGATCATCGAGTTGCGCACTCCCTCCAAGCCCTATATAAGGCCGACGATTCAGTCAGTCGTCAGTTGTCGTGAGCCCTCCCCATCCCTCCATCTAAACTCTGACACTTCACTCGACCCAATCCATTCCAATCGAGTGCCCCAAATCAATACAGTACCATAACAACCACCAGTACAGTATCCCCTATCCCCGTCCTCCCGTGCACAGTAATAAACTTGTATTATTACATTCGTCCTACCACACACCACCGATGAAAGGGCACACACACCGTACAAAAACTTAATTCCAAAGTGGCATATCTTGTACCTTTACACGCTCTCTTGCCTCATACTGTCATTTTTACATACTGTTTACTCCGGCTATCTCAAGGAACTGGATGATGTACTACCGTATGTAAGGTATGCCACTACGTTCCGCCAGTCCGAATTATGCCCGATTGCGACTGTGTCTGCGTTTCTCCGATTCCCATGCTCTCTCACCTCCCCTCTCTCCTTTTGCAAGTATGATCTACCCTTTGGAGTAGAACGTTGTGTATGCCCACCTCGGTCACAGGCAGTTGTACGCGGAACGAATCAGCCGTTTCCAGTGCGATCCATGTAGCACAGATCTGAAAAAGGAGAAAAATTTACTAACGGAAAATTGCTAAATGAACCACTAATTCATGGATTAATAATAAATACATTACTTTGAGGTCTTTTCTTAAAAGAACCTGTCTATTACTGCACAAAATCATGCAATAACTAGATTTTCAGCTGGATAATTTAGCGTTTTCGCTGAACATAACACCAAGGCGCTGAAAATAAAAGATACTACAACTAGTTGTCCAAGCATAAGGCTCACTTCCGTAACGAATCCCAGTCCCAGCACTCCCTCCGACATGACCTCTTGAGTGATGCTCGACTGAAACGACGAATAAAACGAAATATTAACGAAATTACTAAAAATACAAAACGTACCCTCCAAACTCCCGCAAAGCTGTTCTCCTTTCCGTCCGTCTCATGCCCCTCCGGCATGCCCATCGGCAACTGCTTCTTCGGACCCGCCTTGCCCTTGTCCGACTTCTTCCGCTTCTGAAACAATACTTGCTACAGTAAATAACAAAAATATAATAAAATTATACTAAAAAAACGAACCTTTCCAAATAGAGGATCGTCCACCTTGGCTGCCTTCTCTGACGGATCGGCTGCTTGGCCACCACGAGGAAAGTCCACCTCTGTCATCTTGATCTGAAGCAAGAATGAGTAGTACTAAACAAGAATAAAGAAAACTGATAATAGGAAAACTTTTTGCCTAAAATTGAATAAACGAGTACGGTAGTGCAGCGAAACATGCCGAATTTCGCATTTCTCGTACACTTCTATCCGGCCCGGCTCTCAAGTTTAAATTTCGTTTCATTTTCCTATTTTCCGTTTTCCCGTGAATTCAAGTGTGATTCACGGTCACACGGTTGCTTTGTTATTGTCCAATCTCTACTATTTCTCTTCAGATGTCATCTAGTATCGTCCACGACCGGGTAATCAACGTATCCGAATTCGTCGAAGCCCGTGCTGCGCAGATCGCTGATCTTCTCGCGGTATGGCTCATTTTCCTGCTTTTATTTCTATTTTCGAGTTCTAATAGGATCATAATTTGCTGTGGACTACGCCTTCACTACTTTTCTAATGCATGTGAGTGTATTTAGGCTTTCGCTGTGCAACCATACGGTTAAAAACTAACTTTTGAGGTGATCAGGCATTCTGTAGGTAGTCGACAATGCTTCGCTCGTCTCGGGGGAGGTAACGAAGGGTCCGCGTACCGCGGCCCAGCGGCTGCCGCGTCACATGCGGCGCCGCGCCATGAGTCATGACGTCATGCGGATGCCCAAGGGGTAAATAATCATATATTATTTATTTATTGTTGTTTTATTATTCTAAATATGCAAATTAATAATGTAATTCAGTTTCCGCGCCTTCGCCAAGCCGTTCCTGGACAAGTCTAAGCATAGGAAGAAGCCTCCCAGTAGGTTTGCCCGTCGACGACCCCGGAATCTGCTTCTAGTAAGATTTATTTTCGCTATTTCCACTTTTTTCTCGTTTTGCCAGTTACTCTACTACTACGGCGTTGATGTTTTCGTTATTTTATCGATTTTTTTAAAATCCAAAGCATGGTTGTTACAGTGACCGGGTTACAGTAACCCCGTTCAGAACTATATCCGAAGGCAGCGTGCCCATGCGTGGTTAGAGACGCACATCTGGCATGCAAAGCGGTTCCACTTGACGGAAAGGTTGGACTTTTTCTAGTCTTCTAATGTTAATTATTTTTATTATTCTAGTTTCTAGTTCTATTGAAGCCCGTATTTTTCATCGTAAATGCCGCCTTTGTTCGCGTTTCTTGGTCAATCCCGGCATGAGTAGATGCTGGAATGATGCACTCCAAATAATGCACAAAACTTCGGGAGCGTTAAAAGCCCCCTACCGTACTCTTCCAGATGGGGCTACCGTATCCCGGACCGTAGCTTCCAACGGGCCTTCCGTCCGATCTACCGTTACACCCGCCGGCATGCAGTCATTCGGGACAAGAGCTACCTGACCTGCTTTCTGGTACGGGATTGAATCATGCATAGCCAGCTTTGCTGGAATCTGGCGAATTGCGAAGCCGGAAAATAGTCTTGTTTGGCAGTTTGCCAAGTTTTTTTGCCGCGTTGTCTTTAGCCGTCTACTCTACTACAGATGTCGTCTCCCTCTCGCGAGGCCCTCCTCTCCTCCCTCTCCCCCCTCTGCTGCCCTCCCACAGTCGCTCCTTCCCTCAAGGCTGCCTCATCCATGGATGGACGAACCGAGATGACTACGGTATTGTACGAGAAAGGTATACGGTATTTACTCGCCTTTTGTATTTACTCGCTTTTTGACTATAGCGCGCGTGTTTTTCTCTGGATTTTGCTTCTTTTATGAGAAGGAATAGAATGTGCAATTGTAATAGAGATGAAATGATCATCCCTTTACAGATTCTTACCCTCGAGGGCTCATCGGACCAGCTAGATTCCTGTGGTCTACCACCAACTCAGGGTGCGTCAATATTTTGTTAATCGAAGTTTTATAACATTTATTGGAATTAAAAAAAAACTTGTTCAATTTATAAGGATATGATTTAGGAGAGCCCAACTCGCCCTGTGGGTGCATCCCTCAACTAGGGATACGGTACTGGACCAGCTCAAGGGACTCTTGGGATTGGAGAAGGTTGCGAGAGATGAAGCTGATCAGGATGAGAAGAAGGTACTTACTCTACTCTATCCGAAAAGTTTTTCACATTCCAGAATGTAGTGTATTTGTACAATAATCGAGCAAGTCTTCTAGTAAAAACTTGTATATGCCATGTAGCCGAGGTGTACTGTAACCTCAGCTACCGTATACTCCCTACCCTCTCACATTTTTCTTCTCTTCATCATTATACTGCATTTCCTCCGTAAAGTGGCATAAATCTATCTGTCTACATTTCAGCTCACCTCTCCCTCCAGTATCTCCGAATGGCGTGCGGCCCGCACACGCATCCTAACAGACGTCTACGAGGGGCAGAATGATGTGCAGGTTAGCTTTTATTGGCTTCGTCATTTCAAATACGGTTTTCATTCTGACTCTTCTATGAATAGTGCTACACGCCGCTTACAGAGCAAGAACACTGAAGCCAAACCGTGAAAAGGCTTGAAAGGAAATAACCAATCGCCTGCGTCCGTTTCTGCAGCTGCATTAGCCATGGAACGATACGCATGATGATACTCTTTGCAGTTAGAGGATCTCCGTGACCAACTCTCCCGATTCCGTCTCACGGGTCCGCGTTCCCTCAAGATACTCTCCGAAACTCTCATTCTGGCCCAGGGCGACGCTGCCGAAGAATACCAGTGAGTTGCATCTTTTCCTATTATGTAAAATCGTTACCTTATAAGTATTTTATGCAATTTATTTAAGTAGTATTTTAGTAGTAGTAGCTATCGTATTCGCAGGCAGGCGCACGCCCTCTGGCGGGAGGTGTACGGTAGGTGTGAGCCGGGCGAGGTCAGGGACGGGACTACCGTAACCCTGCTGGTGGAGGACCCGCGATGCGGCCGACCCCCGAAGAGGGGACTGGAAGGGAAGATGGGAGTGAGTTGTTTTATGGATTGTCGAGAGGTGACGATGATGAAATAGCATTCGGGAATTCTGCAGTGAGGTAGTCCGTGAAGATTTTATGCTTGCTTCATGCTACAAGCCTTGTACGCATTTATGCACCTTTTTTTATTAGAAATTCTCTATTCTATAATAGAATAATCCGGTCCGTCCGTTTCTTTGATTCCAAAATGAGTCTAATTCTCTCATTTTTGCACGCTCTCTCGCCAGATATTCGGAATGATAAACAAACGGATATTTTTATTTCACTATATTAGTAAGCTGTTTTGTAGTGGTGCAAAATTCGTCTTGTTATATGTGTCACGTGAAACACGTTCACCGTTGGTTTGTAGCCTCCTCCTGAGCAAGACCCCGACGAGGTGGAACAGCCCGTGCCGTCGACCTCGATCTGGTCTCGCGACGACCGTCTGGAGGCCCTGGAGGTACAGTAGTCGAAGGTTATTGTGGTAGTCAGGTGACGGTGTAAGACAAGGTTACTGTAGATGCTGTAAAGTGGCGAAAAGTATCGCCCAGAGAATGATTCATCAGTTGGCATCATTCATGATTTCGACGCAGGAGAGATGTTGCATGAAGAGAGTGCTGAGGAAGTAGGAGTGGCGTTTACTGGCGGAACTCTTTTGTCAGTAATGCGGGGCAGCTATGCAGCACAGCTTTTGTTGTGTTGCACGGATTAACGGGTGTGGTTATTCATGAATACTATCAGATGCGTCTTCCCAACGCTGAAATGAACAAGCTCAAAGGGGAAGGGCTGGGCGGAGTGCGGGAGACGGATGCGAAGGTACGGTAGTATTGATGTTGCATAATATTATAACTGGTCGAAGGTCTGCGTAGCTAACTAAAGTTATCCCACGTATAACTATTAGTGAGGGTATTCCTAAAAAAAGAAAGAATTAGTGAGGGTATTCCCTCTGTAGTGAGCAAGCTATCCAAGACTGTCTAACCATGGTAACTGCAGTCATGCTAACATAACGAAGTAAGATGCCACGCTAAGCTTAAAATTAAGCTATTTCATATATTTGCCACCTTTACTAGATTCCGGCTCTGGTCGTCATTCGCAACGGTGGCGAGCTGATGTCCGCCGGAGTGGACGTTGTGGTCCCGGCCGGATTTGGTTAGTCTTTCGGGGGATACGGTAGTCTTGTGTGTTACCGTATACTTATTCGTACTATCAGTATTTCAGTGGTTATCGTGAGGCATTTTTTATATTAGCCCCATTTTAAATTATTCATTAGGGTTGGATAACACACCGTACCTACAGTATCTATACTTGAAGGAGCCGATCTGTGGATCGCTCTACAGTTGCGGACTGCCCGTGCGAGTGGATTACGGTAGGATAACGTTGAAATTACTGTTCTAAGCTGATGTACATCGTCATATGTCATGGTATGGTAACGTTCCAGGTGTATGGCTCACTTGGTGTTTTGCAGTTTTGCGCACGGCATTTATGTGTATGCGAGGCATATCCAATAGTGAAGATGGTAGTAGTGTTGTTTCCTTCAAAGAGATAATTTTCTATGACAACTGGGTCCTTAATAAGACCATTCCAGATTGAGTTTTCAAAATTAAATTTAAAGAGGGAGTGAGTGAGAGGAAGAGAGGGAATCGGATAGAAGAAAAACGATAATAATCGAAAGGATTTTTGAAGGATTTGGATAGCTTACGGTTCGGAATGTAAAATCCAGCATTAGGGTTGACGAATTAGGTCCATTGCAGGGACGAGTGCGCGGCCCACACGGAATCGGGCACTCCATGCTTTCCCTTCGATGCGGTGGAGACGGTAGCGGGAGGAAAGGAAGAGGAGAGGGCGAGGAACGAGAAGGAGGTATAGTACGGAAAACGGAACGTAGAATTCTGTTTTACGAGTTGCGCTGTTTAGCATATTTTTCGCACTTTCATACAGCACCATTCCGCTCTAGAATAAGATTTAGATGAGAGTGAATGCTTTTCGAGATCACCACCGCCAAGACTTTTCTATAGTGCGCATTAGAAGTTGATAGTCATTGCGCTAGAGGGCCCGGAATCGGAGTTACTCCCGGAACGATTATATCTTTCATTTTTCTTTACTATAGGCACAGTCATACGTGGGCAGCTTTACCGCCCATTCTTGGAACTAGAGCCTACCGATGTAGTATCTGGAATCATAAGGCGCCTTCCAAGAAAAGTTTCTGACAAAGTGAGTGGCCTACGACCCGACCGTCCGCGTCCATGTATGAACACAGTCATTCGTTGTGGTTCATACATGGAGCTGCCCAATTTTGATGCAAATTTATATTTGGCAGGATTGATAACTCACCGTTATGTACAATGGTAGACCCGTTTTTCACAACATGATTGCTAACGCACCTCTCAGACCAAGCACCTCTCCCGTCCGTGGAATCGTCGACCTGCCTTCTGGTGCGCACTCTCCATTCTGCATCCCTTCGACTTTGTCTGGCCTCAACTGGTCAAGGAGTGGGGAGCCAAAGTATGATCTAACAAATAAGTAATTATTTTCTGTAAGGAATAATTTGTGCAACAGCCTGTAAAATGTTATTATAGAACAAGACTAGGCCATGTACGCATGAAAGGGTACATGGGCATTAAGGAATGAATGAATGAATGAAAAGGGTGCTCTGTTAAAGGGTAATCCGTACGTGCTTCGCGACCGTCGAGAACTCTCCACTATCGAAGAGTGGTTTACGCGGGGCCGCAGGGAGGCCGAAGTGAAGGGTACGGTACTTGTCGACGGATGCTCGTGGCCTAATCACGGAAGCTCAGGCGTCTGAAATAATTTTCTGTTAATTACCGCACCGTGTTGATCAGATGTTGACATCGAGCTCCTACTGTTTCCTCGCAATTCTGAATCGTTAGGAGTAATTTTGTAATCAAAGTGCTCCAAACTAAATAGATCATGCGAGAGTACCGGGATACCTTTAAGAGCTACTGGTGCGACACGAAAGCGCCTTTATTCCGGTGCGACTGGAGTGCGTGTTTCGAGGGCGACCCCGGAGGTTGGTCTGATTACCGTATAGTGCTAGAAAGCATTCATGGGCGTGATTGTCCGATCTGACGTGTGTCTGCACTAAAGAATCGTAATGCAACACACTTGTTAGGAGGGATCTCTTCTGATTTCGTCCAATTGTATAAGGGAGCTTGCAGACTGGCTCTGGTCTGCCTTCCCACAAAGGAAGATCTGGCGAATCTGAAGCGAGCGAGGAAGAGCGGAAAACCAGTGTGTATCGTGCAACCCCCGAGAAGGGAAGAGGAGAAGAAAGAGAAGGAGGACGAGATGAAAGGTTAACAAGTGCTGATTAAACTACCAATTTGAGGAAACGATCCTTTCCCAAAGAGTCTGCTAGCAAGTAAGCATTGTGAGATTGTAGGCTAATCAATTGTGTCGGCTTTATGCCTAAATTTTTTTTCTTCTAAACTAGCGGATATTATGATGCATTCTAGTCAACGATGAAGATCCGGAGGCCAAACGAGCGTGGCAGAACGAGATGTGGAGGGACGTGGTGGCGGTGGATGCGGCAGCGAGGGAGAAGACCATCCCGTTGAGGAGCATGTTCCCCGTCGTGGACACTAGTCGGTGCGTCGATTAATATTTTAATAAAATTAATATAAAATTAAAACTAAAATACGACGAGAACAATGTATTTTCAATAATTCCGGATGAGGTCTGGAAAGTCCTTCTAATTGGAAAACTGCCGATTTCAGGGCGCAGAAGCGCAAGCTGCTCAATCGCAAGAAGAAGGAACGAGTCAAGCGGCGCAAGGTTGGCTTTTGGAGGTTATTGCGCGATATTTTTGAATATCAGTTTTGTGCCTATATAATTTATTTTAGTCGGATTAGGAAGCTCAAAAATGAATATGCCTACCCTAGCTCGTTGTGTTATCTTTCAGCTGACAGCCGATGCTCGGGCTGCGATTGCCGAGGCCGAGGAGAAAGAGAAGCAGGCCGTAGGGTACAGGAACTCGGCTAACAGGCCAGCTTTTTTTCCCTTATAATCTCCACGAACTCCAGATTGGAGCTAATGATGAATGTGTAGTTCACGCGACACATCTCTTTTTTATTTCATAGATATGATAACATTGCAGAGAGGTGTGTGGTCGTGTGCTGCGCGGCGACTTCTCCTTCATCGCAGCCAAGGGCGCGGCCTCCGCCCTCCTTCCGCTCTCCGCTCTGCCCGCGGTCAGGCGGCTCGCGGCTACCGTACTCTTCAGGTTGGCTTTACAGATTGTTCTGGTTTACGAACATTTTAATGCATCCAGCACTAAATGTGTAAAGAATATCCTATACAGCAAGCTATTGGTGGTGGCTGTTCAGGAATACCACCTCAAAGTACTATCACCCGGCACGGGTTACGGTAGATATGTCGAGGCTGGATTTGTGAGCGAGGTCTTTCCTTGGAAATGGATTACTCTGGTCATTTTTGATAGTCTTTCCTAATTGTTGAATAGTTGTTACAGATACTTTGTTGCTGTTGTTACTGTTGTTGTTTGCTGTTTCGTTTCCCGTGGTTTTGTCATATAGTTCTCCGATTCAATTGTTTCAATAATGTTTTATCACGAAAATATATAACGTGATCGCTCTCTCGGACGCTCTGTGTGAAAGAAATGGACAGACAGAAGAAAACGATCGAATGGGGGGAATACCAGCATGCTCGAGTAAGGAGGAGAACAGGAAAATAGAAGGGTAGGAGAGGATGAAGCTAGGTCGCGTGAGCTCTTTCTTTATTTGTTTCGTACGCATTTTACAACAGTTCGAGATGCGGCGCAGTTGCACTATGAGGGCGTTTTCTTCGAAATCCGTGGACTACAATCTACGAAAATATATTATATATATATACTCTGACAGCCAATATATCACAGTGTCGATGGGAAAGGAGGGAGCAGAGAGCGGAGAAAGAACACATTATAAGAGGGACGAAATATCGCACAATGCAGGAGGAAGTATATCGCGAATGCTCGTTAGTATAATACAAATGCAAGCAAAATATAAAGGATGAGGACCCACAATCGGCTGACTATTTGCTGGACGGGGATGGATACATATACGGGAGGAGAGCGGCCCTGTGTTTGGAGGAGGCAAGACGGTGCGGTAAAGGGGAGGGAGAGACGAGGAAGCGGAAAGCGGATTGCACGGAGGCGGACGGCGGATGACCGCTACGGGAAAGCACGCGGAGAGCGGATGCGGGGACAGCTAATACGAGGACGGAGATTATCGCGTCTTGCAGAACTCTACGAGGGGCTTGATGACGCCGTCGCGATACGCACGAAGGATCGACTCGCACACGAAGATGAACTGACCCTGAATGACGAGATCTCGGTATATCATATATCATATCATATCGTTTATCCGTGTGTTGTGGCACGGGGTATGGGAAATGGAGAGCGGAAAAGGGGGTGTTTGGAAGCAAAGCACGGTACAGACGAAACAACGCATTATTATGGGTTGGAGCAGAGTGATGTACTCTACCGGAATGAGAACTACTTGTAAGGCGCATTGCTTACCGAGGTCTGAATGAGCATCGCTCGCTGGTCCCTCATCGTCTTGACGATGTCGATCGGGTACACCGGCTCGTTGGCCTCGACCAGGCACGCCGCCGTCTCCATGAGGATGAGAACGCCCGTTCGGCCGATACCTATAATGCTGTCTTGCGCTTCCATCAACGCTTCGTCTTTGTGCTTCATGAAGTATCTCATTTCAGTCTTAAAGGAAAGAGCATAAAAAGTTGTAAACATACCCGCTGAACAGTGGACGACGATCGGGTCCACGCTGCCGGCCCGCGCGTTTCGCACCTGAACACACGGTTGGCTTGTACGTTTTGTACGGGGGGATAAGGGAGATATTCTAGTGGCGAAGACTAGGGCAGAGATGCAGTTGATGGGAGAGATAAGCTTGCCTCTCCCATGAACTTGATGAAGTGCGCGGGATCGTCGGGAACGCCGTGGTCGGGCCACGCGGTGTACTGTAGCTGCGTTACGCGACGCTCCTCCTGGGCCTGAAACACACGATTAGCCTTCGTAGAGTTGACCGGACCGTCGGTTGCTTTGGTTCCAAAATGCTAAATAGCTCACTTTTCTCTCCTGCCTAATATTCGGAAAGATCTACAGGCATATAGTACGCTGCACTTGCGTGTGATTCCGTAGAGTTAGTTTCGGCTGCTCACCAGTCGATCCCATATCTTGAACTCGCGGTAGGCGCACTGCTTCGTCTCCTTCTCCGAGATGCACTTGACCAGGAGCTTTCCGTGCTCGGCCGTCTCGTTCAACCTGGAAGGCAAAGAAGGGGTATCCGGTTTCGCGTAACGAGCTTGATCACAGAGCAAACCCTCTCCTCCACTTCCCGCACTATACATCCTTCATTGATATGCCTACATAGTCCTCTAACGATATAACACATCGTTACCTAGTTTCTCGACATGTCTGATTCTGTTGCACGCTCTCGGTGTTCGAAAAAAACTAGGTGTAGATTAAGATATGTAGATAGATTTTGTGCAGTCTCACACAATATGAAACGCGGACCAAGATGTATGTATTTCTCTTCCCTCGATACCTCGGCCAGTACTGGTGGCACTTGACTCGTCCCCGTTCGACGGTCGTCGTGAGCATGACGATGGTCGGGCACAGCTGTTCCCAGACCATCTGCCAGAAGTCGGCTGTCGTGTTGGCAAGCGGGCCTCAAACATACACGAAGGTTACGCTCTTTTCTACCCGTAAATGTCATGCATACTCGCAGTTTTCCGTGCACTTTTGCATGGAACGCAAAACCAGACGACGATCGAGCATTCCCGTCTACAAACGGACTTTCACCCCTGCTACAGCGTGCAGTGCTTTCCAGCTAACACGTCCCCTACAATCATCCTTTCCATGGAAACGGATGCACAACCAATCATTGTAATGGCTGATGTTTCGTAGGTTGCGAGGCAAGAATGCATGCGTTTAGCCGGCTTCGTCACAGTATTCTCGGTGCTTATGTTAGGCAGCCATTTCCCGCTGCCTTCTTTGAAACGAGGGGCGAGCGCGCCTTTCCTAGCAAGACCACAAAACCAACAATTTCGACTTTCGCTGAACTACGCGGTAAAGTGAGAAAGTGGACGAAGCACGATAACACTTCGCGGTATTCGCGTGATGGGTGCCTTGAATTTTAACCGCTGTTCAGTGGAAAGCGTCGGAGATGCTTTTGGCGGTCAAAACAGCACAGCATACTTATGGTTTGATGGCGATAAGAACATTTAAAATGCGTCATCGATAGCATAGTAGCGCCTGCGATCGTATCCATGCTGTGCAATGATCATAAACGAAATCTGTTGCATACGGATTCCTGCCGGTAAAGTAAAATGCGTGTTACCTTGACAGGCGATGTATCGGTTGACGATGCCGCTTGAGGGGATGTCCATGTTGACGAAGGACGCGTTGATGTAGTCACCGTTGCCCCGCAGCAGATGCACTCGCGTCGCGTCGTAAGGGCACACGTCTCTGGAAGATGCCATCTTCTTCAAATTCACGAATGCCTAATTCCAAGTTATTATAATATCGACATGGCTACAGTCGTAGGTTGTCGAAAACTTCTACGAAGCACCTGCCACAGAGAAAAGTGTTGCTGGGCTACCCGATCAGGTGAAGCTATTTTGCTTGCCTGCCCGCTCACAACTACTGTAAAGACTACCACCTGCCAGTTCCCTGTTTACCCCTCGTACCTGTATCGGTTCTTGGCCAGATTCTGCGAGAGCAGGCAGTCGTTCATGCTCATGCCTGGCTTCTTTCGGTAGACGGCCTCGAACTGCGACAGACAGCGACCGCTCGTCAGCGACTCTTCCAGCATGCGGATGGACAGAGCGAGGCGATCAGACCTGAACATTCATCAGTGAAGCAGCTATGATCCCCTACGACAATTGCTCTGTAACCAAGTACTTGAATGACTGGCATATGATTGCTTGAGTGGCTTCAATTACATTTAAGTACTTCTATGCAGGGACAGCTGAACTATGCGTTCTCTGGCCGTGATGGTTACATGGGCGATTTTCGCTATGTCAAACGCCTCATTGTGGGCACTGACTGCTTTTCTGCTGTACCTAAAAGACATGCAGCAGCGAAGCAAGTAGTAGCAGGCCTAGTGGGAACGAGCTAGTTGAGTGAGTCATCGGCCAACTACGAAACGACGCGGAAGAGCGAAACAGTTTGTATTTGCGTGTTGTCTTTCGTGCTGTTTGCCGTGGTGATGTCCATGTTCTTGAGAATAGTGTAAACTACACCATCAGTCGTACTTTTCTTTATGAAAGTAGAGTGCAGGAAAAGTATGAGCATACTCTATAATACTCAAGCAGTCAGCTACTGATATTGCATAGTGCTTCTTGGCGTGTTTCCGTACCTCGGCACAGTCTCGGGGATGATCTCAGCGGCGGGCGGGGGCAGGGCAGACGAGGTCGACGTGTCATCCTCCTCTCCTCCGAGGCGGTAGACTGAAAACCAGTCTTATTTCTGCTGTCAGGTATACTGTACTTGAAAGTATCCCGGCCATGGCACATAACCACTGTGTTTCATTTGCAGCCCTCCCTTCAGTCATGGGACCGCTAGGCAACGGACAAATGATAGGCCTGTGAAGGGGTGGCTATGCTTGGGTATTCAGCGGCAGTATATTTGCGTAGTCCCCCCTCTCTCCCTCTCCATTCCTTCCTCTAATAACCACGCGCTTTTCGTCGAAATGCGGAAGCCGCTGAGTGAGACGAAAAACAGTCAGTTAGTTGGAAGGTGGTTGACAGGCAAGGAATTCCCGGGAACTCCCCCAACAATATACGACGGGGGCCGCCGTGTCTAACTGGAAGTAACTCTAGCTCGCATACTACGGTGCGAAATATGAAGCGCCTATGCCACGGGGCGACATTCAAAGTTCGGCCACCAGAGCTAGTAGGGAAAGATGAGAAGAGGTGGACAGTTCTACTGAAGTTTTGCATTCCAAGTTGACGTGCAACAGGCTTGTACGTTGATTTTCAATGCGCCTCTATATTCTAGTTTACGCAATTAATGGCGGATCTTAATTGAAGCTAACTTGCATGGCGAGAAAGATAAGCGCATAGCTAATCGAATCGGTCAGGATGCCCTTGAACAGATTACGGTTCGGAAGCCCCTCGAACGTACCATTGGGTCGTATAGTGAGCACGAGCTCGCCGCCGCTCGGACTCGTGCGGGCCGACCGAATGACCTTGACGACCTGGTCGTGCGACAGGGTAGACACGTCGCGGCCGTTGATGAGCAGCACCTGAAGGGGACAAATTATAGAGATCACTGATTGACTCTGCGAAACCGAACAAGAATCAAGAAGATGTGAGACAGTGAGAACGCTTTGCAACAATGAGCTGAATAATGTCGTCGCTGGATGTTCGACATATGGCCGCAATTGATGCATCGCATTATTGTGGCGCATCTGAACTCGCGAAGATCAAAGGACCAGCCCACGTCGTCGCCTCTGGAGGCATTCGCGTGCGAATTATCGCAGCCCCGCGCCGGAACGTAAGATGGCGAGGAAATGGATCCAATGGAACTTGGTGAAGGCGACAATTCGCCCTACTACCAGAACTGGGGAGCCCAAATACGGCGAACGCGGGGCGAAAATAACAGAGCTGTGGTATCAAATAACGGCGTATGGTTAGCCCCCCCCCACAAACAGTCGTAGTCTATTGACGAAGCGACTGCGGAGGAGAGGGGAGGAAGAGATACGAAAGAAGAAGAGGAACGTGACAACTATGTCTACACTCTCACACTCACTCGCATAGCCTCGTCGCACTCTTACCACTAGATCGTACGACTGTAGATGTGGTGGTGTATAACATGACCATTAAATGAGAGCCAATTGCTTGCCGTATTAATCACCGCGTACTATCTACCAACGGTGACGAGTAGGCGTGTATGCGTGTCGATCAAAGAACCACTGCTACCGAACGCGAAAACAACTCTCCATCGTTCTGTAACCCTCAATCTACCGTAGTTGCCGTTAGGTATGCTCAGCTATCGCTCCTCTTTGTGTTGCGGTGAGCAATGCAGTTACTGGGAAAAGGTTTCTGTTGCTGCGTTGTTGCAAGAGGCGCGCATTAGCCGGAATGCAAGGTGAGCAATGCTGGGAGGGAAAGAAGGGAGGATGAGAGCATTCGCAGAACGTAACGTGCAATTTGCGCTTCGTACTAGCTGCCGCTTCTCCTAAGGCTTTCCGCTAATCATCGCATCTAGGGAGTAGTAGAGTTCTCCTATTTGGTGCGTATTCCGCGAATGCGTCGACGAGGACTAGCAGAAGAAGAAGAAGAAGAAGCACTGTGTTCTCCGGAAGGAGGGAGAGGGAGAGTAAGAGAGCGAAAGCAGTTCGCTGTACTCGCTTGCAAGAAAGCCTTCCAGCTATCGCTTAGCAGACCCTACTTACGGGAAAGCTGCTCTGCCTACTGAAGACGTAGAGGATAAGCCCCCCGGTTGGGGGGTTATTTTCCTCGAAATCACCCCTGTTGCATGCAGCGCACAAGACACACGAAGCGTGGCTAATTAGTGGAATGCTCGAAGGAGGGATTTGTTCGTATGCGGAATGGAGAGCGACTCGTGGTTTCCGGATACAGGCACAAATAGAGAAGACTGACACTGACGCGGGTGTCGGAATAACAAGAACTGTTCGACAATGAAGAAATGTAGTAAAACCTAGTAGATGATGAAATGATGAAGACATGATGACGAAATGAAGAAAAGGCGAGATGATGAAATGCATACCTGGTCTCCCTCGTTGAGGCGCGGGTAGCACTTGTCGGCGCTGGAGCCGGGAGCTACGCGCGATACGATGACGGGGTAGTTCTGGTCGGCACCACCCTGGAAGCGGATCAGGTCAGGAATGAATGTGAATGTGAAACAGTAAGCTATTAGCTCGACTTAGTGAAAGCTAAACTAGAATAATCATGATCGCTAGGACAATGAAGCACGCGGGGCACAGAAAAGAATGCGATTCCGAAGCCTCCAGACTGCGATCTTATCTGTGATTAGAGATCGAGAATCAATGAACCGCGCTGACTACAGACTAACTAAGAACGTTCTAGAGTGGAAGGTGAAGGCGGCAACATTCTATAACATGCGCGCATGAGTCACGCGTAGTCATGCGCGCACCAATTGTAGAGAACCTACGCAATCCTCTTCCCCTTCTATCCTTTACTATGCATGGCCTTTTCATTCACATTATAAGTATGCGCTCAGCTGACTCGAATTCCAATACGAGAGTATTGATCACATTGGAAAGATTCTGTTAATAATATAAGATTTTAGTAGTTTCGTCATAAATCATGGCCCCCCCACCTTGACGTTGAATCCAAATCGTCCGCCGACGTCGGGTTTCATGCGGACGACGACGAGCGCGTCCTCCGAGACGGGCGAGGCCGACTGCAATCCGGATTTTAGGAAAGCTCCATCCGTAGTTTAGGCCCGGCTCCGGCCTACTTCACGATCAAAGCGCGCGGTGATGTCAATGTGAGTGGTGATTCACCGATAAGGCAGCACGGGGGAAAGGAATGAGGAGGACGCGTATACAGAGAGCGAGGCCGAGCTACGTTCAATGGTTGACCTTTTCTTATAATACATAGGGAAAATATATTATTAGAATGAATTTCGCTATATCTAAGTGTAATACGTGAAAGCTGCACATATCTCTTTGCGGTTGAATGCGCTCCGTTATTGTACAAATATGAGCAGGCAGGCTACAAAGCCCTGCAAACGCGTTCTGCCGAATAACAATGGCCGCTTACTCAGAAAATAACGGGCATTATGGCGGAGCCAAGGAACCGGGAATAGTATTCGAAATATATGACAGAGAACGAGAGAGAAAGGGACGAGAGGAAAAAGGATGAGGGGAAAGGAGTGACCGGGACGACGTTGAGGGCGCGGCTACTGATTGTGAGGTTCTCTCTCCTCCGAGGGGAGATCTCTCTCCCTCCGCTTTCCCTCCCAGCCTCACTCACTCAGCTTCAGCTGTCCACACTACGCCACACATCGTTTCGGGGAAACATCTGTATCCCTCCCCTCTCCTCTCTCACCAATTCCTCCCCTCATCTCCCCCCTCGTTCCTTCTTCCCAGAAGGACCCCCCTCCCCCCCCCTTTCCCTTCCCAACCCCTCAGGGGCTGCATTGTTCCCGAGTGGGCTCTTTCCACGAAAAGAGACGGAACTACTCTTTTCCCTCTAACTCTAACTCTCTCTCACTCCTTGACCACGTGGCGGTGGGAAAAGAGGAGGTGACTAATGGCAAATATTTCGAGGTAATCGCGGACAATCAGGATATTGTGCGCGTATTACGGGTGTTAAAGGAAAGTCCGAGAAAGACTGAACAGGGATCTAGATCACGAGATGAGGAAGGGCATTCTTTCTTAGAGGAGAGTACTTCCTTAGAAAGAAGGCTGAATGGAGAGAAAGAGAGCACAGGCTAACAAGAAGCGTTCTCGGTATGAGATACGGCTTACAGTAGAAGAATGAGGGGCGACCTCGCTTCTGCCCTAATTCCCGGAGGGGGAGGAGTTACTGAAGAAGTGACGGAGAGAGCAGAGAGAAGAAGAAGAAGAAGCGGGAGAGAATCATCCCGGAAGCGGTGTATACTGACTACTCACGCGCCATTCCGCGAATGGGACTGAGCTTTCTCTTTTCCCTCTCAAGGCTCTCCCCCCCTCATCGCTAGCCTCCTCTCCCTCTCCTCTACCTCTTTCCCTCCTACCTCTCATTCGTCAGCAAGACGCTTGCTCATAGGCCAATATCTATCATTCATGCGTTCGGCAGTGGCGGCGCAGCGATATTGCATACATACGGTTGAAATGGAAGGGGGACGAACGAAGAAGAGAAGGAAATAGGAGGGAAAAGCGAAAAACAAGAAGTATTCAGACGGAGAGTGGACATACTGAGAAGGGAAGGGAAGAGCGGAGACAAGGGAGGGGGGGGGGGCGATTCGTAGAATGGAACTAGAGAGGCTTGTGTGCAGGTCTTCAAGCCGCTGTATGAAGCACACGCATTCCGGGTAAAAGATTCGCATTGAGCAGTGAATGTGCGGCGTTTCTGTGGTTCTTGTCATAGGATAGGGCTTATTGTAATGGGTCATGCCAGGGATCGACTGTTTCGCTGTTTGAATCGTTATTCAATGTTGTGCTGGAAACGATCTATGCGAGTATCGTTCCGCGGTTGCGTATCTAATACAATATTGTATGTGAGTGGGAGAGGAATGCGCGCGGCTTCGAGTGGAATTGCGTTAATTTTTTTTTATTATTTCGCCTGTCAACGCTAATAACATGCCGAACGCTCTCAGGCATGACATAACCTACACAACAATTACGCTATATTGGGGAGGCGTGGTATGTTTACTACAGTGAACGGGATAAGCCGTGAACCAATTATGATGCGACAACCTTTCGCTCGTGTTGAAAAGGTTAATAATAATCATCTTTGCGCGCACCTTCCCGACCTTGCAATGCAAGCACAGAGTTTGCATAGAAGCAACAAAAAAGGAGTTCGAATTCCCGCCCTACCGTAACCCGGGGATAATAATTCCTACCGTACCTTCTGGGAATGGGGAGACCTGCGGCCGTTAGCGGTGGGCGTCGAACTGCTACCGTACCCCGAGACGTGCGAGGAGTAGCTATAATCGATTGTTGATTGATTTTCGAATCTACAAAAAATGGAGATTACTGTAACATATGACTAGACGGAACGTTTGTAATTGAGCTAATGAAAATACGATGAATTCCGGCAGCCGTGGGGGTTAATGGGTGGGGAAAGGGGAAGTGTGAAAGGGAGAGACCGGGTGTGTTTAATTCGAAGAACAAGTAGACAGACCAACGGACCGGAGACTAGTCTGGGGTGGTCAGTGGGCATGTATACACAGAGAGACAATGGCTCCGTTTTCACGCAATTTACTCCCTTTCCCCCGGAATCGTGGACTGAACTATGAAATCATCGGACGATGATAGTAGAGTTCTAGATGTCAAATAAGTTCTATTCAAAACATGTATCGAAAACGTCAGGACGAGAGCTCTATCTGTATTTGAATAAATGATGAGGCTTTCGTTATAGTAGTCGTGATCTCTGTAGGCGTTGTTGTGAAAACGTGTGAAAGGCGCGGGAATTGCCTACGGCAATGAACGGAATCACAATCTCGTATCTGCGGAAACCAGCGAAACTTGAGGCTATTTGAATCATGCGGAACCGTGAATCATACTGTGGTTAGGAGAAAAGCCAAGTCGAGATGTTTTAGAGCATGATGCCATTGAGAGTGAAGCAGAAAACAGAAAAAAAGCTAATGCTTTTCTCTAATGGCGGAAACGTAAGTAAAATGCGCTAATTTTACTTCATTTGTGCCGTTTCCGGGAGACTATTTTTCACAATCTTTGAAACAATAATTAACCGTTCATCAGAGCAAATGGCGTGGATACCTAATATACACGGTGTACGAATGATGTTGTCGGTAACCGACAACTTCTTCAGCTTCGTGAAAAGCGCGTGCAGCTTTTCCGAGAAACGGTTTCCAACTAGTTATAAGGCATCTCTATTTATGAGAGCATAAGCGGTTCGAGCTATCCAAGTCATTGCTTTCGGGGAAGTGTGTATTCTTCACTGCAATCTAGCGTGAAACTATGAGAGTCTCTCTTCTCTCTTTTCCTCTCTCCCCAGAATGGGAGAAGGGGTGTGCTGCTGCGGAGAATTGAACTCCCTTCTAGGAAGGGCGCGATGTGTGACTCTTCCCAGAACAGAGGGGAGAAGGGGAAGAGAACGAAGAAGAAAAGAGAATGGGAAGGGAATGAGCCGGAGGGGAGTAATGTTGGGTCGTATGCTTTACTATGTTGTTCCCGGGCCTTCCGGCTAAATGTTATCTATTCTTCGCTTGGTTGTTTACGCGATTTGCAGAGGGATAGTTGCAAGGGAGAGAGAATAAGATAGGGAGGAACAGAGAGAAAATGCCTAATGAGTTCGCGCGAGAATGCAGCCCTGCATGTGGAAACGATTGCCCACGGGCCGCTGAGCATATTCGGTTCAGGCCTCACAAATTATAGCGGTAACTTAGAGGAGCACGAATATAGTCACGCGCTGGGGTTATAAATATTAGCATAATAAGCCTTCCCCCGGGGGAATGATGAGGTTCTGAGAAGGCCGGCAATTACTATTCAGAGTGGGTCTTACGCGACGTATTTCGCGTGTCGTGAAGTCATCGTGGTTGGGATGGGGGGGGAGAGAGTGTCGCACTCTGGGGGGAGTCGAGGGAAAGCATAAGAGTCATACGGGGAGAACTCCCATGATGTCACGCTAATTGAGCCGGTATTAGCATAATTGTAGCGGTATGAGTGCTCAGAGCGTGTGTCATAGGCTCCAAGAATGCTCTCGCAGTCAAAGGCAGAGCTTGAGCCACGATGCACTGAACTTGACGGCCAGCGGACTATTTGCAGTCCTATTTAGCGGCTAAATAACTTCCGGAATCCTACGTCACGTGTGTGTTTCCGGTGTTGAATAGCTGTTCAATTAATCGAAGAAAGAGTCGGAGCGCGTGGAGAGTAACTTTCACACACATCCGAAAAGCATTTCCGCGAATAACATTCCAGCTCTCTCCTGTTCAGTTCGCGATACGAAATGCTACCTGGAGGAGCGAGATAACAGCTGTTGAAAGGCGCGCGGTATTTACGCGAACGACCTTACAATTAGCGAGTAAGTAATTCCGGGAAATGCAGAGGAAGTCTTAACGAGAACTACTCTGCCGCTTTCGTGAGCTTTGAGAAGGAGCTTGCCGCTAGAGTGGGATTGGATATGTTTCAGAGCAAATATAAGAGGATCTGTGGAATCGCTCCTCTGATGCTTGCGGTTAATCTAATTTAATCAAAGGTTTAATGATTTCAACTTTCACACGTTGTAAGCTTTTCCCAATATATCATTAAGGGCCATTCGGTGCCCGTAGTTATGCTAATGGAGACTAATTTACATAGCGAGAGATCAGAGGGCATAGAAGAGAAAGTAATCGAATCCGTCAGGATGCCATCAGGAATTTGAATAGATTACGGTTCCGAATGGATCCTTTAAAATATAAGAGTTTGCGGTTAGGCTATGCTTTATCAGCATCGCGGAATCACCCATGAAATCAGTTTACGATAACTCCATACGTTGCACGTCTTCATCAATGTTGCAACGCAACTCTGTGTCTTTGACTTATCGCTTATCTCTAACCACTCTCTGACTGTCTGCACTCTCTCCCTTCCTCTCCGTCTCTAGCCTCGTTCTGGCTAGTGATACATCTGTTGGTGCAACGCAATCTGCGACGTCGATGAGGGTTCCGAGAAGGAACAGAGAGATTATGAGAGAAGAGGGAATGAGGGCTAGGGGCAGGAGGAGGATGTATACTGATATCAAGGGGAGAAGAGCCTAGTACGAAGAGCGTATCAGCGTACTATATATTACAGATTGAAGATGTTCTTATTTTGAGAAGCACAGCTAGCGGAAATCATCGATGGTCTATTCAGACGAGCACTGGATGATGCGAAAATCATTAATGAAATTTAAAAGATCTAACAATAAGGTCAACTATTTTGCATATGAACCTGGCTACGGACGACCGTTGCGAGTTGGAGCCTCCTCCTCCCGTCGATGAGGCGGTTCCGTTGGAGGGAGGGATGCCGTTGGGAAGGATGGCAGAGAGTCTGCAAATTATTATAGAGCATGGGTTCGTGATTGAGCGATGGCTGTGCTTCACCCACCCCAGCATAATAAGATCATTATGACCTGATCATGAAGAATAACGTACGAATAGCTTCGACATCTAATAAAATTCGTTAAAAATGCTTCGCGGATTCTACGAAATATGCCAAATTCAGCTTGAAGATCGAATAAATGCGCAATAACAAAACACAGCAACGCTGTGGCAGGTAATCGTATTTACCAGCAGTGAGGAGTGTGTATGTGTCTATGCTATGTATACCCCCTCACTTCTTCCTCTCTCATTCTCACTCATTCTTACCTACTCCCCGTGATTGATCATACGGGTAGCAGGGGGTAAACAAACAGGCAGGGGCACACCCACAATAACGACAACTACTAGCAGGAGCAGCCGATAGGTAGTTCATGCCTGTAGGGAACCCTTCGATCCGTACGAGTTGCTTTCCATAGGGCGCGTTGGTTCATTTATGCTTCAGGAAGATTATATAAGTGCTAACGCTCAACGGAGAAACGCGTTGTTATTCAAAAAGAAACATTTTAGTTATCCGAGGTTGTACTATCATGCTTGTGTGCATTGGAAGACTTGCTATATTCCACAATGTTCTGACGGCAAGCGTTAAGCAAGCGAGATGCCGAAAATTACCGTTCTCTTTTCGCTAGCGACTCGCACGGAACACACTTTGGCCCCAGCATTTTTTTCACTCGTTCGTTCAACATTTTTTATTGCAATTAATTGATGCCTTCCCCCGGTTTACCTCGCGGCGACGGGCGAATTCCGATTGGACGACACGGCGATGCGCGTTATCGACTGCCCGTTGGTCGTCGGCGCCGCGAAGCTCGAGACTTAACTTGATCTTTGATCTTTGGTCTTTGGTCTTTGTTCTTTGATCTCTGATCTCTGATCTGCCCACCTCCGTTCGTATGGCCATTCGTGTAGCCGTTCTTCACGCCGTTCGAGGACGAGGGCTGACCTGCAGTGTTTTGAAATAATTAATTTATTAGGTTAGACTTTCTTCAGAAAACTTATCCACTTTCTCACAGTACACGCCATATATTTATATTACTGTTGAGACGTATTTAAAAGGCTTGGCGGGAAATTCAAAATTCAAATGGCGAACCCGAATAGAAAGCAGCGGCCTTGCGCACGCCGCCCGTGAGCATCGGTGAGCGGTGGTGGACGGCCGTCTGGAAGGGGTACGGTAGGGTAGAGGATACGGTAGGAGGGATACGGTACTTGGGGAACAAATATTACCATAGAGTTCTGCTATAGATGGATACACATGGAGTTCAACGGTGACATCAAATCGACTAATGGATAATAAAGCGCAATAAGCTATAATAGTAATCGAGAGATGTGCATGAGAATTCTCTTAGCAGTTATGCTTCACTTTGGCGAGCCTAATAAATGAAACGTTTTGTGCTCATCATAATATATAATCACGAAAAGAACTCTCATGCAGAACTTTATGGGAACCGTTGTTATGCTTCCGTTAACGGGGGGAAACCTGTCTGAAGAGTTTGACGCGCGCGCTTCGCAAATACACACACAGACACACGCGCATATTCGAGGAGCCAAGTACTTGGAGTTCGGGGGCAATACAAGAGTATCATTAGACAGGGGGGAACTGGTAGGGTGAACTGAGATGGGAGAGAAGGGAAAGGGGAGAGGAGGAGGATGATGAACAAATTGCACTCGCGCATACACAGGGGGAGCCCTTGGAGGAAGTTAGGAGGGAGAGGGGGAGAAGGAGGGAGAGAACAGTAAGAAGAGGAGTAGGTGAGGAACAGGTCTACAGATGCATACACACATTGCACCACCACCACGCATCCCTCATAGCATCTCTCCCTCTCCCTGCCAATTTGCAATGTGCACTCAAGAGACGGAGAGGGAGAGGGAGACAGAATGGCGGAGCAAAAGAATAGCAAGGGCGACAAGTGATCTCCTCCCCTCCCCACTATCCATCTAGACGCATTCAGAGGCACTCAGATGGAAACACGCGGACTAATTGGGAAACGATGGGAGACTCTCTTTCCAGGGAGAGTGAATTATGCAAATTACAGTACCTCATGATACATTTATACTTTATGAATGGGAGCTCTATCGTAGATTATGCAAATTTGCATAAGCCGGTGTAATCTATAATGAGTCGCTAGAGAAGATGACAGGTTCAGTACATTATCAGAGGAAATTTTAATTCGGAAAGGGCGGGAGATTCAAATTTTAAAATGATTTGTTTACCTGCGTTCCGATCATGGCGTCGTACTCGAGCGCCTCACTGGTCGGCTCCTCCGAATCGGCGGTGATTCTGTAGCTTTATTTTTTAAACATTTTTAAAAAATATTATATTTATTATGAAAAAAGAAATGGGGACAACGGATGGAACAGCTTCGTCAATACGGTTAAGATAAAAAGCTCCATTAGTTGCCTCGTTCCGAGATCAGATGAGAGTGCGAAGTGGTATGGAGATCGTCCGAATGGGCATTTAGTCATGGAACATTTTTGATCAAAAACAATGCGTACCTCAATGGAGTGGGAGAGGGCGCGAAGGCGGCCTCGATGTGACTCCGTCGCTGCAGGGACGGAGCAGAAGATTCGCTGCAAATAATAATTTAGCTAATTTGAATATTATGCAAATTTCCTGGTATATTATACAAATTATGTAAATTTCTTCGAGAGTGCGCAGTGTTCGCGGTCTACAGGAAAATTCTCTGGGTGCGAACCGAGGCCGCGGTAAGCCCTCCGACATACAGTGAAGGGGAACAGGAAGAAAGAAATAGAGGAA